>CM075807.1:110028600-110618458 GCA_037975025.1 Excoecaria agallocha
CATAAAACTTAAAATTCAGTTTTCAAAATAATTTCAAGACCTTTAAATGTCTCTATAATTCCGTCTAAAATATTTTAGGAAACTGTGTAAAGCAGGTCCACATTGAATGATTTCTCAGTTTCGTTATAAAACAGTTTGGGGTAATTGGATAATCTTTAAAAGAAAAAATAAGTTCTGGTAAAGAAAAAATTAATTTTGGGGTAAAAATATAATTTTGAAAAGTGAAGGAGAAACTATAGGGAATTTTAGGGCCAAAAGTCAAAACTTTAAAGGCAAATCACATTTAAAAAATACATAAAGGGAAAATCAGCTCTTCCAACAAAACATGCAAATCAAAACGTTCTTCCTACATTTTTATAAACATTTCTTTGTAACTTGCCATTCCTATTGTTTTTTAAGCTCTAATAGACAACCAGATACCAAATGAGCCCTTGAAAATGTTCATTGAGAAATTACGTTTCGTTCTTTTGTTATTTTTGTTAAACAAAGGATGGGGCATTTTCAATGTGTACTCATTAGAATGTTTTAGACAAGCTACTGATTATTAGATCAGATTTATGTACAGAGAATTTATGTGTTTATCTACTGTTATAATTTTGCTTCTCATCTCATTGATGAACTATAGCATTATTGTTTATGTTTTAGTATTCCTTTCTCAATCATCTTCCGTATTAATGTTAGACTTGAATTCAATAAAATATTCGAATTTATATAACTATCAGTTGAAGTCATAGCATCGAATTCTCTGCATGGATGGAAAATTTTTGCTTATAAATGAGGTTTGCAGGTGTCAAGAGTGACTGTAAGAGCGAAGCAGGCAGTTGAAGCCGCTGGTGGGTCTGTAAGACGAGTGCACTACAACAGGTTGGGTTTCCGGGCATTGCTCAAGCCTGAATGGTTTGAAAAGAAGGGCAGGCTGTTACCTAAGCCGGCTAGGCCCCCACCGAAGCTAAAAGATAAAGTTGATAGCATCGGTCGCTTGCCTGCCCCTACAAAACCTATTCCTTTTTACACTGAAGAAAAGGAAGTGGCTTCTGCTCCTGCCTAGTTGATTATCAGACCATTTTTGAAAAGTTATTCAACAATTTTTGCTTGATCATTTGTATCCGTGGAGGCAGATTATAGTTTCGATGAAATCCTTGTTTCTGCGTAATTTCACGGGGTTTTATATTGACTTTGCACTTGTTGGGAAGAAAATCTGTGAGATTAATGTGTTTGGGGGTTTGCTACAGAAATAAATATTTTGCGAACTATAATTTTTCTTATTGTTTGTAGGTTAAAATATTCATTTAAGTTAATATTTATATTTAAACCAATAAACAAACACAAAATAAAATAAAATAAAATAAAATAAAATAAAATGATAATTCATGTGGAATGATGGACATTTCAATTGATCTATCTTCATATTTAAGAGAACAAAATAACTTGATTAAAAAAATTACTAATTGGAGAAAAAAAGTGAAAAATATCAGATCCAAATAATTCATTTTTATTTTTTGTTGAATGTAAAAATGTTTGGACTATCTCCAGATTCTCAGTCCTTGATAAATTTAAATTTTTAACTAATTGAGTTCTTATATTGACCAATGGAGAGTTGCGTCGAAGAAGAGGAGGTGACTTTCCTTGTCTGGAAAGGAAAAGGAGTCCTATCTAGGATGTGTTACATATATCCCTATTTATCAAAGAAGTTTTCTTGGATAGGTTTTCTACTGGTGATAGAAGATTGCCTAAACTAGGAGGTTGAATCCTGCTAATGTAATAACTCTCATCTCCATAAAAGGAGCAAGATATTTTAGGTATTCTCTCTCTAAACCTTTTACCTATTCTTTTCTCTCTGAAAGTATCACTCTAACTTGACAGTCAAAGATTTTTCTTGTCAAAAAACTTGCTGATTTTTCTTTATTTTCAGGTGATCGAGTCAGGCAGATAGAAATCAAGCCATGTTCTCTCTCTAGATAACAGCCAAATAAATCCAAACTGTTATCATTTGGTGTGCTGAGCGTGGAAGTCATCTCCAATACCATGAATCCTTAAGATCAAGACACACCTGACGCTTAGGCAGGAAACAACCAGAATGCGACCCCATCGCCTCCACACTTCCCTATCTTTCCCCCCTTGGAACCTACACTGACAGGTACCTTCACTAGCTTCCCCATTACCAATCTGCCTCCAAAAACCCCCATAATTTCCTTACTTGGCTTTACCCTGCAAATGGCCCAAGCTCTTTTAGCAACATTATCAAACTTAGCAGCTTAAGCTCCACCTTTCCCATTACCCTAAGCAACCAGCCTAGCAAGTGGCAAACCAAACATTGACACTCAAAACACAACACCTCCCTCACTAACTCTAGCTCCTACAATCATTATGACCATGGATGAGTTTAAGAAGCTTTTTGAAGAGAGGATGTTGAAACACCAAAATAGAAATACCCTACAGCACTAGGAGAGCTTCCACTCCCTATTCTCTAAAGCAATATTGGCAGCACCTTTCCTAAATATACGATTACCTAATTTGCCGAGGTACAACGGAAGCATAGATCCTCGATCTCTTTTAGACCAGTTCCACCACACCATGTTAATCCACACAATAGAGGATGTCACACTTTATAAAGTTTTTCCCTAAACTTTGATTGAGTCTGCCCAAATATGGTTCAGAAATTTGCTAGAACAGTCAATAGACAATTTCCAGCAATTTAGTGACATGTTTGTGGCAAAATTTATAGCAGTTATTTGACCCACCATGGTTTCATCCAATCTTCATCAGGTTGTCTAGGAGAAGGGGGAACCTTTGCGCAGTTATGTAGAGAGGTTTAATGTCATAGCAATGGATATCCAAAATTTGAACTTGGAGGTTGCTATCAACGCGCTTCAAAAGAATACGAGGTGCCAACATTTTAGCGACTCGTTGAGTAAAAAACCACCCTATGACTTTACTGAACTAATGACCTGAGCTCACAAATACATCCGAATGGATGAAGCTCGATAATTAATGTATAACACCCAAATAAGAAAAGATAGTAAGCATTCCAGAGGTTTAGGTCAGGATAAAGGCAGTTCAAGGAGGAGTGACACTCGAGCTATGAGGGAGTTGAACATAACATATGTAGTCATAAGGTTGTACTCCAATAACCGAAGTGAAGAACTATTCACCAAATTGAATACTTCCCTTACATATATCCTATCTTTGATGATGAAGAATAATCAAGTTACCTGGCCACAACCTATGAAGGAAGACCTGAATAGGGACCAGACACTGTATTGTGCTTTCCATAAAGACAACGGCATGAAACTAATGATTGCAGACAACTTAAAAGGGAGATAAGGTATTAGATCAAGAGGGGTGGACTGCAGCAATTTGTCAAAAGAAGTAAGAGCGAAGGCAGGTGCTCGCCACTTAGACAATCAGATAGGGGGAAGATAGTGGTAGCAAGAAAGCTCCAGTAGGAGTCATTCATGTAATTGCAGAAGGAAAACACTAAGAAATGTTTGATCATTCTAAAAAGCATAAGGTGGAGGAAGTTTTTTCCCTTGGACCAACTAGCTTATTTCAACAAAGGTCATCCAATTTTCATCTAAAAATGGAAAGCATGTTCGAAAACCCCACAATGATGCAATAATACTTAAGGCCATTATTGGAGATTACTTAGTTTAGCGAATCTTAATTGACATAGGATAACCCATCAAGGTTGAGTCTTCGACTAACCTTCTTATACAGGTTAGAGATGATTCGATAGTCAGAACTTGTACGACTTATTTTATGATGGTGATATGCCATTATCCTATAGTGCAGTCTTTGGGAAACCTCTTTTAGCCTCAGTGGATGCCTATATTTTCATGAGATTGCCACCCCACAAGGAACAACGATGCTTCGGGGAAACTAAAATGTACCTTAGGAGGCATATATTACTATGCTAAAGGAAGCAAATCAAAGATTACCAATAGAAATGTTGGACAATCCACCTGATTCATCTTGGAAAGAAAAGGTTGTAGATTCACTGCAAGAGGTGAAGCTATCGCCAGGAAAGATGGTGAAGATAGCTTCCAAAAAAACTAGCTTGAACATGAAATCACTATTGGTAGTGTTGTCTTCCTATTTAGACATTTTTGCCTGGGACCTTTTTTATATCACTAGTATTTTCCCTGAGGTTATGTCTCACTCATTAAACATATAATCGGACTATAAATATGTCAAGTAAAAGAAACGCAACCATGCATCCGAGTGACAAGTGGCAATAACTAAGGAAATAGATACTTTGGTGAAAATGGGTTCATCAAAGAGGTTCTCTATCCGGAATGGTTATCCAATCTAGAGTTGATGAAAAAGTCTAATAGAAAGTGGAGGATGTGCATCGATTTTATCGACCTAAAAAAGGTTTACCTTAAGGACAACTATCCATTATTGAACACTAATCTGTTAGCTAATTCCACAGTAGGTTTCAAAGAGTACACCTTCCTTAATATGTCGACTGGCTATCATCAAATCCCTACGAGTCTAATAGATGAAGAAAAAACAGCATTCATCACTCATAGAGCGAGTTACTATTATAGGGTAATGCCTTACGACCTTAAGAATAAAGGCACAACCTACCAGAGGGTAATGAATAAGTTGTTTGCCAATCAGATAGGCCAGAATATAGAGGTTTATATTGATGACATGATTGTCAATAGTAAGGCTTCATTAGATTTGCCCAAGGAACTTAAAGAACCCTCAGAAAGTTTGATCTCAAACTTAACCTTGAAATGTGCACCTTTAGAGTCTGGTCTAGTAAATTTTTGGGGTTTGTGATCTCCAAGAGGGGAATAGAGGCCAACCAAGCCAAGATAGAGGCCATATTGCAAATAGAGACATCAAAGTCGATGAAAGAGGTGTAGAAGTTGAATGGGCAAATAATTGCTTTTGAAAGATTCATCTTTTGCTTGGCTAAGCGCTGCTTTCTGTTCCAAGCACTAAAAAACCTAAAGAATTTTGAATGGACTTCGAAGTGCTAGTCGGCTTTTTAAACACTTAAGCAAGTTCTTAGCTCACCTCCCCTGCTTAGTTGATTGTAGCTAGGCAAAATATTATTTATATACTTGGCAATTTTAGAGGGATCCATTGCCTCGATTTTAATTAGAGAAGAAAATACTCAATATTTCCTTATCTATTACACAAGTAAGGTTCTTAGAGGCATCGAACTATAATACCTAATTCTAGAACAGTTGGCTTTAGCCCTTGTTACTTCGGCCATCGAGTTACAACCTTATTTTCAAGTACACACTATAATAGTTAGAACTAACACTAGCCTCAAGAAAGTGATGCAAAAACTGGAGGCATCGGGGAGATTAACTAAATGGACAGCCCATCTAGGTGAATTTGATGTCCGGTATGAGCCTCAATTGGCCATAAAAGCTCAAGTCTTAGTCGATTTTGTAGTTGAACTATAAGCTCCTCCCTTTAAGCTAGATAAAGTGTTTTGGGACTTGCATGTGGATGGAGCGGTGTCCTCTAGATGAGCTAGAGTGGGAATAGTATTGACAAGTCCTAGCAAAATTTCCATTCAAAAAATGGCTCGAATATCTTTTCCTTTATCCAACAATGTTGCAGAATATAAAACCCTATGTTTTGGATTACAGTTCACTCTGAAAGTGAAGCTTGACTTTTTATTTATCTATTCTAACTCTCAATTGGTCATCGGTCAATTGCTAGGTAAGTTCAAATCCAAAGAATAGACAATTGTTAGATATTGAGACCTCATTACCAATTTATTATCTTAACTTGAAAGAAGCGGGAGTTCATGGGCTATTGAAAAAATACCTTGGGAGAAAAATAAGGGTGTAGACACCTTGGTTATGAAGGCATCTCTAGACACAGTGGCAAAGTCAGGACCCTAAGGTCAACGAGAGCACACATTATAATTTTAATATAAAAAATTAAAAATTAAAAACACATAAATTATACCATGACAATATCTTTCATTTAAAATTGAAAAGGATAATGTTTAAAATCAAATAAAAATACAATTTTTACAATTATTTTCGATGCAATTTTATATTTTTAAATCATTGTATAATTAATTCAATGTCAATACTGTCAAAATTAACAAAAAGAAATTACCTATTTTGTTAATTTTATTCAAGATCAGTATTAAAATACACATTAAACTTATCAAAATCTAAATAATCTATAAAATAATAAAAAATCAATTAAAGTAAAATTAATAAATACGATATTAAAAATTACAAAAAAAAAGCAAAATATTCTTATCAAATGCCAATTAAAGTGATAAAGAATACTTGTTAATCCTATTTTAAATTTGAAAGGCTTCAAAAGTTGTAATAAGAAAAAGAAAAAAGAAAGGGAAAAAAGTGTGCATGAAAGTGAAAATAAGAAATGAAAGCACAGTCAGTGGCAAGTGTCAATAAGCTGAATCTTAACTAGGTAGGGCCATATGAAGTGCACAAAGTGGTTAACTTTGGCACTTATCATCTTAAAGATATGTTCAAAAAAACTTCTATCACACTGTTGGAATATTTCCAACTTGAAGATATATCACCAGTAATGTCTAGCTCAGTTTGGTAGTTTCACCACGAGCATCTTTATTATTCTTAACTCAGTTCGGCAATTTTACTAGGAGCATTTTTTATTATTCTGAGCTCAGTTTGACAATTTCACCAGGAGCATTTTTATTATTCTTAGCTCGGTTTGGCAATTTTTCTATGAGCATTTTTTATTATTTTTAGCTCATTTCGGCAATTTTGTCGGAGCATTTTTTATTATTTTTAGCTTAGTTCGGCAGTTTTACCACGAGCATCTTTATTATTTTAGCTCAATTCGACAATTTCACCATGAGCACCTTCATTAAATTATATGTATTCTATTTGGTATTCTTACTATGGGCATATTCATTTTGTAATAGTTAGGTAATTTTGCCATGGACACCATTACCATCTCTAAATTTAGTTCAGCAGTTTTGCTAAAATAGCTAATAGCGATGGCATTATTGTGAGCTTAGTTTGGCAATTTATCTTTTGTTCATTTAATGATTCCATCTATGGCAAATCCATCTTTTTTAGAATTTTATAAAGCAAGTTAAAGAACTGACATTTGCATATAATCAAGTTTGGACAAGATAATTACAAGTCCTTAATAGCAAAAATTTCATTATAGAGTTGATAGCTTGGGTAAATACATTAAGGAGAAAATAAAAAAAATAATCCTCATCTGGATAGATACCATCCATCCATCGATCAATTGGATATTTATCTTTTACAACATCGATCAATTTTTTCCATAGGCGAGGCATTTATCAGCGGTGAACTCTATAGCTTGATCATTGAGTTCAGCACATTTCCTTTAAAGTTCAACCTTGTCACCATTGCTTGTCTCTAGCTCGACTTTTATTGTCTGGAGTACCTCTCTTTCCCTAGTTAATAAGGCTTTGACCTTGATAACTTTATGAGTAGCTTCTTTGGCCTCTTTTTTAGCCTCTATGGCTCATTGGATAGATTTGTCGGCTTATTTTCTTTGGCATCAGTCTCAGCAGCTTGCTTCTCAAAATTATTTATTATCTGTTATGCATCCTTCAGTTTATTTTTTAGATCGACCGACACGTTCTTCTCCTCCTTCTACTGACCTATTAGTTGGTTTATCTTTCTGATAATGACACTTTCAATGACGAATCCCTATGTATAGAAAGAATTAAGTTGGTTTACAACATAAAAAGTGTGAATTCTAAAGATTAGTGCAGAATTGTTACCTCAACTTGATGCCTTCTGATGACACTAACTAGGCAATCAGCATACAAGTTCAGCAGAGGAGAAACTTCGGTTGGTATACACTGCACAAAATGGTAGAAACTATTAAAGTCAGGGTTGGCTGAGCAATACGTTTGGTCAAGCAATATGCTTGGCCTTATTGTTGCTAGAACCCCCGAACATCATCCACCAATGACTTTACTTTTCCCTCTCAGTTAGCTGGGAAGGTTGCATATTCCTCTTCTAAGAATCAGGAGGTAAAGGGTCCAAGCATGATAGCAAGCAGCCTGTTCTACTTATATGGTGGAGAAACATCTTGGATAACAATTGGCATGGTTAGAAGAGTGTTGTTGGATAGAATGTTTGGAGTAATAGAGCTTCTAGGTGTATCTATTGGTATAGATTGGCTTGCTTTGGTCTTACTTTCTTTTGTCACATTGCCTCTATAAGGCTGGCTTGCTTGTCCTCTTCATCACTGCAAGACAAAAGCATTTAATACCTTGTATATTTGCATCATGCACAACAATAATCATAGCATTTCCAAGAAATTAAATGAACCATGTTTCATCTAATCTTAAGGAACACAAACATCCTTATTGCATCCATTATGACTCATGAAGTGAGGTTTGTAAGATAAAAAAAAAGTAAGTAATAAAAAAGGAAGGGGGGAAGGAAAGAAAAAAAAAGTCTATGCCTAAACTTGAGGTGACATTGAAGATCAATAAGGACATGTTAAATTTTGAAAATCATAAAGCCGACGCCACATTGAAAGAGGTATAAACCATAAGGCAGTTTTAATCTCCAAGGATAAGGGAAAGCATTATGGTAGGATCGTCCTCCATGTATTAAAGACAAGTTCTCTAAATTACATAGATGAGAAGTGTTCCAGGTTCTTTTTTGCAATCCCAAGATAACTATCCTTCCACAAGATAAGGAATAGTTCCTGAGATTATTATAAACCCATATATTTTTCCTAAAGTTAAAGGGCAATTTTGGAAAATGGAATTACTGGCAATGGCTCGATGAAATATGCCACTCCCTTCTCCACTATGTCAATTAAACTAATCACAGAGAAACCTCATAGGACTATATTTTCTTGATGAGGAAATAATTTTTCTATTATCTTTTTGAGTCCAGCATCCTACCAGCAATTATTCCAATGGGCAGATCCAAGTGGCCAGGAGATTAAGAGCCATTATTGTTGCAGTTGCAAGTCTGTGGATGAAATAATGCAAGATAATACCTTACTATGCCAAGCAATTGTGCCAATAAACTGAAGAAAGAAAAATGAAAAAAAAGA
This sequence comes from Excoecaria agallocha, assembly GCA_037975025.1. NCBI lineage: Eukaryota > Viridiplantae > Streptophyta > Magnoliopsida > Malpighiales > Euphorbiaceae > Excoecaria > Excoecaria agallocha. The sequence continues at coordinate 110,037,637 of CM075807.1, forward strand.
AAAAAAAAAGAAGAAAAGAAGCCCATAGGTTAAAATTTGAAAAATTGCCTTGCTAGAATTGGGCATCCCGCTAGGGCAAAAACTAAAAAAAACCACCCTAAGAAAAAATTAGAGGTTTGAGAAAAAAATGTTCAATCAAAAAAACCCAAAAGGGCTAATTGATAACAAGAGTTAGATGCACACAAGATGTCCAATTCAAAATTGAATAAGACCAGTGTATTTTCATTACATGTTTGGTTGCACCTATATTTTTTTCCATAAGATGCATATAGATAAGGACACATGTATAATCTGAGCTTATGGAATCGATAGGGACATATAAAAAAAGAAGGCTGTTAGAGATAAAAACTGTAATAGGCTCTCTAAGCAAATGTTAGGCTAAGAGACAGGGTGAAAACCTTAAAATAGGCAATTTGTCATATAAAAAATGAATAAAAGCCATTAGATTGGGTTGAGTCCATTCCAAGCAAAAATAAGGCACAATGTCATGTGAAAATCTCTAACAGGACACATTTCCCACTCAAACAAGCTAATATGAAAATCCACAAGAGGCGCACTACCTTTAAATAATGACCTGAAGCAATAAGAAGTTGTTAAACAAAAAGGTAATAGGGTTAACCCATTACTCACCCCTGACTCAATTAGATGAAGAAGTTGTCAATCATATATATATATATATATATATATATATATATATATATATATATATAATTCCTTGTATACATTTCTTGTACCATATATAGTCCCTTGTATATACTCTTGCATTCAAAAAAATTTAAAAAGAGGTTCCTCAAGTAAAGATAGATATACCAAACTCACTCAATCAATGTTGGGATCATAAGCATTCAGCTCAATCATCACCTTACAATAGAGGGCAAGCCAACAGGCCTCCATCCAAAGGTTGAGATAATTAAACTAAGATGGAAATTCATAGTGGCAACACAATGTCTTTGAAAGACACAAACAAGTTAGTCTCCCTTCTAATTGTAATAACGCGTTAATGCCAATTCTTTCTTATAGGTACCAAAAGCCTATTAAAAAGTGCCTAACCAATTTCCATAACAAAGAATTCTTAAGTAAGAAGGATTAAAACATTAACAGATTAATGGTGAATATCAATTTAAAAAAAAGGTTAAAACATCACCAAATCGATGGTGGCTATCACTTTAGCACAAAGGGTTAAAACATTAACAAGCTAACGGTAAAAGCCTTAAGAGGTGGAAACATTAACAAGTTGACGATAAAAGCCATAAAGGGTTGAAATGTCAATAAGCTAAAGGTAAAAACCATACTAACTAGAAGGGATTCAAGCATCAATAGATTGACAATAAATATCATTTTGGCTAGAAGGAGATTAAAACATCAACGAATTGATAGTAAGTAACACTTCAATAAGAAGGGTTAAAACATTGATGGATTGGTAATAAATATCGCTTTGGCTAGAAAGTATAAAAATATCAAGAGGATTGATGGTAAAAAACACTTCTAGAGATTCGCTATCTCAAGTATGTGTATTTTCCTTTTACTCTGAATTTTGGCTCACTTAGGCACTAATGCACTAAGTTCTCCAAAATTGGGGCAACTGTAGACATCAAGTCCTAAGGTAGCCCAGATCAGAGTTATCTAATGATGATGAAAAATTGATATTTCAAACGAAAAGCACAAACTCTAAGTTCTATCCATGATTTTCACAATTTTTCCAAATTTTTTTGTGAGTTTTAATTTTGCATGAAAAAGAGTTTGAAAAAACTTGTATTTTGACCATTTTCTATCACAAATGGCCCTTTGTCATCGATAGACACTCGTCTGTGGTTGTTTTCCTCATAGCTATCTCCTGGCAGATGGCTAGAAGTTATTAGGTTAAAATTGTTCCTTAGATACCCATTTATCACTCACATATTCTTATCTTTAGGGATTTTCTAGAATCCTAAATGTTTTTCCAGCAGTGCTGATTGAGTTAAAACTCTATTTTAGATGAGAGATATGAGACGGATTTACAAGGGATTGAGGAATGATTTTTAGGATTTCCAATTTTGAGAATATATTCAAATTCTTCTGTTATATTTAAGCTAAGAAACCCTATTTTGATAGGAGGAGAAACTTAGAATAGAGGAGGCATGCAAGTTTTCTGAGAATAGAAATTTGATTTTTATCTCTCAAGAACACATCAAACTCTTTCACATAACTCTCAAAATACACAAACACATTTAATAGTTTTACGTGGAAATAATTGGAATTGGAGCTTAGAGAGAAAATTTCAAAGTTAAAGAAACCATTCTTCCTGAGGGTAATATTTTTTATTACTCTCTCTCTCTTTCTTAGTTTTACCATGAATTATGCATGTTTTGATTTGATTTTGTATATAACATGTAATGCCATGTGATTTACTGTTATTTAATTTATTTTTTATGCCTATCCAGATTCCCATGATGCCATGAACATGCTAGATGTGATTACATGTCAGAGTGGCATGATATAAAGCTAATTCCTCCATTGATGCATATTTGAATTTCTTGATTTAGATTTTTTTGCATGTTAATTGTTGTTGTTATATGATTTAAATATTCTTTGATATTTTAGAATAGTTTTGGCATGTTTAGGATGTAAACATATGTATGTTTAGGTTTTAAATTAAGATTTGCTTTATGGCCTACATTTTACATCTTCCTATCTGTGTGTTGTATGATAGATGGGAAAAAGACCTTATTGATGGCCATCGATCATAGCGACCGACGAGATGTAGTGGGACCTTCTTTCCTTCTTGTCACTCTTTGTTTTCCTAACAATATATCATGTATGTTTGGCCATCTTGGCCTTAGCTCCAACATCTTAATCATGTTTTAATTTTATTTTTCATATTAAGTTAATTTTCATGCTTAGTTAAGTATTTAAATGTTATTTTAATTATATTTCATGCATGTTTATATTATGCTTATTTATTCTTTTCATTACATAATGCATATTTTAGTGTTTATTATTTTAAAGAGTTATTTGAGGTCCGGCATGCCTTAGAGAATAGGCTATAGAGGATTAACTCGAACCCTTTTTATTTGTTTATTTGTTTACTTAATTTCCCTTTTATTTCCTTTTAGTAACTTTTATTTCCTTTTATTTACTTTTTAATAGTTATTTGGATGTATTCTTTTTTGGGTTCTAATAGCTTAGTAATAAAATGGTTTTTGCACAATAATGGTAAAAATTCACAAAATCATTTTTACTAACTAAATTGGCCTTTTATAATAAGATGGACCAATGTCCTATTTTCAAACCAAAATCTCAAAATAAGAGAAAAAAAACATCTTTATAAATATGCATGAGGGAATCAAAGTTTCCAACCTAATAAACTCCTCGATTTATGTATGATATATTTATTTCATCTTTTTTTTGTTTCTCAATAGATGATTTACTTATGTAATAGTTTAAGTAGTTTACTTTATTTATTTATTTTGTTCATTTATCGCTTTTTGTACTTTATTAAAGTGTTTATTTACTTATCAATGTAATGTATTGTGTGAGAAGAGAGATTCGCTTAATATTAAAAATTCATTTATAAATAGCACCTAACTGGGGTTAAAGTAAAAGTGATATCCCAAATACCTTTCTGGTGTTGGCATCAAAGGTTAGATTTATTTCCTAACGTTGTGTTAGGTGGCGACTCTACGATAGATATCTCTTGGGGCCACTTAGATGCCATCATAGGTTGACCATCAGCAACAAAATTGGGCTGAATCTCTTTTGTATTGTGAAATGGCCAAATTTTGAACTTTATGACTAATATCTAGCAAGTGTACTAGATCGGACAATAATATAGGAAAATAAGATTTAAACCTTAAAATATCGTACCCAAGAAAATATGGATTGCTAAGAAAAATATTTAGGTTTGAATTAAATTAATATGAGATTATTTCCCAAGTTTATGATTTGTAAGCAAGAACTAAACTAAATTGATAAGAAAGTAAAACAAAAAAAAAACTAGATGAACATAAATTAAACACAAAAAAATAACTAAAATACTTCTGTTAAAGGAACTATCCACCTCAACTTTCATTGCAATGACTCAAATAAAAAGTATCATAAGTGATTATGGAAAACCAGTTAAATAAAGCTAGATAGCTTATTCAGACTATCATTCTAAGTATTAAACATTCTTGTTAGGAATAATTCAATACATAGTATAAAAATCCAATTTTAAACTTTTAGAGATTCATTAAATCCTTTTTCAAGTAAAGTTAACTCCAACTTATTCTTAGTTCAACTTTTCTTAGTACTAATTCACTCTTACCAATACATAATCACATCAAATTCAGAATATAATCATGCATCCATACTAATAAACTAATCCAAGAACATGCATATCATATATCATACTTGAAATCAATCATTAACTATTAATCAATTAATTAATAATCAATCCAATAACAACTAAAGATAAAAATTTGCTCAAAACTAAGAAATAATCAAACCTGCATTGAATTAAAAAACAAACTAAGTCATTACAATAAAAGAATAAGGGTTTAAGTTTCCCTCAGCATAAGAGAAGAAAACTACTTACCAACCATGATTAAAATGAAAGAAAAACTAAAATAAAGAGATACAATACTCATCAAACTTTAAACTTGATCTTGATGACTTCTTTGAACACCAATAGAAAGCTTGACTCTTTTAGAGAATTGAAAACAAATCTAAAGAGAAAATTAAACCCAAACTACGTTATAGAAATTAAGAAAAATAATAAAACTCTAAAAACTAACTAAAGAACTGCTATATAATTTCGTGCCTTCCCTTTGTTTTGGTGCCTTATGCATGCTTTTATAGCCTTCAAAGAAGAATTTTTATGCCTTGAGACTTCCTAAACCAAGTTGTAAAAGTGTTTTAACCAAAGAGAAAGTCTTTTAATCGTTAAAAGTAAATAAACACTCAAGTGAGTGGTTGTGGCACTCAGAAGAGTGTCTTTGATCACTCGGGAGAGTGATAAAATCACTCAGACGAGTGACTCCTCATCGCTTTTCCGGTTTCAATTGCCAACTTTTCCAAAATTATAGTTTTGCCTCTAAACTTCTCCTTTCTTTAATTAACTCATTTTTCTCTTTAATTAAGCCTTGAAAAACACCAAAATTTGCAATTAGACCTAAAAACACAAAAATTAACTAATTAAACATAAAATCAACCAAATTAATACTAAATTAACTAATTAAAACACCTAAATACCTAAAAATATAGTATAATTCACAATTATCAAATAACCCACACTTAGTCTTTGTTTGCCCCCAAGTAAATTTGAACAAACTAACTCCTCAAAATAATCAAACTTCAACTAAGAATTATGTATTTCAAAACCAAGCTTAGTAATTAACAAGAGCACTCAATAAAATTCTAACTAAAATAAATTCAAACAAGACAATATGAATTAGTTTCCATGTATATATATGTGTAAGATCAAAACATTTTAAGTCCTCTTAAAATCAACACATCAATGCAAATTCATAGTTAAGTTTAAGAATTGATGCACAACTAAGTGTACAAATGGTTTCGCACTTGAAACTCTAGAAACAACATAAGCCTCTCTTTTAGCATCGAAATTCGAAGGTCATGCATGCTAAACAACTCAAAAGAAAAACTTAGAGTCACTTAGGTCTTAATAGGTTGTAATGGGATTAAGGTGTTCGTTACCAAAGAATGGATAAAAGCCACTCAAAATGAATAACCACTCTATGCTTAAATAGACTAAATTTCCAAAATTTTAATCTACTAAGTACATACCCCTTTATCATACTTAATTACTCAATCCCATACATATCTAAAAGAAAATAATACTAAAATTCCTTTGTAATTTCTCAATTTAATCACTTTTTGAGAAGCCAAAATTTTCTTTCCCTTTTAAGAACCCACACTTAAAATTTTGCTATGTATGCTAGCTTTTTTTCAATATTTTCTTTCTTTTTCTTATTCTTATTCTTTTTCTCTCTTTTTTTATAGACTAGCTTTATTGCTAGCAATACAAGATAAAATGGGTAATTACAAGGTCAATCTTTCACTAATTCCTTGACTTCATCCATAAGCCTTTACCAAAAATACCAAAATCCTCAAAATCCTTTTCTAACTACACCCTTTAAGATACCCATCAAAAATTAATCTATCCAATCCTAGAGTGAGCAATTTTAAAAAGAAAGATAAAGGCTTTTTAAGCTATATGGTTAATATATGAGTGTAAAAAGAAAATTAATGTGCCACGCATTAAGCATACTTCATTAGGCTCAAAATGGGTAACAAAGGTCAAATGTATCAAAAAGGTACAAAAATAGTCTTAATATAGCTAACAAGAAAAATAATGCTTAGATCACTTTCTATGTTGTTTTGAGTTATTTCTATGTTTCGAAAGGTGATAAGGAAGGTTCTAGTATCCTAAAATTCCTTACTCAACTATTTTAGTGCATTATTTTTTTACATTTTAAAACTAGTCTTTTAAATGCTCAAAAAGTAAAAACTAATAAATATAGGTCAAGTTGAATGTTAAACTAGCTAAAATTCCACTAAACAGCATGTTTATCTTAATGCTAAACAAAAATTTTGACTATTGCACATTCTAAGATAAAGTTCAACATGTTCAATTTTTGAGAAAAAAACTTAGGCAAACTAAGCTAAATGTATAATACAGGATATTGAAACTAAGTATATCTCTAGCATGACAACTACAAACCAAATAAAACAAACTAAAATGAAAATAACTATACAAAATAACTAAAATAATTCATGAGCAAGGTAAGAGAACTCCCCTGAATTGATCTTTAAAATCTGGCTCAGCTAAGCTCTATCCCCCTTTTTAAAATCATGCTATCCTCAACAAAGTAGCAAAAGATCAACTCACTGCATAAATTTTGAGGAACAAGAAAGTGCTCCAGAAAAATAGAGACTATAACAATACAACACTTGACTCAAAGTAATACTAGCATAATCAAATAATCAAAATCAAGCCTAAAGGAGACATGAGATTAATAGAATTAAGTAAACAATTCAAACATGCCTCTAAAACCAAGATAGTGCAGCAAGACTTAATATTCATGGTATGCATAAATTCAACATGTCATCAAATGTGTATGGAGTGAGTGAAAGCATCTCAAGCCTAAAGGTACTTGGTGATGGTTTAGCTTAATAAGATGAAGATAAGGATTTTAAATTGGTCATGATAAGCATAAAATAATTAAGTCAATACAATCTCAACCAATATCAAGCCAACAATTGAAATCAAGGTTCAATATCAGACAATAGGTAGCTAAGAAAAAATGGAATGCAAATGAAACATGACCGAACTCAAACCTAAACTCTAAAAAAACCTAAGCTCGAGAATAATAAAGCCATAGCATTTCATGCAACTTAATCTCAGCAAGTAAATAGAAGACTTGAGTAATGCAAGATGTGCTTACTTAATTAGAATGCTTTTAAAACTTCAAATTGAAAAATAAAAGCCTAAACGCCATTTTTAAGGCCTGAAACAAGCAATTACATAAGGCATAGCCTAAATAATGAATATCCATCTCAAAATAAGCTTTCCAAAAACATATTATAACAAGCAATTAGACAACTATAGCAAAAGTTATGATAAAAAAAAGTATAGGCCGTAATAAAGAATCAATTTAAAATGCAATGTTGAACAAGTGAAAGTGTGAAAGTGATGCAAAACTAAATTCAAACTTTGAGTTCTTTAGGTAGAGGTGTGTGTTCGAATGTGTGCTTAAGTGAGTGAGGGATGAAGACATTATGGGTGAGTGATGATTTATAGGCAAATGAGTGTTAAAACAAGTTACTGAGGTGGGTAAGGGAGGCCCCTGGCCGAGTGTTGGAGTTCGGCCTTGAAAGAGGCTGAAATTAGGTTGTTAACATAAAGCTACGTATTTGGGAAGAACATCATTCAGGAAAGTGCTCCACTACAAGAAAATTAATTTTTAACAACCAAAATTTAACGAAGCGATAAAAATCAGATCGTAATAATATACAAACAGCGAAAGGAATTTAATCCGATCGTTAGATCTTAAATTTTATTATTATTTAACGAGGGGGTAAAATTCGGTCATTGAAAGATTAAAATTTTAATCATTGCTGTCTTTAAGAAAATGGCAGGACATAAATTATGTTGCCTTCAAAAAATAATTCACAATTATTTTATAAAAAATAAAATACAAAATACCAAAATTTAAAAATTAGGAAAAAACGGAAACCTATTCTCTGTAAAACACAAGACAAATTCTATCCCTTTTCTTTTCCATCTCTTTTTCTCTAAAATGTGAACATATTATGCTTTATCTTCCAAATTTGTTTCCAGCAAAATACAGATCCCAATCCTAATATATAGAAGTGGCAAAAGAAGTTTGTTTGTTATTCGTGTGGCTAGAGATCTAATTTGGCGATTGTGGAAGTGGCAAAATCGATCGGACCAGGGTATTTGGAATTGGCGATTATAGGTAATTGAAAAATTGAAAAAAATCCTTTTTTTTATTTTTAGATACCAGTTGAATATTGCTTTATATTTATGGTATTCCTCTATTCAAATACGAAAATAAGGCATTTTTTTCTTGATTGAAAAACTAATCTTTTGTATCTTTAGGAATCTGTGGGTTCATGTTTTTTATTCTGTGTTCATTTTTCTTGATTGTGGGGTTGTTGTATCTTTAGAAATCTATGGGTTCATTTTCATTAATAGAATAAATATTAGTTACTGATTGTGAGTGATTCTATCAATAAACACAAATGTAACCCTATTGTAGGGAGACGACGAAAGATAAACCTTCTAAACATGGTTTAGCTAATAGAAATTAAGAATTGTAAATATAATATTGTCCTTCATTCACATTTATTAATTATTTATTAATTTTTTATAGCTCTACTCTTATACTATATTAATAGATCGTACAATCAATACAAAATTCAAGAGTTGGCAGTAAACCAAGGAAACAAAATGACAGACATGTTAGCCTTACAATGTTCAATATAGTTAATTATTGTTTTACAATAAAAAATACATTATACATTCAGTGGAAGAAAAAAAATTGAAACACTTGTAATAATATGACAAACACTTATCTTTGGTAGTTTTTTGGTCTGCGGCCTGTCTCAATCCTGCTATTGATTATGAAGTTGTGTTCCAAGTTTTTTTTTTCTAGTTTTTGTTTTTTGATTTCTGGGTTGGGTTGTTATAACCCTGTTATGCTCATTGCATTGGCATTTTATAAGCCTAGTCTTTGTACTCTTCTTTTAATTAATTAATATACATATATATATATATATATATATATATATATATATATATATATATATATATATATATATATATATATATATATATATATATATATATATATATATATATATATATATACACATACATACATACATACATATGAATTTATGTAAAATGTTTGCTCTGTTATTGTAAATTCACCCTAGTTCCCTGGTTGATCTGATGTTATGGTCTTCTAGGAGGTTCTTCTATTTGGTTGATGTTAAAGGGGTTCTTTTTTATAGTGTTTGCGGGGTTAGTGGAGGTTTTAGATGTTTTTGCTATGCTTCTCTGCATTACTGGTGTCTGTTGAGTCTCCGGGTGTATTCGCTTTAGTAGGTTCTGCTAGGCATTTATTTTGCTTGATGTACATTTTTTAAGTTTTTCCTTCTCTGTCCGTGGCTTTGCCTTGGTGCATTTTGCGGCTTCTTGATGGCTTCTGGTAGTTGCTTATTTTGAGGTTCTTTTTGGTGGTTGCTGCTTTGAGGGTGTTCTTTGATTTTCTTTTTAGCTGCAGGCTCCTATTCATGCTAGTAGACAAACTATCTTCACAGAACATGTTGTTCTCATTTTTCTCTTGGGAGGAGGTGGCCTGCATTTTGTTTTGGTTGTTGCTTATTTTTCCTTTTGTTTTTTTCTTGCTGTGGGCTGCTACTTGAGTTGGTTCTTTGAGGGGGCTTGTTTTCTCTATTAGCTATGCAGAAGGCTATTATATACATACATTTAAATGCAGAAGTTGGTTCTTGGTTATTATTACATTGAAATGATTTCGAAGTGGATTAATTTAATTTGTTATAAATATACACACTTTTAAATTAAAGCAAAGGATAAAAAAGCTACTAGTATATATATACATTACTAAGTAGCCTTACCTTTTTATGGTTCAGGATGGCTAGTTATTACAGGTCAACTAGATGATGGGGATTTATTTGAACCCTTAGTCTCACTAGACTGCATATAGGATGAGTAGGGTATCGTTCCAAAGGGAACGGTGTAAATTTTATATTGAAATCACAAAGAGTAGATGGATAGGTAACGAATAAAGTAAAGATTATGCAATTGACTAAATATCTAAACTACTTTGGATATATTAAATTAATTTGGATTAAAGATGACTTAAATGATAGTATGAACATACATTAAAAATATGAAATAATAATTCATTTAAGAACAAGTACAGGTAATTGTATAAATAAAGTGACTGGAGAATTTAGCCAAGATTCTTTAAAGCAACTCTCGTTGTCAGTAAAGATGTTTTCATTTAGAGTCTATAAGCACTCTCATGTCATTATAGAGATAAACAAAAATTATGAAGCTCTATGCCAATTCTTTAACCCCTCAAAGTGAATTCCTTAAGTCAAATTAAAGGAATTCAATGCTTTAAGTACATTCATTTATTTTTCCATCAAAGAATTCCAACTCTCATTGCGAATAAATTGACTAAAATGCCAAATATGGTGGCCAATCATATATAGCAAATCAAAGCACACAAATGGATGTAAATCATACTTCATTCATAATAAGAATAATAAACATGTCTTAAACAAATACTAGAGCATATTTATAATGTACAAAGGAAACTAGCCAAATATATAATTGAATTAAAGATAAACAAGAGAAAGAAACTCATCTCTTGTTCTCTTGGCTTTATCCCTTTGTAATCATCTAATAAAAGATAAGTAAAAATGTTATCCAAAATAAAACTATATTTCTAAAAACTAAACATTGATTTTTTCCCTCCTTCAGTTAATGCCATCCATATTTATAGAGGGAAAACTCTATGAACATGTCTCTTCATAATGGTTGTCAATGTGAAAAGTTGCCATGGAGGGTCATGATGCTTGGCTGAAAAATAATGTGCAAAAAGATGGCATCGTTTGGGAACAGACATCATGTTCGACTCGTGAACTCCATCAAACTGTCTTCACTCGTGAACTGCATGCCGACTCGTGATGTTCATGCCGACTCGTGAACAAATCTTCTCTGCCTCACTCGTAATCTTCCATCCGTCTCGTAAACTCCAGTCCGAGTCGTGAGCCACTTCATGACTCGTGATCTTCATCCTTGAATCTTCACCATTTCTTCACTTTACTTCGCACTTACACCAACTTTAACCTAAAAACACACATAAATGCATAAACTAAAGATAAACACACAAAATACACATAATATTACATACTTAAACTACTTAAACATAAGAAAATACATATTAAAAAGTAGACATTTTACAAGGCATCAAATTCCCGCATACTTAAACCTTGCTTGTCCTCAAGCAAGAGAAGAATGAGAAAATTTAATTCCAAGTTAAACTAAATAAGTTAAATTATAAAGCATTGCTCAATATTCACTTTAGATTAGATTGAAATGAAGTCAAATACCTTAAACACTCAAAGTATCAGTAAATCAAATCTTAAGACATGTATTCTTAGTTACCAAGTCACCTAAGTTTACTAAATCCAACATCAAGATAATAAAGTCTCAAAACTAACCATGCGCAAGAGAGAATATTGATCATAGAACTTAAGATTCTAAGACTATAGTTACCTTTTAGGACAAATTGCAAGCACACATACCTTTAAACCAATCTCATGGCATTTTTAGACTACCTTTTTTTTTCTTCTTCTTTTTTTTTTAGCATGGGAATTCTTTAAAGCTTTATCCCATGTATTTTAAACTAGCAAGAGAATGTAGTAATGGGTGCATTTTACGCTTCATCCCATACTTAATTAAGCTTTTGAGCATGCATCTTGCTTTTTGCTTTTTTTTTTCATTTTCTTTTGCTAGTCCTCATCCATTATTGAAAGGCCTAAAGGTAAGCATTATGGCTATAGTTTCCATAAGGCAACAAAATCCTAAAATCTTAAACTACATGATAAAATTCTAACCTTCAAGCATAGTTAGTAAAGAAACTAAATAACCTAAAATGTTGAAAGAAGTAAAAAGAGATAACTTGAAAACACAAAACACATGCCAAAAGCTTCGAAAAACTAATCAAATGAGCAAAAAAGGCAAATGACTCAACATAACAACCTATATTATAATCAATTGAGAGCAATACTTATAAGAAAACTTACTAAAAAGTTTAGTCTAAATAAAGAAAAAGATACACACCCAAACAAAAATAACAATGTGAAACAAAACATACAACACACAACATATTTTATTCCCCCACACTTAGAACACACATTGTCCTCAATGTGAAGAAACAAAACAAAAAACAAAAACAAAAAGAAATAAACTAAAGAATAAAGGAAAGAAAACTCCCCTAAGATCATGGTGAAGGTGGAGGCGAAGACACCACATAGCCCGATTGGGTAATGAAGGCGTCCACCTTGTGCTCAAGGAGACGTTGATGGCGAACCAAATGGGAGGTAACTTGCTCCAATGATGTGAGTTGATTCTGAATGGTAGATTGATTTTGTAACAACTGGTTGCACATGGAATGAATAGAATATGAAGAAGATCCAGCAATAGGTGGTGAAATATCAACCTTGTCTCTAGGAACATCTCCTTGTTCCTGTGCCTCATCCCCTGCCTCATCCGAAGTGCTTTCCTCAACCACTTCTTGTGGAGTAGAGGTTCCTGCAAGATCCTTCCAACAAGAACGTGAAAGCGGGGGAATAAATTGAAAAGAATTATTGACAATTTCACCCAAAAAAAAAAGATGTTTGGAAAAATACAAGCATGGAAGGGCAGGGTCATAAATACGCAAATCAATATCAAGACTCCTAGCAATAGTAGCTATTACATGTCCATGGGTGATAGGAGACTCCGGACGACCAACACAATTCAATAATTGTTTGAAAATCCAAAAAGACCAACAAATAGACTTGTGATTATGCACACACCACATCAAGAAAAGTTCATGACTTGAACTCGATTAAATTCAGGCTTGTTAAAGACAACAGAGGCAAGGATCTTATGCAAAATTCAATACTTCAAATCTGTTATAAACATAGACTTAGCGTCTCTAGCTCTTAATGGTGTAGTTAAACCAGTGAGAAAATTCCAGAAAGCATTAGGCCTATAACTCTTAGGAGGATCACATAATCCAGATTGTTTAAAGCCAAAAATGCGATGCATCATGAAATATGTTAATGTATAATCAATCCCATTCAAACGAAAGTCCACTAGCCTAGGATTTTCAGCATTTTCCTTTAATTTTGTGTAAAATTTCGAGACCAAATCAGTATAAAATTGTTCATGCATATTAACAAAACACAATAAGCCACATTGAGATAGCATTTCATTCACTGCATCAAGCAATACCACTTGTTCAAGCAAAGAGTTTGGAAAATACTTACATTGAGAAATTGCTCTATCCTTAAGAATAAGGAATCTATTACCTTCATAGATAGAGGAAAGCGGAAAGGGTGAACCAAAATTAGCCTGTAAACTTACTAGTTGTGCTTCATCTCCTCCTTACTAACCCCTTGAGGTTGAGATGTTCTTGGTTCTCACCATTGTTGTTAAAGAGAATGAGGCAGAGAAAGAAATGCAAAAATGTGAATGTATAGAGAAGAAATGTGAGTGTAGTGAAAGAAAACCAAGTAAACAAACGGGAATGTATGGAGAAGTGAAAGAGAAAGGAAGTGTACGAGGAAAGTAAAAAGAAAAGAAATGTGAAAAGTGAAGAAAAGAGTAACTACAGTATTTATAGAAGAAGGAAGGAAAAAGTGAAATGAAATGTCGTTTCACAAACCCTAGGTTTGATTTATATCCGTTCCCCCCATTAAATTTAAGTTAATTAAGGGCAGTTAGTCCAAATTAAAACCGCAAAGATGACTAATTAAAAGAAAGAAGAGTTAAAGAAAGAAATAAAAATGAATTAAAAATAAGAATATGAAGTAAAAATCATGACTCGGTAATTTTGGAACAGTGAATCACGAGTCGACATAAGCATCACGACTCGTGAAGAATGAAGCATTTGTGGCACAAGAGGAGATGTTCACGAGTCGGCATAAGAATCACGACTCGTGAAAAACAAAATGCAGGCAACTGAGGAAAATGTTCACGAGTCGGACGGCCTTTCACGACTCGGTATCATTTCCTTTCTGTGCTACTCGTGATCTTCTTCACGACTCGGTATAGTCTTCACGACTGAGTATATTGTTGCCTTTGGAACACTCGTGAACATGATACTGTGCTACAATTTTTCTGCAAAATCATACCAATCTCAAGCCAAAAGTTAAAATTACAACAGATAAATAAATCAATAAGAAAGAAAACTATAAACTACTTAAAACTTAACCAAAAATAAATCATAAACAAAAACTCTAATTCTAAAGCAAACAAAACACAATATAAGAATTCATACATCTAATAACTAATTTATATCATACAATCCTAAAACATCCACTCTTTTGTATCAATCAATAAAAATTCATTCAAGCCGTTCCCCGGCAACGGCGCTAAAATCTGATGGCAATTTATTTGAACCCTTAGTCTCACTAGACTATATATAGGATGAGTAGGGTATCGTTCCAAAGGGAACGGTGTAAATTTTGTATTGAAATCACAAAGAGTAGATGGATAGGTAACGAATAAAGTAAAGATTATGCAATTGACTAAATATCTAAACTACTTTGGATATATTAAATTAATTTGGATTAAAGATGACTTAAATGATAGTATGAACATACATTAAAAATATGAAATAGTAATTCATTTAAGAACAAGTACAGGTAATTGTATAAATAAAGTGACTGGAGAATTTAGCCAAGATTCTTTAAAGCAACTCTCGTTGTCAGTAAAGATGTTTTCATTTAGAGTCTATAAGCACTCTCATGTCATTATAGAGATAAACAAAAATTATGAAGCTCTATGCCAATTCTTTAACCCCTCAAAGTGAATTCCTTAAGTCAAATTAAAGGAATTCAATGCTTTAAGTACATTCATTTATTTTTCCATCAAAGAATTCCAACTCTCATTGCGAATAAATTGACTAAAATGCCAAATATGGTGGCCAATCATACATAGCAAATCAAAGCATACAAATGGATGTAAATCATACTTCATTCATAATAAGAATAATAAACATGTCTTAAACAAATACTAGAGCATATTTATAACGTACAAAGGAAACTAGCCAAATATATAATTGAATTAAAGATAAACAAGAGAAAGAAACTCATCTCTTGTTCTCTTGGCTTTATCCCTTTGTAATCATCTAATAAAAGATAAGTAAAAATGTTATCCAAAACAAAACTATATTTCTAAAAACTAAACATTGATTTTTTCCCTCCTTCAGTTAATGCCATCCATATTTATAGAGGGAAAACTCTATGAACATGTCTCTTTATAATGGTTGTCAATGTGAAAAGTTGCCATGAAGGGTCATGATGCTTGGCTGAAAAATAATGTGCAAAAAGATGCCATCGTTTGGGAACAGACATCATGTTCAACTCGTGAACATCTTCACGAGTCGTGAACTCCATCAAACTGTCTTCACTCGTGAACTGCATGCCGACTCGTGATGTTCATGCCGACTCGTGAACCTCATGCTGACTCGTGAACAAATCTTCTCTGCCTCACTCGTAATCTTCCATTCGTCTCGTAAACTCCAGTCTGAGTCGTGAGCCACTTCACGACTCGTGATCTTCATCCTTGAATCTTCACCATTTCTTTACTTTACTTTGCACTTACACCAACTTTAACCTAAAAACACACATAAATGCATAAACTAAAGATAAACACACAAAATACACAAAATATTACAAACTTAAACTACTTAAACATAAGAAAATACATATTAAAAAGTAGACATTTTACATGGCATCACTAGAGCAGCTTTACAACCCTTGGGATAAAACACTGTTTAAGAAGGTTTTTTTTATGTTAACATTAATTGATCATATCAATTAGCTACTTCTTTTTTTTATTGTTCTTGAAATAAATTGGGAATTGCATGTTTATAGGATTTTTCTTAGAGTATTTGCATGCTAATTGCTTTTATTATGTACAATGTTGACCTTTTTATTTTGTACTTCTTTTGTTATGAAAATTCAATCCCTCATTCAGTTTTTGCTTTCGGTTCTCTTAATGGCATTGTCAAAGTAGTAATAGCATCAAATCAATGAACTTTTATTATGTAAATTCTAATTTCCACGCACTTCTTATTTTAATAATAAAAGGATATTACGATAGGTAATGTAATTTTTTATGACTTTTATATACTTATATATGTTTTTAATAAAGTTGCTTAATTAATATTTAATTAGTGCAAAAAAATTTATAGGAATATTAAGATTGAATTATTTGATTTATAGGAATCATGTTATGATGATAAAATTATTTGATTTAGTCATGTATTCTTTTCCAAGAAGAGAAATAGAAAACCGAGATAAAATATCTTAAAATGTACTTTGATATTAGACTATTTAATGTACTTCACATGAAAATATATGGTTGTACATGTGAATATTATAACATGAATGGCTATAAATCACTTAAGGGAGTAAATCTTGCCTTAAATCACTTAAGGTAGTAAATCTTCACTCAACCAAGTGAATGGACACTCAAGAAAGTGTGTCTGGGTACTCGACCGAGTGAGGAGAGGCTGCCCCAAATTTAACTTCCTTTTGCCCAATTTTTCAACCTTAAAACCTCAATTAAAGATTGTTTACAATATTTGCTCAATTCCTACCTTATTTCAAACCTACAATCTCTAAATCAAACCTCTCAAAACAATATTAAACCATGATCTACAACTCACTTAAATAGATTAATTCTCAATCAAATTTATGCTACAACTATGTATAACTAATTTGACAGCAAAGAAACTAGTTACAACATAAATTAAATATAATATGAATCATACTCACTCAAATAAATTTCCACCTTGAATAACCAAATTATTGTCACTCAAAATCAATTTAAAATCATGACAAAACAACATGAAAGCCTATAAACTAGTTAAAATGCATATCAAGTTCACTATTTCTTCAACAAATGTATAATTCTCCCTTTAGTTCATGAAGATCAAACTCACACCTAAACAATGAAAAAAAGTCAAGAAACATAAATTCATATTAAGTTCAACTAAGCTATAATTCCCTTACCTTAAAAACTTTTTGAACTCTATTAATCTAGAAGCACATGTAGTCATTAAACACAAATATCATTAGAAGTAGCTTCTTTTTTTTCAAGCAAACACAAAACATGAATTCAATTATAAAAGCCTATGAAATCTAACAAAAAATAAGATAGCAACTTATTATTAAAAATAACATACAAAATACAAATCATATAAAAAAAATGATGAAAATTTAAAGAAAAGAGCTAAAAAAGTTCTGGTTTATCGAGTCCAACTCGACTCATGTTACTCTTTGAAGGTTGAGCTTGTGATCTAAATATTGGTCTTTTCAAACTTTGCTCCTCATTTTCTCTCATCGATAGAAGAAACTGGTCAAAGTTAATCAAAACTGAAAATTCCATATCTTAAATAAAGTATGATTCCTCCTTTGGCTCATTAAGAATGAACTCTGTCGGCTCTTCTAGCCTTAATAAATTCTTCAAGCAGACTGAATCTAATGCTTCCACTTGAAAACTAAACACTTTTTGCTCCTTTTGGTGTAAAATCTTTCATAAGAGATCTAAATTGATCTTTCAAGCTATAAGACTTATCTTCAACCATGATTAGTTCCTCAATTAACTTATGCACCCCATTTTCAATTTCTTTACTATCCACCATTAGCACATGACTTAATTTCTCCTTATTATCACCACCACCTTGACTTTCTATCGAACTATTCAAGAATTCCAACTTGGATTCTAGATTTTTAATTCCCAATTCTTGATCTCTTAACAAATGCTCTTGAGTCCTTAAGATATTCTCTTGATTTTGCAATATAGCATCTTGGTATTTGATATTCTCCTTTTGAGAATTAATTATAGCCATTAATTCTTCTTTTTCAGCATGAAATTGCTTCTCCTTACTCATAAGCAAATCATGAAGAACTTGAATTCTATATATACCAGTCTCTTAAGAATATTGTAGTTCTTACTTCTCTCTCCTTAAATCTTCCATTATGCTCGCAAAATCTATAGAGAATAAGACTCTTCAAAGGATGGTGGTGAATAGACTATTGAAGGTTGATGCAAATATTTCAGTTCTTACATCTCCCTCCTCAAATCTTGCAGTTCTTGCATCTCTCTCCTTAAAAGAACCAATTCATAGTCTTGAACATAATCATGCATCATGTTATAACTACTTAAAATCTTCTTGCAAAGAATAACACCAAATCAAAAATAAATTAAAAATAAAACTCTCGGACTAACTCAATTATGTATAACAAATTAACAAAACCACTATTCCCCGGTAGTGATGCCAAAAATTTGATCGATGTCTAGCAAGTGCACTAGATCGGCTAATAATATAAAGAAATAAGATTAAAATCTCAAATATTAAACCTAAAGGAACATAAATTGCTAAAAAAAATATCTATGTTTGAATTAAATTAATATGAGATTATTTCCCAAGTTTATGATTTGGAAGTAAGAACTAAACTAAATTAACAAGAAAGCAAAACAAAAACAAAGACTAGATGAACATAAATTAAACACATAACAATAACTAAAATACTTCTGTTAAAGGAACTATCCACCTCAACTTCCATTGCAATGACTCAAATTAAAAGTAACACAAGTGATTATGAAAAAATCAGTTAAATAAAGCCAACTAGCTTATTCAGACTATCATTCTAAGTATCAAATCTTCTTGTTAGGAATAATTCAATATATAGAATAAAAATCCAGTTTTAAACTCTTAGAGATTCATTAAATCCTGTTTTAAGTAAATTTAACTCCAATATATTCTAAGTTCAACTTTTATTAGTATTAATTCACTCCTACCAATATATAATCACATCAAATTCAAAATATAATAATGCATTCATACTAATGAACTAATCCAAGAACATGCATATCATAGATCATACTTGAAGTCAATCATTAACTATTAATCAAATAAATTAATAATCAATCCAATAATAATCAAAGATAAGAATTTGATCAAAACTAAGAATTAATCAAACTTGCATTGAATTAAAGCACAAACTAAGTCATTATAATAAAAGAATAAGGGTTTAAGTTTTCCTCAGTAGAAGAGAAGAAAACTACTTACCAACTATGATTAAAATGAAAGAAAAACTAAAATAAGGGGATACAATACTCATAAATCTTCAAAGTTGCTCTTGATGACTTCTTGGAACACCGGTAAAAAGTTTGAGTCTTTTAGAGAATTGAAAACAAAGCTAAAGAGAAAATTGAACCTAAACTACATTACAGAAATTAAGAAAAACAATAAAACCCTAAAAACTAACTAAAAACTCTAATTAAAGAACTCCTACATGATTTCATGGCTCCCCCATATTCTGGTTCTTAAGCATAATTCAACTAATTAAATATAAAATCAACCAAATTAATATTAAATTAACTAATTAAAACACCTAAAAATAAACTAAAAATATAGTATAATTCACAATTATCAAACCTTATCAGGTCTTAAACCTTAAAAGCGAGCCTCCGAGAGCCAACCTGAATATATTAAGGTTTGGCATGTGTCACAACATCGAATAAGAAGAAGTGACTTTCTTTATCTAGAAAGGAAAAATAGTCCTATTGAGGATGTGTCATGTATATCCTTACTTATCATAGAAGTCTTCTTAGATAGGTTTTTTACTGGTGATAGAAGACTGTCTAAATAAGAGGTTGGATCCTGTCTAGGTAATAACTCTTACCTTCATAAAAAAAGCATGATATTTCAAGTATTCTCTCTCTAGACCTTTTACCTATTCCTTCCTCTTTAAAAGTATTACTCTAACTTAACCGTCAAAAATTTCTCTCATCGAAAAACTAGCTAGCTTTTTATGTTTTTACGTGACCAACTTAGGCAGATAAAAGTTAAGCTATGTGTATGTATATATATATGTCTCCAAAATTGCATGTTTTTAACTGATCTATGCTTATTATCTTGCATTATTTTTAGTTAATCTTAGGAACTATTTACATTTTTCATGATTTTGCTAATTATAGGATCAAATTTTGAAAAAGATGTGTTTTTAAGGCTGATCGGAGCTAATCTAGAAAAGCATTAAATTTAAGGAGCAATTTTGGTGCAAAAAGCTGATAATAGACAAAGCTATTTGTTATCCTTGCCCAAGAAGGAAGGCAAGGTCGAGGCTTAGCCTTGCCCATGGCTAAAGGAATGTCAACGGTGCAAAATATTGCATAAAGTTTGACTTGTGCACGAGTTGCCCTAGCTGCCACCTCTACTCTAGCTTTTATTTAAGGATGTTTATACTTTATTTTAAGAGATAAAAGGTAGTATTTTTAGGACATTTAGATTTCATTAGTTATTTTATTTTAATTTCCAAGTTTGGGTAGGATTCTATTACTTTTCCTATTTTGGGGGAATTTTAAGAGGTGAGAAATTACAGATTCACTTCTCTTCTTCTTGCCTATGTTTTGGTTTTAGTCCTATAACAAGGTTTCAAGCTAGTTTTAGTTTTATCTTGTGAATTTTCTCCATGGTCATGTGTGGTTTAACTACTTTATTTCAGTTAAAGATTAATTGAAGGCTAGGATTCATCTTACTGTGAGATTGTTCTACTTTATTTTATTTTAATTTCTTAAAATTTTCATATTTTTCACTATCATTTAGGGAAATTAATAGAATATTTACAATTGTTGTTTCATTTAAACACATTGTCAAACTACAATAGCTTTTCCTTTATAACTTTTGGGAACATTTTTCAATTTAGGTCTTCTAGTTGGTGCTTCAAATTCACTTTCAATCCTTTGCAACTTCTTTTTCAACCCATGAAAATATAAAGAGATTGCCAATCTAGCCCGATAGACTTCCATATTAAAATCTTGAGCTGGAATCTCCTTATTCTCTATGAAATACTTAGCAATGATAAAAACAAGAACACCACAATCACTGCAACCACAAAACCATAGAAATTAAGATAAATTTTACTAATTTTTTTCTTGAAAAAAGGGTATCAAAATATACCTTTATTCTTGTAGTGGTAAACCCTACACCTCCATAATATCGAAAGGATCAATATGTTCCTTTCTTGCATAGGACCCTTTATGAAAATTAATATCCCTTTGACTATCACTAAATCCAGTTGCTTCCAAAAAATAAGGAAGCAAAATACTATATGCACTTAATACATTATCTATTGACTCTTTACTTATTTTTGACCTCAAATAATCATATACATATAAACACCTATCAAAAAAGGATAACCTAACTAGAATCCAATTCCATTCTTTTTGGACACCGATATGAAATAAAACATTATCACAATCAACCCATGCCCTACCACAAAATAAATTGTACCCAAGAATGTAATCGAAAACTCGATTATTTAAATTCACAATAGATTAGACATTTCTTTTCTTTAAAAACTTTCCATACAGCTTCTGTAATGTTTAATCAAAAGCATTATCTATTTGTAAAACTTACTTCTATATGTTCTGAATACTTTCCTTTTTCCTCGATGATAAAAAATGACATATATGTGCTGTAAAAAAACATGAAATAAAATAAATAATCTAATAATTTTGAAAAAAAATAAAACAAAGACACAACATTAAACTTAATGAATTTTATAAAGGTTGACCACAACTGTACAATGAATAAAACCATGTCTTCTTATCCATAACATCCCACTTCAAAATTAAAAGGTTCTGTAATATCATCAACCTCCTTGTCATAGATCTTTCTCCTACAAACCAAAAATTTAAAATCTTTATAGCATAAAAAAATAGAAAAAAAATTATCAAATTAACAAAAAAAAATTTACTTTGGTGCTATAACCCCCTTTTGAATTCTGTTCAATTGTATGCAGAGCTTCAAAAATTTTTGTAAAATTAAATTTTAAATATTCTTTCAAGCCATCAAGTTCTTTCACAATTTCGTGAACCTCTTCTTTAAGAAATTGCATCTATCATTTGATTCCTTGCACCTCTTCTTTTAATTCTTTCCCAATATCAAATCCAATGTTAGAGGTGCCTCCTCGATTTGGATTAAAAGCATTATCGACACTAGGAGGAGTTAGGAAATCTGGACCATGCCCACTGCATTCTTCATTCTAAATTTTCTCAACTTTTCCTTTATCAAAAAGTCCACCTAAATCAATGGTGTTCTTTTCAATAATTGAAGGAAAAATATTTTTACACCGTTAAAAATACGAACAAAAAAACATAAAAAAAATTAAGATCAGATAAGGAATAATAAAAATAAATCTAAACATGTTATATAGTATAAAACAACTTAATCTAAGTTATAAATATCATCATGTGATTGTTTATATATTAAACAATGAAAATAAATAAATAAATAAATAAATAACAAACATATTAATAAACACATACCTGATCACTAGAATTAAAAAATGGGATTTTCTGTAAATCCTGAAAGCTTGAAAATCCAGTTACAGTCCAATTTGATAAAAACCTATCAAAATATTATTTTTATTCTGAAATTTAGTATACCCGATGGTATATTAGGTATACCTGATTGAATACAAATTTCAAATCAGAAAATTCAAATCTATAACAATTCTATACCTCTAAAATAACTTTATTTCAAGAAATTTTTGCTCAAATAAATTGAATAAAAGAAAAAAATCAAAAATAAAAACATAAATAATAAATGTACCTTTAAGTTTTTATTCTCCTTGGATACAATCTTTAATTTTTTAGAACTTCTCTCCAAATTTTTATCTTGTAAGATTTTTCTTTTACCACTCTAAGTCTCATTCTTCAACTTTTTACTAGATTTTGCTTTATCATTATCTTTTTTCTTCCTTCTCATATTTGATAAATCCAGAGAATTTGACTTCATAGTCTTCTTGTCTTCAGGTTTCTTCAACTTACCCAAAATATCAGAAGTATATCCCATTTACAACAAGCCTTAACAAAATAAATAAATAAACTAATATAAATTGTACAAACTGAAGCAATATATACCTAATATATATAGTTAGCTTAAAAAGGTATTGCATAACCTATTTAACTTAAGCTTAGTAGCTAAATGCAAGACTAATCAAAACCTTGACCAAACAAAAACCATCCACATATAGATTTATTGGCACTATAGCTATTCATACATAGCACAGCTTCTAAATTAAAAGTTTTAAATTCCATGCAAGAATATATATATATATATATATATATATATATATATATATATATATATATATATATATATATATATATATATATATATATATATATATATATATATATATATGACAGATGCAATTTCTTAAACAAAAGATAGCAACAAACAAAACTGAGGATCAAGCACAGAAATGGTCAAACCTGTTCCATTAATACTTTGTTATCAATTTATTATGATGATTGTCTCATTCGAATTTAATAATCAAACAATATTTGGATAAAGAAAGAAGAATAATAATTTTCTTACAAATTTATTGATTTCGCAAATAATAGGGACGTAATATGATGCAAGTGGAGGTTACAAATAAGTAAAATTGGAGAACATCATGAATGAAATAGTGAGGTAGGTTGTTGGATATTCTCCCTAGTTTTTTGCCTTATAAATTTCAATAAATAGGGTCACAAACTATTCCTTGTCCTCTTGGTGAAAAGGGTCACAACCTATTCATTAAAACAACAAAATTATCAACTTGTTGAATCAAAATTGACTGATTAATTCAATCAACATGAAAATTAAAACAATGGCCTCCTTAATCTTTTATCATATATTCATCTTCTCCTACCTTAATCTCTTAGTTTTAGCTCAGTTGAAACCACGGTATTCAAATACTCCATTTGGTTTCATAAAATATTTAGAAGGAAGTGGAACTGAAAAGGGGACCTTAAAAGATTTGGGTTTATGGGGCAAAAGCCGAAGCAGCTATCGAAAATCCCAACACTTTTGAAGTAACCTTATGAGCACCAACTGTGACGATTTTAGGAAGAAACAAAGCTTGTTCGATAACCGAACAGAAGCCGCCATTAGATCATTTCAAAAGACGACCAATCTGAAATCAACAAAAAAATCGAGTATAAAATACAAAATCCATAAATGGTGCTTTTTCAATAAAAAAAAAATGCATCAAATTAAGTAGCAACATACATCAATCGCAAAATCCAAAATGATTCAAACATACACACCATTAATCCCTCACAGCAACGCAAAATTTAAGTTGCAAAACACAACTTAGATCAAAATAATCAATCCAAAAATGAAAACACAAGAAAAGAATAACTCACTAGTAAGAAATCGCGGCGAGAAGCAGAGAATCATTCGAAATGAGAAGTGGCAAGAAGTTGGGGAATGAAATAATAGTCGGGAATCGAGTGAATCAAGAAAGAAAAGAAGAGAAAGTGAAACTTACAAACTGCTGAAGATCGGTAGGACAGTGAGAGTGAATGAGAAGGGATATCGCTGTAGAGGAAAGAATACAAGAAATGGGTCACCGTATTTAAGGTTTAGAATAAAAAGTCTTTAAAAAAAAGTAATTTTAAATATTTTTAAGAGATGGTTGTATTTTTAAAAATAAGGTTAAAAAATAATAATCTACGTAATTTACTCTAAAAAAATCGGTTAAGTGGATTGAATTAAATGGGTTACATCAAAATTGAACATCCCTACCTGCAATCTCATAAACATTCCACGCATCCTCCTCCTTATCCTAAATAAAGAGTTGTGCAATCTTGTCTTCCATCGTAACCGGTCAAAACAAAAACCAAGAAAAAAAGTCAAGAGCGAGCCAAGACAAACGTGCGACTTGAGCAGATTCCTAGAGAGAAAAACAAAACGTGCCACAAGGTAGACCTTTTTGGTTTGATTTTGTTAATTTAGGTGATTTTTAGATGTCTTTGTTTAGTCTGACAAACCAATGTCTCAGCTAATTCATCACAAACCGAACACTCGGAACTGAAATGTTGTATGGTGATCACTTTCAAGTGAGAAGATTAAGTTAAGAGGAGAATTTGCAGGCTTAATGTTCCCCATCTTCAGCCTCGAGGAGCTCATGCTTTATCACCTTATGTGCATATATTAAATTAGATCTATACCAATTAAATTTAGTTTCCTGCTTTCAGAATGACGAAACTATCAAATTCAATTTGAAAGCAAATAAATTCTAATCCTGTCATTTCTATAAAAGTATATTAATTACACAGAAGGTCATTGGACTAATGCATTAATTTCCATAAAGTGATAAAAGATTTTGTTTTTAACAAGAAAATACCTAAATTTTATAATATTTACATGAAAATAGTTATTTTTAACAGGAAACGCTCCAAATCCTATCAAAAATTAAATATGGTACATGCTACCTAAACTACAAACATTTTTAGAAGGTAATACGTGAATCTATGTAATGTAGCTGATATGGCAAGAAATCAATCTCATAGTTCATTTTGAAGTTCCTTTTTCATAATTAAATAGTTTATAGGTTGTCTATTTAAGGAGAATATACACTTTTTGAAAGGTTTAGAATTTAAATTGCATGTTATATTGGATTTTTAGTAGAATTTGAAGTGTTTTCGAGTCAAAATAACTTTCTATGCAAAGACTATATAGTTTAGTTATTTTTTCTGTTAAAAAAATTATTTTGTTAATTTTTTGTAATTAGACACAAATTCAGTGACTTTCAGAATTATACGCAAAGTTAAAAATAAAAAAACATTACCATACACATAATTTTTAATAAAGGTAATCAACAATTATGTATTCAATTTATTGTTATAATTTTTATATTGGTTTATAGAGACACAAACTGGTCAAAGTTTTCGGTTTCATCAAATATGTACAAATAAACAAAAAGAGAAGGAAGATAAAAAGGGTACATGTACATTAGAAAGAATGTGACTTTTAAATAAAAAAGAACATGTTCCTTTACAGGAATTATACTTTTAATATTGTTAATATGGTCACCGAAAGAATAGCTAGATTGCGGGTAAAATAATATTTTACCTTCAACAGCTGAGATGAATGCCAATTTCATACTAGGGGTGTTCAAATGTGGGTTGGATGAATTATAACTGATTTTTTTTTCAATCCATCTAAATTCTTAGATGGATTGAACCCAATCCAAACCAGTTAGATTATAATTTAAATTTTTTATATTAGTTTGGTTGGTTTATACAGGTTATGTGAGTTATATTAATTTTTTATATTATATTGTAAACATACAAATTATAAATTTTTTTATATTTATGTAATTTTAAATATAAAGCATTAATTTTATTTTTATAAATACCACATGCATATAAAATCGTAATACTATAAAATTTAAAATTACATAAAAATTTCATAAAAAATTAATATTGTCCTAAAATTTAAAATTACATATCAATTCTTAAACTATGAAATTAATTGTTCTAATTATAATACATAAAAAAGAAAAAATAAATATAAAAATATATATGCTCCATTTAAACAATATATCTTCCATTCGCAATCATTCATTGATTGGTGAGATTGGTTCTGCCATTATTGGAGATCTTACACCTATAAAATTTGCATCAACATAATAATTAGAAACATTCAATAATTATTACAAGACAAATTAAAATATTAAAAATATTAAGATTTACCTATTTCAGTTTCTTCATATTTTTCTATTTCATCCATTGTATGACGAAGGTCAATGGGCATCGGTATTGCTCTTAACCAATTTTGACCACATACTAGCACTTCCACCATCATTAGAGAAAGAGAGCTTCTAAAAGAATCAAGAACTCGACCACCTATGCTGAAAGTAGATTCTGAAGCTACAGTAGAAATTGGTATTGCCAAAATATCTCTAGCAAGTAGAGAAAGAACTGGAAACTTAAGTGAACTTTTTCTCCACCAACCCAAAATATCAAAAGGATCAACTCTAGGTTCAAAATCATCCGATAAATATTTCATCACTTCTGACTTATTTTCTGTACTCTCTTCCTCTTCCAAATCTCTATCAAATAAGTTGTTCAATAGCTCCCCACCATCCACCTCTTCATCATTCATGTTCACATCGCCAATATTTTGACTCCAACCATATAAACCTACAACATTTTTTTTTCAGTTGAACTACATTCATAATAGTAGTTATATAGTCGAGTCAAAGTTATTTCCACCCTATCTGACATCTCTTTGGCCTTCTCTTTTCCATAACTTTTCTCAAGACAAAATTTCACATATTTCATTTTATAACGAGGGTCCGAAATGGCAGCAACATATAGCAAAAGATTCAAATTGTCCACATTATCCCAATATTTATCAAATTTGAATTGCATATTTATGGCCATGACACTCATTGTGTTATCATTACTTAAACTCAACTTGTGAATCATGATCTGTAATGACATGATCTCACGAAAAAATGTATTAAAAGTCACCAATAATGACCCTGAAAACTTCAAAGTTATATTGTAAAAAAGCCTCAAAAACTTGATAAAACATCTTGCTTTCTTCCAATCTTCTTCTCCAGGTGGCCCAATGATTCCATTCCCTTTGCCTTTTCCTCTTCCTTTATTTTTCCCATCTTCACTTTTTTCATTTTCATTCCCACCCTTTTCAATCTCATTTCCACTCCTATCAAAATACGAAAGAAACTTAGAATCATCGACTTCTAACTTCTAAAAAGCTTTTTCAAATTTCTCAACTGCTTCTAACATTTTGTAAGTCGAATTACATCTACTTTCAACGTCTAAACACAAAGCTTTTTTACTTCCTACTTTCACTTTTTCCTCACACTTTCTAAAAATTTGTAACCTAGATGGAGATGATCGCACATATCTAACCGCATTACGAATTTTAACAATTGACTCATCTAAATCATCTAAAGCATCCTTCACAATTAAATTCAAAATATGTGCACAACACCAAACATGTAAATACTCATGACCTAAGACAGTACCCCTTCAATGTTTGGTTTCACTCTTCAAATATCTAATTGCATTATCAACTGTGAGAGTGAATATATGATCAATGCCCCAATGTAATAAACATGCCTCAACAATAATACCTATTGTCAATCCTTTGTGATTAGGAACTAGACAAAATTTTAATATTTCTTATACACACTAAGAATTGGAACTAGGAGCTTCCATCTGAAATCAAAATGCACACTAAGAATTGTAACATATATCTCTTATTGGCACATGCATGGTGAATTAAAAAAAAAACAGCACATAACAAAAGCAATTAACATGCAAAAACTCTAAAAAATTTTCCTATCAACATGCAATTTGTAATGGCCTCAACACCGGGTCAGCCATGAATAGTACCTTCCGGCAGTGAATATTGTTTTCCGGGCCCGAAAGGACACCCGAAAGTTGAAAATATTTTATTGGACTATTCGAAAGGAATAGTCATGGTGAGCCTATGGTTGAAATTTGAAGTGAATTTGAGGTCAAATGGGTATCCAAAAGTCAAAAATACGAAAAAGGTAGCGAGTCAATTTTCCTGATAGAAAAGGAGACTTAATTTTTCTTAAATAATTAAAAATAATAAAAGAACTCCGAATATCGCCAGATTTTGTGAGCCTACATGAATTTTTATGTAGAATATTTTGGTGATGAGAATGGAAATTTTTGGTGACTCCGGCAGTTATCGAATCGGATCGATAAGTTTGAATCGGACCGATAACGGACTCCGATTGAGCCAAAAATTTACGTCTACCTATTTTTAATGTTTTAAGAATGATAGAATCAAAATTGAAGTGATTTGAAGTGAGGAAGAGAGAGAAATTGAATTGGGCTTTAAAAAGGCCTAAATGGGCCTTAATGTTTAAGTGGACAAAGCCCACTCATTTAAGCCCAATTTTAGCCCATCAAAAGAGTATAAATAAGACTAAAAATCTAGAGAATTGCTCCAGAAAACTCCAGCATCTTCATCCTCTTTGGTGGCCGAACCACCCTCTCTCCCTCTCTCTCTCTTTGATTTCTTCTTCTTCTATCCCAAATCTCTCTTAAACCTCAACATAAAAGATTAAGTTCTCTCTCTCTAGGTCACCCTAGTGGTCTTAAGCAAATGATTTGAGCAAGGAAAGACAAGAAATCAAGTGAAGAAAGGAAAAGAGGTAAGATGGAACTTGAAAATCCAAGTAGTTTTAATTGAGTTTTTTATGTGTTCTTATAATTTTTGAGATGTCTAAGCTAATTATGAGATTGGATTTTTCATTTGAGGACAAAAATTTGGTGTTAGGAAGGCTTGAAAATTCGGCCAAAGATGTATTTGTGGAGGGATGGAGTTGTGCTTGGTGCCAAGTGAAGAAAAGTGAAGCTTAAGAAAGCTAAAGCATGGAAAAAGGTAAGTGACTATAAAATCCGTTAATTTCCCATTTAATATGAATTTTTCTTGATTATTTAACTAAAATAAAAATATGTAAATTTGTTAATTGATGCAATTATGTTAGGATAATTGCAATTGGATTAGAGAAATGATGAATGAAAAGTGAAAATGAAAGAAATAAAAATATTTAGGAAGAAAATTATTGTGGCCGAAAATGATAATAAGGAAAAATGGTGAGAAATTTGCATGTAAATAATATATGTTGGCTTAAAATAATTGTAGACATGATAATTGATGTCTATAAATTTTTAGAGAATATTTAAAAAATATTTGAAAATTTTAAAGGTTATGTATAGGATATGTATTGAATGAAAATTGTGATTTAGTGTGAATAAAGTGATTATTTTGATGAAAAATGATAATAACCAATAAAGAATGCCTAAATAAATTTTATTGGAATTTATTGAATTTATTAGAATTTTATTGGAATTTTTATGTTTATATGTATAATGGAAATAATTGAAATAGCAATGCATAATGGTATACAAATGACTAAAGTAATGAATAAATATGAAAAATAAATTAATGTCAATGACGAGAAATAAAAAGTCAACCGACGGATTTTTCGAAATAATTATTAGGTCGTAAAAATAATAAAAATAATGAATTATTGGAAAATAATTCATAAATAAATAAAAATGACGGAAATAAATTAATACGTAAACAAAAGAAAGATAAAATGAATTTTAAATAGAAAAAGGACTTAAATGAAAAAGAAATAAAAGTTTTGGGGCAAAATGGTAATTTTGTCAAAATAGGTAATTAACGCGTAAAAATAAGTAAGAAATACGTAAAATGGTAATTTCGGAGATTTAACTACACTAAAAGATAAAATTTTCATGGTATGGGGACTAAAATATAATTTTACCCGAAAATGGTAAAAGAAATAATAAACGATGAATAATGGAAGAAATGGTATAATAAAAATAGAAATAAATGATTATAATGGCAAAATTATAATTATGTATTTGAAATGAATAATCCAATAGAAAAAGTCAAATTATGTATTTTTGAGGCATAAAATAATAAATTATATTAATGAAATTCCTAATTGTGTGAAATGTAGTAAATAAAGGTGTGACTAATTTATCGAAATAAATTAGTCAATAAAAAGCAATAAAAGAGTATAAAAGTATAAAATATTTTGCTAGCGATATAAAAGTCAGTTAAGCGAATAATTAAACGTTTTGGACAAAAAACAAAGTGTAATCAGTCAAGTTTAAAAGTATTGAAAAATAATTCGTAAAGAATTATATAAAAAGAATAAAAGAAAATTGTGAAATATAATGTTATAATTTATAATCTGTATAAAAGATTAAAAAGTTTAAGTATCTGAGTGAATTATCGAAAAATAATTCACAAAAGTGACTGGAAAAGAGAAAGTGAATAAAAGGATAAAAAGCTATTGAATAGTCAAAGGTATAAAAGAGTGCATTTGATCAGAATAAATTATAGTAACAAATAAAAGAAAGAACTTAAAGATTTTAAATGTCCAAAAATATTTACAAATGTGACTAATTATGTTTGTCCTTAGCGATAGACAGGTATTATGATTCTTGTTTTGGATATAATTGGCTAGCCATAGGGACACATCTGTACCGCGGTGCAAGTCATGGCGACTTGCTTAGCTATAGGCGGGATTTTTGATCTCCATAGCTTCTGTAAAAGTGAAAATGTATCTGTTTCTGCTCTATGAGACTTGATCTTTAGAGATCATTTCTCTATCTGTTATGTGCGACCTTCGGGTCCAGTCCCGAGTATCCTTTATGGGAAACCTGTTATATTGCACTAGGAGTACATCGAAATGAATAAATTAGTACTGTTTAATTGAACTGAATATAAAGATATAAAAGTTATATCGAAAAGCGATTCGTTTGAAAGATAATGCAAAGTTGAAATAAATTCGTAAGGTTTCTGACAAGTGTACTTAAAAAGAAAAAGAAAGGTTTTATAAGAATAAAGTATTAAATCAATGTTTAGTTAAGCTTTTATAAGAAATTCAAATATACCTTGTTTCACGTAAAAAAGATGATTTTAATTGATTAGGAATTCTTGTATCTTTTACCACTGTAAAGATAATGACAAGTCTGGAAAATAATATTAATTTTCCTGCTTAAAGTTAAAAAGTGATGATAGTGACAAAAAGTGAACTTAATGCTTAAGTAACGCTTTTCTGAAAGATAAATTACCTGAAAAGTAAAACGATATAAAGGCATAGAATTATGTAATGAGGAAAAAGTAAAAGATATAAGTTTTAATTAGATAATAAAATATGGGTAAATGTATAAAAGAAGAAAAGAAAGTTTTGACTGCAAAGTACTCCAAAATAGCTATATCGCTTTGCGATGAAACTTATAAGCCTTTAAACAGTAATGTAATTATTATATTAAAGTTAAAGTAAAGTAATAGAATAAATAGTAAAAAGTAAAGTCAGAATATAGATTGAATAATTGACCAGTAAAGCAAGTATTAAAAGTAGTTATTTTGGTACTAGTAAAGACACGAGTACTAATACACATCGCTAAATGAAATAATAATTAAATTGTTATGGCTAAAAGACAAAATGAAAGTACTGATAAAAAGTAAAAGTTATAGTAAAGATTAACGTAAAGAAAAAGGTAAATCTGATATTGATCTACCTAAGAAGATACTGTAAGATAAAGTTGAAAGTTTGGAAATAAAGAACAATGATTACCAAAATCTGAGTTAATAACATGACTAACGTTAATAAAAGTAAGAGAAAGTGTTAAATGAAATAAGAATAATAATAGCATAAATTATGTAATTATACTTATTCTTGGGAAATTCTTGGATTAGTAGTCACCTCTGGGTATATTTAATGCTCAACACGTAGTGCTTACTGCGTGCAGGTTATGGAGTGTTGCGGGAGCAGTACATTGAAGATCCAGACCGGAAGAGAAGATTTTTGTGTTAGTTGGTGTAAGCTTTTGGCATGTATATACTTAGACTATTAAAGTAAAAGATTGTATTGTATTTTGATTATATTTTAATTGTTAATGGATGAGTGGACAGTGCAAGTTTTTGGTGTGATGGGTGATGTTTGTTTTAATTATTTATAAGACTGTTGTTTGATTCTAGAATTAATGAAAAAGTATTTTTAAGTGTTTTGAATTGTTCGGAAAAAAAAAAACTTACTGTCTTCAGTTATGTCTCGTTTCGATAAGGACTGTTTCGAGAAGGGTGTTACACAATTCCCCAATCAAGATCCTAAAACTATAATAGAATTCAGAGGCACCAAATACTTAACAAAGATTCATACTTTGAAGGATTTTTGACAAGAAAATGCCGCGATCAGCTTGAAGTTTGATCAGCAATTCTATAAAAATAAATAATGACCATTCTATAAAAATAAATAATGAAAATCTAACCATCTATTCAAATTCATTTTTTCAATATATGTACAAGAGATAGATTGATTCATGCTCACCTAGATTTATATGTTGGAATATGATTCCAATATCTTATATCATCAATTCCAGTTATTGCCAATCCCTTTGAACAAATGGATAAACAGACACCACCGATAACCTTATCTAGCCACGCTTTCTGCATAAATCCCAACAGAAAAATCTAATCATAAAAATCTGGAATGATAAGAATTTTCACTTATTTATCTATTAGAACTTGAATTATTAGTGATTGGAAACTCCAATTTTAAGACTAAGGGTCTCATCTTTCCATGATTGTCTAACAGATAAGGTAAAAATTAGTTTCCTTTTGCGAATCCAACTTTTAAATGAAAAACTCGCCAAAGTTCAATAGAAACTTGCCCAGTTAAATGAAAAATAAACTGAAAAAAGGTTAAATTTATTATCTTTCTTTCTCGCTTATTAATCTCATGAATTCTGCAAAATCCAACTTTTAATCGGTCTAAAAAAATTAAGACAGTTATATGCTCTTAAGAAAAAAAATTAAAAAAATAGTTCATGTATAAGTCTTTATAAGTTAATTTAGTAACTTAAATTATTTTAAATAACTGATAACATATGTAATATATTAAGTAAAAGAAGACTTAAATTCAACTGATGACACTAAATTTGGCTGCTACATTATTATAAAATATGAGTAACTATCAGCTCTACTAATACTAAATATATAATTTATAGATGTTACATGATTTCTCTCACTAATAGATT
Organism: Excoecaria agallocha; assembly: GCA_037975025.1. Classification (NCBI taxonomy): domain Eukaryota; kingdom Viridiplantae; phylum Streptophyta; class Magnoliopsida; order Malpighiales; family Euphorbiaceae; genus Excoecaria; species Excoecaria agallocha. Next base: position 110,071,394 of record CM075807.1, read on the forward strand.
TTCTTTGCAAGTTTCGGGACTATTCTAGTGGGAGAAAACAATACCATCTCTTACATTTCTTAAAAATTAAATTGTGGTTCGTTAAAGATCCAAACCAAAGAGTATTAAACAAAAGAATAATAATCAAGTTCAACTGCATCAGATCATTTGAAGAGAATGGAAGGTGTCCCTTAGTATCTGCTAATACTCTGTTCACATTCATTTCCCTCACAATCTTAAAAATAATTGTCAATCGATGAGAAATTTGTAGGAAGTAAATAGATCAATAAGAGCAATGAGATAGAAGAGAAGAGTTCATCGAACGAAGAAAGAAAGTTACCTGCCAGCAAATTCAAAGAAAGAACCAATGAAGAGGGAGAAGCAGAGAAGATTTTGTTTGGGGGAGGCGTGGTACTGAGAGTGGCAGAGAGCAAAAGAAATGTGCTTTTAGGTTTAAGAGATTACGAAATTGGGCTGGATTGTAGAAAAAATTTGGGTTAATTGGTTGGATTATATAATAAGCCATAACCTATACAAATATTTGTAAAATATTAAAATGGATTGTATGGGTTATAATAACCCATTATAATTATAAAAATTATGGGTTATATGGATTGGTTTGATTGGGTTAATTGGGTTATGCCAATTTTGAACAGCCCTATTTCATACTATGCGCACCACAGCACCCTGAATGTTGTGGAGCACCAAATTAACATTTAAGATTTATTAATATTATTTATATTTATAAAAAAATTTATTAATGTAAAAAACTTATAAGTTTATAATTAACATAAAAAAATATTATAGTTAAAATAAAAATTAAAATCCAATGAGCTATTAACCGATCGAGTTGCTTTTTGAACGGGGACATTTTTTAATAATGTATTTTAAAAAATTAATTACACATTTGGTGCATATCAGAAACTATTTATAAATTTGGGATCCCGGTACGAAACCACTGTCACGTGTAGCGGTTTTGTCAGAAATTGTCTACGGTGCGAGAGGGAGACAAAATCTGCATCGTCTGAAATCGCTACAGTTTATCTAAAATCGCTACAGTCTGTAGCAATTTCAGACGATGCAGATTTTGTCTTCTTTCGATCTACGTGAAGTTGAAATGTCCCTGGGCTGAAAAGTCTTGTCATTTTAACCCGTGAAGCAATTTTTTTTTGCTATTTTTTAAGGGCAAATGGCCTATATTAAGGTCTCCTCTTCCATCTCCATTGTGCATTTTTTTCTCCTTCCCATAGTTGTTACTCTCAAGTTTCTTCAGGTAAGTTTCAGCAATTTATTTTTTGAGTTATTTTTCTATTGTAATAAATGATGTTAAATATTTTGTTACATTAGACATAAATAAAATTTTAAAATGTTAATAGTAAAGATCAAATAGGATATTTTTATTTGTTTGGTAATTATATTATAATTTAAAAATATTAAATATGATTTTTTGTATAATCTATGAATTTAATTAAATTGTAATGTTAGTAAATTTTGCTACGGTAAAAATTAAAGGTGAATAAGTTAATTGTTATAATTAATAATTACTTTTATTAAAAAAATTTAAAAATATTTGTAATGTTATTATTTTATTTTTGATAGGTGTTTAAATTTAAATATTTTATAACAATAGATTTAAATGAAAAATACGAATTTATGACAAAGATGTTGACAATGCAGATATAACGTTTCTTAGTATATTGTCATCTAGGTTAATACAAAATGGAACAATTTAGAAATCAAGAATATATTAATCACGGACCCATCGAGAAGGATATCCTAATATTACGAGGCAGACATCGAGCAGATATTGTTTGGAATGAAACAGTAAATTTATTTTCTCATTATAAATAATTTAAATGAATGTACGTAATTATGGATAAAAAAACTGATAGTTTATTTATTTTTAGGTTGAAAATAATGCGTTAGGAACACGCAGAGCTAGTGTGGATAGTCATTATAGAAATATTGACGAGCGAATAATTTCATATTTAAGATTAACATGATTTTATGGAGTTTCACAAATTGGGACGATGCATGTTAATGTTGAATTAATAACAGCATTTGTTGAAAGGTGGTGACCAGAGACACACACATTTCACCTTTTTGTGGGTGAAGCCACAATAACATTTCAGGATATTGTAGTAACCGGGTTGCCAATTGAAGGACGTCTTGTGACCGAGCATCTAATGCATAATTGGCACAATTTTTGTGGTCGTCTTTTGGGTTAATTTCTAGATGAAAATGATTTAAGGGGACACACTTTAAAAATGATATGGCTTTCCAAAAATTTTAATTTGTTGCCATCCGATGCAACTAACTATCAAATACAATATTTTTACTAGAGCATGGATTCTTCATTGTATAGGTGAATTATTATGTATGGGATAGTCAAATAATCGTATATATTTGATGTGGCTCCCATTGTTAGAGAATTTACAAGTTACAGGTGTGGGGATCTGCATGCCTCACGTGGTTGTATAGAGAGTTATGTTATGCAACCTGACCGACCACCAATTCACTAGGGATTTACCTTCAATTGTTACAAATGTGGGCCTGGAAAAAGCTATCTCATATTTGTCCTTCATTTATCCACCCGTATGTTCTTTATCAGTCCATGCCTTATGGCTACAAGTAAATTTTATTTATTGTATATTAATTGTAATTTATTCATTCAATTTGTTAACTGGTAGTGCATTGTTGATATTGATCTTTATCAGGTGGCGATCACAATTAGATCTAAGCAAAAATAACAGCAAAGATATTTTTGAGTACCATCTCGATTTTGACTTATGGTGTAACGAACAGATTTCTATATAATTTGTATTTTTCATTAAATTTCTAAATCTCATTTCAAAGAAAAGAAATTTTCTTACAATATGACATGATATTTTTTTTCTATAGATGGATCGAGAGCCTTATAAGTTTGTGTTGCACTTATTACCATAATTTTGTACAAATAGAAATGCTATTTGAACATCATTTGTACCACTCATTTGTTTTAATATTATCGAGTGGCATCATCCCGATCGATGTCTAAGATAATTTGGAATGGACCAATTGATTCCACTCCCATCCCAATAAAATAATAGGGTGTCCTCGATCGATTTAAGGGGGTATACTAAACATAATTGGGAATTGAAATTTTTAAGTTTTATTCATGAGTGAAATATTCGACATACTCATGCTGTTATGGGTCTTCCTCTTCGTGAACCGTTAAATCTGATATCACAGTACATGCAGTGATTTACATCACACACAAGATGATGGATAACCCCGATTGGAGCATCCATCGGTATAATTTAATATAATTATTTATATGTTTAAATAATATTATTGATGAATTTTAAAAAAATTATTTATTTGCATGTAGGCTGATTACGCTAAACGAATCAGGCACACCAATATCGGTTCATCATCCAATGCAGAAGTTGGTATCCGTTTGGCATCGGATAGTGTATTGGGTACTGTTGGTGCTTTTGATAGACGGTTAACTGATTATCCCAGATATCATATTTTCGAAACTACACAGATCCCCCTAATGATCCATCCTTTTGAGGATTTTCGTCAATCTAGATGTAACAGGAGAGGAATGGGAGAAAGATGTTCTACAGTTGAATCTATTACTATTCTACTTGGAGTTTCACTTGGCCCTGGATTTATGCAATGGGCATATCTTCCTGATGATCTTTCCAGTTCTTTCAATTTGCCTCCAAATAGTCAGCATCAGTTATTTGACGCTGCAGTTGGACTATCTAGATGTAATGACTTTGAAGTGGGGCCATCCAGATTAAATGTTGACCTAAACATCATTTTATTTTCAGCAGATCAATAGCGGTATGATGTGCTTGCACAAATGGATCCATTAATACAATATGAGTCCATCCCGTATGACCAAACGGGCCCATCATTTCAATACACTTCCAACCCATTTTGCCAAACGGTCCCCTCAATGGAGCATGATGATTTTTTTCAATGAACTGTTTAGTGGCCCAAATTTAATTAGTACTCAGGGCATAGTTGACCAACCACTTTACAATGGTGGTTATAGTGATGTCATGCCAGTGCCCCAATATCAACATATCAATAATACAGATAGTCAAACAGATAGACATAGCACATCGAATCGCAATACGAGGTTTTGACAGTTGTATTATTTGTCAATAAAATAAATTAATTTGCTATATTATGTTTTAATTCAATTATTTATGTTATTAATTTTTTTCAATTTTTGTTTTGTATTAATATTATGATATTAATTTTAATAGCAATTATTTAATTTTACACAATTTATTTTATGAATATTATCAGCATAATGGAACAATAAAATAAATTGGCCACCTCAACAATAAAATTTAATAACTTAAATACTCAATAATAATAATAATAATAATAATAATAATAATAATAATAATACTAAATTAATAAATAAAACCAATATCATTATACAAGCAATCTAAAATTTAACATATAAAATTACAAATAAAAATTTATAAAATTTTACCGAACTTTCAAAATAATACTAAAAAAAGTATTATTATCCTAAACAAATATATTATCTAAATTTAAGTACACAATTTTAAATGTAAAAATTAAGAGAAACTGAAAATTTGAGAGCAGAAGCAAAGTAAATTGATTGGGGCAAGAGCAAATGAAAACGACTAGAGAGTATTTATAAGGATAGGGCAAAAAATATTTCAACAGGGAACAAATGAGGCCAGAATTTTCACTAAAACTGCTAACAGGTACAGCGATTTTAGAGTTTGAAACCGTTACCACTGGCAACGGTTTTAGACTCTGAAACAGATGTGCATGTCAGCAATTTTAGTGTAAAATTGTTCCGTGCCTCTGATAGTTTTTTGACAAAATCACTACACGTGACAGCGATTTCGTACCGAAATTTCAAATTTGTAAATAGTTTTCGACACACATCAAATGTGTAATTAATTTTTTAAAACACGTTGTCAAAAAAAAATGTCCCTTTGGAACAACAGGTAATTAAGACAAGAATCAGCTCTTAATAGTTTATTAGTAAAACAAATTACCAAACATTTTTTAGAAGAAGATTGGAATGCAAAAACTATATAATTTTGCATCCTCATATATATAATATTGGAATCCAATGAAATATCATTGATCAAAAATTCAACCGTCATACAATTTTTTATTCTTTTTATTTTTGTTAAAAAAAATATTATGTCTAATTATAATTTTAAATATAAAGAATCAATTCAAAATCTCTTATATTTTTGATAGAATACTAGCCACTAAGTCAGCTCATATTGATTTTACAAATTCATTTTTAGTTATTAACGAAATATGTAATAAATTTCCTTTTTATTTGCTTTCTGTTATAAGTACATAAATACTGTGGTTCTTTAATTTGGTTGTGATCTCTCCAGTACGAAGACATTTCCCTTGTCATCCCTCCCAATCCTCATGCTATCATCAACATATCTATGAATCAAATCAAGGATCAAACACATCATATGCCATTATAAAACCACTAAATAATTATATAAAAAAAAAAGAAAATTATTAACAAAATTGTAGTTAATCTGGAAGAAGATCAATTATACCAATAATTTCTTTAAAAAAAAAAAAAAGAATCCCTCAAATTAATAAAATAGCCTGAATTTCTGTGCAGTGTCTTTCCAAATCCATAACCCTTTGTTTGGTTCGGAAGAAATTGAGAGTAAGAAAGGGTAAAATAAGTGAAATTCGACTTACTTTTTTCTTGTTTCGATGAAAATGAAGAAGAAAAACGAGAGTGAAAATAAGTAAAGGAGAGTAATTTTTATTTCTCTTCAAAAGGTCGATATGGACATTTTTATTAGTTTGCGGATAGAGTTTTAATAAAAACTTCAACTTATAAATTTACTAATAAATACTTTTTATATTCTAACAAACTAATTTGTATTAGTAACATTTGGTATTTAATTCAAACATTTTACTTAACTTTACTTTACTTTATTTTATTTTATTTTTTACAGTTTATGTTAGCCGGTTAAAGAGATATTTTATCAAATTAAATTATGACATTTTACGCAGTATAAATCAATTTTAGTGGCTATGACAAATTATAATAATAAAATAAAAAATGATAATTCAAAAACTAAAATTAATGCTATATTATTTGATTTATCAATCAAGTTATATGCTAAAATAAGATTTTAGGAAATAGGAAAAGAACAACTCATTAGAAAAAATAATTATAGTTTCGGAACAAAAAATACTTTTTATTCATTCATAAATGAAAATGAAAAAGATAGGAAAGGATACGTGATCTCCAGCCAACCCTCCGGATTGAAGATACTGAGCAAAAGATCGTAGTTCTTTTGGAACATGTTCATCAACTGTAAAAATATAAATAAACGTAATCATTTTTTTATTTTATTTTATCTTTTTTTTTTTGCACACTAACATCACGAATTAATTTTAATCATAATTACTAAATTTATCATCTAATAACGATTTGATAAAAAAAATATTTTATAAAAATATTTTAATTTTTTAAATATTACCAATAAAATTACTTTGATTAAATTTTATAAATTATGTACCAAATTATAGTATAAATTCGGTGAATATATATGAACCCAAACCATAAAATTGTTGTTTACCTGATCAGGAACGATGGATGATGTGTCGTAAGTGATTTCAACTCTCTGTAACACAAAGAGAAAATCCAATTGAAAGAAGTGGGTAGCTGAGAAAAAAGCAGGAAAATGGATTTAAAAAATATATATATATTTATAAAAAAATTCTTTGAACTGACCGATTTAGAAGCAATCTTGAAAGAGGCCTCAATTGTCAGCTGTCCATTCAACAAATTCAATCCTCTCACATTGAACTTGATCACGTTAACTGCTTTGCCCTCCATTTTTGCATCAACAAATGTTCAAAATTAGTAAATGCCAAACACACCCTTAAGTCAGACACTATTCATCTTTAAGAGGAGACCGCTTGTATAATTATCATCTCTTCACCTTTTCCTTTACTATATGCACTAGGATTGTTTTATTGTTTCCGCTGCACCCAATTCATGAATTTTTTTCTAATTTTAAAAATATAAGATCTGAAGTAGCTGAAATATTAGGAGATAAAATTGTCATTTTTATCAAATATCAGATGCAAATTAATGACACTAATTCTTACGTGAAAACCCCAAATTGTGCACTTGGCTGACCATCCCAAAAGAGAGATAGAGAGAGAGAAGAGTATAAGCAAAATGAATCTTATACCTTAGCAATATCAACATTCTGGAAAAAGTCACCCAAACTGATAAAATCTCTCAATCCTAGCTTTGTTCTCTTTGATCCCAATATTGTAATTGTACTGTACAAAAGCTTCCAGCAACCATCCACCTTCCAATTTAGAAACAATTTAAACTGTAATTAACTGATTTTTAAATTAAACTTTGTGCAGAATCACATGTAGTGAAATGGGTATTACCTTGTGCAGATTTAGAGTAGGACATGGAGTTGGATTCTGAGATTCTAACAGCTCTACTAAACCATGAATCTCAGATTTCTTTGCAGATGTGACTCCAAAAATCCCTCTGTTAATTCCTTATTTCATAATTAAAAATTTAAATAAACCATTTCAATAACCTGGTAGTTAAGGAACTTTAATTAATAATAATAGTAAGGTTCGAACCTTTAACAGCCTGGTAAAAGTCCTCTTTAAACTGTAAAACTGTTGTGTTATCTTCCTTGCCAACGAAGCCAGAGCTTTGCTCTGCAACTTTGGAAATATGAATAGGCATTGATGCTTCACCAGATCGTGTAGTGTTGATCCATGGATTAATGGGTAAGAGTAACTTGCGAGTTTTAGTGTTAATCTTGGTGATTCTGAGTAGGTTAGGCATTAACTGAGAAGCTGGCTGGACACCACTAATTGCCATACTTAAAAGGCTAAATTATTAATTGCTTGTGTTTTTGTTTAAAGAAGATCACGAAGTAAGCTAGCAGTTATCCCCAGGAATCTGCGATTTCCCCAATCTGGCTGCTGTTGGAGATTGCATTGTTGGACTCAAAAACAACAAAGCAAAACAATCATTTAATATAATTTGAAAAAAAAAAATTCATGTGGTTGAGAATTCCAATGAAAGGATAAGAGAAAAAGTATTATACTTGTGCACACATATTTCTATTAAATTTTTAAAATTCAATAATTCAAAAAAAATTAATAAAAATAAAACTAAAAGTTTTAAAATTTAATTTATTCTAAAATTATATTATTGTTTAATTTAAATTAGCAAATTTAAAATTAATATAAATGTGAATAAAAATTAAAAAATTAAAAAATCAATAGCAAAAAAATATAGAAGGTCATGAATCTCAAAATGCATTTTGCCAATAATTTAATGAAAATAAATTAATAAGCAAAGGCTAAGGACATATGAAATAAATTTGGCATCTTCTCACCTGTTTCACAAAATAAATACAAGATCAAGCATTCAATGCATTGTTTGCCAAAGGCCGTCCCATTCTCTCTTCTTTTATTTTGTTGACAATATATATGCTCCACTATGCTTGGGAGACTTTTTAAAAATAATGTTATTTTATTGAATATTTTGAAAAATGGAGCCATCTTGAAAGTAATTGGAAATCTGGGATACTTTGCCGTAGCAATGTTATTTCATTGCTTTTGTCTCACTGTTGATTTAGTGGTATTTAGACACATCCATTTCAATTCCTTTATTTGCATACTTGGTTTTGAATTTAGTCCTTTTGTATCGTGATTAGGAGATATTGGACTTATTGTGTTAGGAATATTTATGTCTTCTATAATTAAACAATAAATAAATAAATAAGTCGAACAAAAAATAAAATAAAGAAAAGAGATGGAAAAAAAAAAGAGTCCATTTTATTTAAACCCTGTTTGGTTGGTAGTAGTATGTGATTTATTAATGTATTGTACAGTATGGTACTATATTTTAATGATACGATGTTTGAAAAGACTATATAATAGTATGTGATTTTATAATATTTTCTGTTTGGTTCAACTATATGGTATGTATAGTTTTATTATAAAAATGACGTAATTACCCTCCAATTTTAAAAATATAAATATTTTCATAATTTGTAATATTTTAAAATAATAATTTTAATATTATCAAAAATAATGAATTTAATATTTATTTAATAAATAATAACTTAAAAATTTAATAAATAATTTAAACATATTATAATATAAATAAATCTAAATATTATAATGAATATTGGGTCCATAATATTTAAACATTAGTAGAAGAAATGGAATGGAGTAATTGTGATTTATTATAGGTAGATGAATAGTTATAAAATTAATTATAGTAAAAAGTAAAAGTAATAAGGTTAAAATAATAAAAGTAAATAATGAGAAATATGGAGAATCACCAAATTGGTGATTCTCAAAATTAGACAAATCCATAATTTAAGAATCATGAATCAAAATCATGAAGTACAATACCATGAAAAAAATTATGCTCTCAAATAATGTACTCAAGAGAACAATACATTAATAAATCATACTATACCATGAACCAAACAAGATCTTAGATAAAAGGCCATAAAAGTCCAATTACAAGTGTAATATGGGTCTAAACCCACAATTAAAACATATGAAATAAAAAATAAAAAATATAAGTAAAAGTACAAAAAATAAATAAAAATAAAAGCAATACAAAAATTAATTATATAATTAATAAATAATAATAACAGAAAGTCATAAATAATAATTGATATGTGGGCTTGGAATCTAGCCCATTGGATTAAAGGCCTAACAACCCAAGTGGACTCCAATAATATTTCTGCAGACCCAAAATAGAAGCCCAGTCCTGAAAGCCCAGTCAGCGCACTCTTGATGCCCATTTCAGGGCCTAATAGGAGTCAAGCCCATTCAAGGAGGTCTAAATTGGCCTTATATTCAAACTTTTGGTACTGGCAGTATAAGGAGATCCTCTCAGCATGTCTCTTGCGATAATTATTCTTGGAGTACAATAGATTTTTGAATTATTTGTTGTTTAATTTCAATTACTAGCCAATGGATATTTAAATTGCACATAATTTATTTTGTATGAGGTTTCATAACATGGAAGATTCTGATTAATGACTCATTTCATTAACCCTACCAATAATAGAGTATCATATGTGAACAATAATTGATTCTTTCTCCGTTTATAAGTGTCCAATTTTTTTTTTTTTTAACTATTTACAGATAAGTATATATCTGCTTCTTAAAAATGCAGTATATTATATTTAAATGTAATTTTTCAAATATGCCCTCTGTATGATGAATATTGATTGAATTTTTAAAATATAATTAATAATGAATTGTCTTTTTTGAGAATAAAAAATTAATAAAAATATAGAATAAAAAATGAGTTTCTTATTTTTTGTTTAAAAAGAAAATTTGATAATATTTATTTAAATGAGTAGCTTTCAAATAACAATAATTGTATTTAAAGTTTCTTGATTTCATTGTTCTTTAGTGAAATAATGAAGGAAATTTTGTCTAAAATCCATATTAACTATTATTTTCATGCAAAAATCTCAAATTTTCAATTACTTTCAATGGACACTAACCGTAAAAAAAGAAAAAAATTATAAAAAACTACTATTTTAAAATTAAATTTTATAAAAATCAAATTAAGATTTTGATGCACAGATGTATGTAGTCACGAATTAAGAATAAAATCTTGACCCACTATTCCATATTTATTCGCACCACCGTACATTCTTTAGACATAATCACCATCAACAAAAGTTGCTTCTTTATTTTTGCCCCAGTTGTTCAATAGTTGTAGGATTGATGCTATATAATGCGGAAAGATATCCACGATTGAGATAAAATCTGGAAATTTTTGGTTCAATTTGAACCTATTTGAAAAAATTATCCGAATATAAATTCGAAAAAAACTCGAGTGATTCAAAATATTTATGATCAAATTCAAATAAAATCCAAAAAATTTGTATGAAAATATTTAAAACTTGACCAAACCCGAACTTTAATGTGTGTGTAAATATATTGTAACAATCTCAAATTTGTATCCTCGTTCTATTATTTATTGCTTATTCTATCATCCGATTTTTTTTTTCTCATTTGGTCTCTGTCACCATCATTTTTTAGCTTTGCTACCAAAATAACGTAATTTTATAAATAGTCTGGTTGGTTCAATTTTAATAATTCTGAATATTGAAAACTAAATTGATATAACTAAATTTCTATTTCAAAATCAAACCAAATATATAAATTATTTTTTGTCCAATCTGATTCAGTTTTTTGGTCTAATTTTTAGTTCTAATTATGATCCAAGACTTGACCTGATACAAACATTCTCAAGATTCGGAAAAAAAATCGATCCAAACCTATTTTTGAATCTCTCAATTTTAAAAATTCTAGTGTGTCTATTTACTAGTGGAGCAACCTAAAAATTGATTTTGCCTCGAGATTATGTAAACCATTTGTATACTCTGGTGTGATAGTTATCTATTCATCTTTACCATTCATGAATTTGGGATCTAAGATCACAGTTATTTTATTCCTTTTTGTTTCCTTTTTTCTCTTTCTTGGTTTAATAGTAATTCCTTGGAAAACTTTTTATATTTCATTGTTTAATCAAGTGTGACATGTATATTTTATGCTCAAAACTCAAGAATAGCTAGAGATGAACATGGAACGGAGAATCCCCATCCCAGGTGGGGAACAATCCCAAATGGGATGGGAAATATAACACCCCCAAATTTACATATGTCATGCATGGCATGTTGTTGAGTATGATTAATTACCGTGGGACATATTTCAGAGTGATTGGGATTGAATAGGACAAAAAAATTTGAAAAGAATATAGGATTAAACGTGCACAAACCAGAAAAATTCGAGAATGGGTGATCCAACGGGCAGTGTGAGCTAAATATAGATTATAAAAATACATGTAAAATGGAATCTAGTTGTATAATTTGAGAAGGAATTGAGATCAAATAGGCCTTTGAAAGGGCAAATAAAAAAAATTTCACTAATCGGTGTAAGTTTGACCAAAACTTCGATTGCACATTTGGGGACTCTAAAGACCTCCAATGGATTTCATATTTCACATACATGTTATAAATAGTGTAAGTACATCCAGGGAACTAAAAAACGGCAATTCCAAAAGTTATGAAATTTTAGGTTTCGGAACGACTACACAGACTGTCGAAGCTAAAAGTATACCGAAATGATGTCAGAATAAGATAAAATTTTTACCACATATTTTTGAATATATATTGACACTTGAGACAAAATTTCAGGGCAATCCAACATCGAAAACAAAAATTAATATTTCAGGGTGTAAAATCGAGATCGGGTCATTTGGAGGGTCAAATCTGGGAATTTGACCCTAAGAAGACACATGGATTACTAATATAGAGTTGTAAATAGGTGTGAGTGATCTTAGATCAGTAGGGTGAATCTAAGTGCATGAATGAGTGACAAGTGGCTAAATTTGAAGCCTTTAGATTCAATAGTAAATGGGAGAATCTTGGTCCTTGATTTTGCATATAAATAGCCCATCATATGGATATTAGAGACATCTAGAAGTCTCTCAAAAACTACAGCATCTTTTTCCTCTTTCCCTCAAAAATCCGAACCCCTATTTTCTCTCTCTCCCCTTAATTTTTTCTTCACTTCAAGTTTTCTTTCTCTAAATCTCCAACCCTAATTGCAACCTAATAATCAGAATTTCATCTTCTTTCACTTAGAATAGGGCTTGCATCAAGAAGAGGCCAAGAAACTAAGGATTTAAGGTAAAAGACCTAAAGTGCACTTTTGAGATTTTATGAGTTTTAGGTAGAATTTGATTGAGAAATTGTATAGGCATATAGAATAGGACTAGATAATTATACGAGTAGCTTTAAATTGCTGGAAATGATGAACTAAACTTGTAATTTGAATGTTTACAGGTTTGGATAGCATGATAATTAAGTCGTCATGCTGCCGGAATTTTATTCAATGGAATTTTAGACTAACTTTTCAGCAAGTTTTTTATATGTTACCTTGTAATTATTTTCTAATACACATATATATGGGATAATATATGAAGAACTTCTCAAACTATTAAAAAAAACTATTTGGACACCTCAATTAATTTGAGTATCAAATCACATCTTGGATGCTACTTGAATTGCAAGTGAACATGTCAAAGATACCGTTGAATGTGTCCAGATTTGAAGACCATGATTTTAGGAGTTGTTTTAATTTTTATTTTGTAGTTGTTATTGTTAGTGGCTAAAGTTTAGCCAGTTTGCTGCTTTTATTTCTCAATTTTTTGTTGCAAATTTATACATTTAAACACTTTATTAATCAATGGAATAATTAACCTTCTACTTTTATAACTTACAGTTCTATACTATTTTCTCCTTATTTAAGGGACTTCCGAGTAAGTTGAGTGAAACCCACCATAAAAATCCAAACACCTTGCTTCATTACATCAATGGATTCTGAAACACCATTTATAGCAATAGCACCACCTGTTTTTTATGGTGAAAATTTTCATATCTAGGAAATTGGAATGACCTTTGGGAAGCTGTAGAGGCAAATGACCTTTGGAAAGTTGTAGAGGAGGACCATGAAGTTCCTCCACTGCTAGCAAATCCAATGATGGCATAGATTAAAAATCATTAGTAGAAGAAGCAAGAAAGTTGAAGGCAAGAGTTCTTTATTTGTTGTTGTCTCACCATTTCACTGCCCTTGGGAGGTTTTAATTATATTTCTCTATATTACTTATCGATCTAGTGCACTTGTTAGGGTTACAACACAGCTCAGGATGATCATGGAACAGGCAATCTCCGATCTAGCAGGGATCCGACCCAAACGGGATGGGAAATTCCCGAATTATCCCCCTGCGGGGAAGGGGACGGGAGAAAAAAATCTCTGATGTGTATTTCAAGTCAGGAATGAGAAATGGGGTATTCGCCTTGTGGGGATCTGCATCCCAAAAAAACTAATTTTTTTATTTTAAAATATAATATTTTATAAATAATTAAAATTAAAACTAAAATATAACTTAATTTTATAATTATTAAGTTTTAAATTATACTTAATTTTAAATTTATCAATGGTTAAAATTTATATTAATTTAAATTATGATTGATTTTAAAACTTTTATTTAATAAATGTTATATTTTAATTTTAATTTTAATTATTTATAAAATATTATATTTTAAAATTAAAAAAATTATTTTTTTGGGGGATGGGGAACCCTGCGGGAGGCGAGGATCCCTGCGGGGCGGGACAGGGGGAATTCCCTCCCTGTTATTGAATTAGGGGCGGAGGCGTGGAAGGGGAATCCCCGCCACCAGTAGGGGAGTGAGTAGGGGTGCAATTTCCGACCCCGTCCTGCCCCGTGAGCATTGTTGCGAGCCTAGCAAGTGCACTATATCGACAAGTAATAAAGTAGGGTAAATTTAAGACCCTCAATATCGAATCCAAGGGAAATATGTGTGTGAAAACTGTGAAAATTAATTGTATGCTAAAGAATTCCCAATTTAGTTTGTATGAGCTGTTAATTTGTATAGTGCAAACTTTAAAAACTAAAATATGCAATGAAAGGAAATTAATTCTAATGACAGTGAATTGAGTATGTATTTAATTCAGAAAAGATTAACAAGTATGTAAATATATATAAATTAAAGTGTTGCTTAGGTACACTTATCCACCCCATCGAACCCAATGTGAATTAATTTTGTCTTAAAGAATACATGAATGAATTCGGGATAACCCTCTTAACCCAAGCTTCCCATTCCGGAGCCAACTATTCTAATTGCTAAGCTTTCCATTCCGGAGCCAACCTAACAACTAGCCTATGTACGGGTCTAACATCCTAAGTTTGGTTTGCCTTCCCATTCTGGAGCCAAACAACCCAAATCTCATCCATTTCACTCCACACTCTAGTCCCAAAATCATAATTACTGCACATTTAGAATTCCATTCCGGAGCCGTCTAAATTAATACAGCATTCATGAGAAAAAAACTGAGCAAGATTATTCATAAACTTCAATCCACTAGACTCAATACACATCCAAAGATATATGATGAACATCATTCATCCATGTAAGGAAATTAACTCATTAGATTGAAAATTCATGAAATATAAATAAGTAACAGTGAAATGAACAATTCATTCATGTGAAATCAAAATGTGCTCAATATTCACATTGTGAGTAGGGGATTCAAAGCTTCCCCAAGCAACAAAGATAACTACTCACTATTCATAATGTAAAAAATGAATAAAATAAGAGTGAAAACTATAAAACCCATTTGAAGCTAAAGATTTGAAGTTAATGAAGCTCCTCCTCTTCTTCTCCAAATAGCTCCTTGATTGTAAGTTGAAATTTTCACAACTATAAGCTAAATCTATGACTATCTTTGTGTTTTTGAAGTAAAACTACACTAAAAGAGTGATTTTTACAAGTAAAATCCAAAAACTAAGTATAAGAAACCCACAAAATGTGAAAAACTGCGTTTCTACTCTCCTAAAACTCTAAGCACGAAACCCTAAAAAAAACTCTCCCTAGCAGAAAATTTCGCAGCTTTTATAGAGCTGTCTAATAGGCCACGGCTAGGACACTTTTGTCTCAGCCGCGGCATAAGGAAATGGCATGGCTGGGACAATTTGTCTCAGCCATGTCAAGCTTCTGGATCAAAATTATGTTCTCGGACTGCCATAGCCACGGCTGGGATACTTTGTCTCAGCCGCGACCCTTGATGAAATGGCGCATTTTGAAATCTACCATGGCCACGGCTGGGACACTTTGTCTCAGCCGCGACCTTTAATGAAACGGTGCGCTTTGAATCCTGGATTGGCTACGGCTGGGATAGTTTGTCTTCGCCGTGGCCATAGTGAAATGGTGAGTTTTGCCATCTACATTGGACACGATTGGAACACTTTGTCTCAGCCGTGCCTTAGCAAAATTTCCTGCAAAAAGTGAAATTTAAGACCATTAATCAACTAAAAACTTCAAATTAATCAAAATAACTAAAATAAACATAAAAAACAATAATATAGCTTTAAAACACTAAAAACATGCAAGATGAGACACTAAAACACACAAAATTATCCAGAAAATAAACTCTAAAAACAAGATTATCAACTACCCCACACTTAGCTTTTTGCTCGCGCTCGAGCAAACGAATCATCCACAATCTTGAAAATTCAAACTCTACATAAGAACAAGCAAATTCAGATGAGATTCTAGCAAAACTTAATAGAAGACACTCAGATGAAGAATTCAATTAAAAAGACTCAAACTAATCTATACCATACAATTTCTTGTGTGTGTGTGCAAGGCCAAAACAGATTTGTTTTCTTTCAAAAACCAAAACTACCAGTGAATTTCAGCAATCAAGCAAATAGAGAATTACAACAATTTTGCGCTTGCAAATCAGGACAGTCATAAGCCTTTCCTTTAGCACCTGAACCATAAGGGTCATCTCCACTAAACAACTCAAAACAAAATAGGATCACCAGGGCTTACATTAAGGTTGTAATGGGGATAGGGCAAAGGTTCCACAAAATTTTTTATAAGGTTAGCAAAACAGAATTAGCCACATTATCCAGAAATACAAACCGCCTAACTTTCTCAAGAAAATAACTCCTTCAAAATTCATGCTCTATCATTGTAAGAAGGGAAACTAATCTCAGGACATTAGTTGGATTCTCAAAATTGTAGGAAGCAAGATAAATGACACTTCCTATAAATGCTAGGTACCCCACACTTATTTTCTGCAGCATAATAACTGATTTTTTTTGTAAGCATATTCATTCACTTACCAAGAAGGGCACCAAAAACACTAATTGTTTATCAACCTTGTCCCAAGATATTCAGAACGTTTAAACTCAATAATCCCTAAAAACTTTAACTTCCCTTTACTTCTTGACTGATAATCAAAAATTTACCAGACCTAATCATGTAAATTTCATTTCCCAACCTAGAGTGGCCAATTCCAAAATGGGACAGACAAAGGCATTTTAGGCTGCATGGTTTAGCATAAGTGTAATCAAGAAAAATTAAATAGTATGCTTTTAGCATACCAATTAAGCTCAAAGGGGCTAACAATGGTAGAATTTACTAAGGGTAGGTCAAAAGTCATTTAAAAATTGGTTACCAAAGAAAGTTTCCTGGGTCATATCCTAATCTTATCTGAGTTGAATATTCATTTCGAAGGCTGATGAGGAAGGTTCTAACTATTCCAAAATTTCTTCACTCGATTGCTTTTACTTACTGGTTTTAATTTCATTAAACTTAGCCTATAGTGCTCATTAAGTTAGAAATTGAATGGTATATAATTAATCGAGATCGATTCAAAAGAAGAACTTCCCTGAACAAAACTACTACTCTCTGGCTACTCAAACATCCTAAATAAGCAGTTCAAATATTAAGTTCAAATTGATTCAAAACAAGATTAACCGGCAAGCTCAGGCTAGTTGCAAGAGTAATTAACAACCAAAGACTAAACTAAATTGACACTAAAGAAATGCAGAATGTAATGTAAATTTCAAACACAAAAGAAAAGAACTAATACCAAAATCAAACAACCAAGATAAAAACTATGAAAAACATGAAAAACATGAAAGAAATTCGATTAGCAAACTACAGTCATAACACACAGCAAAAACTAAAAACAAAACAACATCCCACAATTAGAAAGAAACAACAATAAAAACAAATACAGAAAAACTAAGTTAAACAATCTTCATCCTCAAACCCTCACCCCACACTTAAAACTTTTGCTGTCCCCAACAAAAGACTAAAAGAGTACAAACAACAATGGAGTGATGAGTGGAGGAAAAATCCCTGAAATCATGGCGAGGTGGGCGGTGATGGAAGCGGGAACTGGCTGTTGAAACGGGATTGCAACATCCCGAGAGCTGTAACAATGTCGTCCATCCGCTGCGTGATGGATGTGAACCCGGAGTCCATCCTCTGAAAAATGCTGTCGAGTCTAGTATTAAGAGCAGTGTACTGCTCAGATGACAAGGAAGATGCTTCAGCTTCAGCTCGCTCCAATTCTGTGGCTCCCTTGTGCACTGCTGCTCTATATAAAGCCCGCTCCGAAACCACCAAATTTCCTTGCCCTGGAAAGCGAGGGTCGTCAATCAGTACAACCATATTTTGCAGTATTTTTCGATCAATGAGCATGGGCTTTTCAACTGCAGAACCCAACCTCGTATGGTTAAAGAAACGGGCTAAAGTGGTTACGAACCCTCCCATTTCTATCTTCGACTCCCTCTTTGGGAATGAGCGCAAATCCAAGACCTTCTGGACAATAAAAGCAGCCCCATTCAGCCTAATACCATTATGCATCGCATAGAGAATGGTGGCCTCGCTGGCATTAATATTTTCGGGCCTACCAAGATGGCTAAAGAAGGCTAATGCCAAATACCGATGCATTATTCTCAATGAATAATCCCTCAAGTGATGTGCCTTGGTATTCTTGGGATTAAAAAATGTAGGATCCTCGGGGTCACAAACTCCCATCCAGATTTTCTGTTTGTTAAGATGAGTAATGTCCCGGGGAGCATGTTGATCGAAACCCAAGACTTCAGAAAATGCATTGAAGGTCATCTGATATAGACTGCCATCGAGCCAAAAACTCACATGGCCCGGATCATCATAAGTATCCAGTCCCATTCTGATATTGGCTGTGTTAAAAAAATCACGAACCAAATGAGGATATACCTTTTCATTCCACTCGTAGAAGACTTTCCAGCCCACACCGTTAAACAATCTGTCCAATTCGTTCTTAAAGCCCAACTCCGCCATAACTTCCATATTGAGGCAAGGGGTGGCTAGATATTCCTGCTTGCAAAAGATGGCCCACTTATCTGTAAATTCTGAGGGAACCCGTGCAGGGACCTTAACCTTTGAGGACCTTGGGGGGCTGATGAGGAAGCACCAGCATCGGGACGAGATCATTTGGGCGCCATTTCGTCTGCAACACAACAATGCAACAAATAAGCATTGAAAACAAAACAAAGCACTTGAACATTACAATATATAACAAATAACTTGTCTAAAACATAAGGAACAAACATAAACAAACACAAGTTGACTACTGGAAACAAAACACAAATTAAAGCATATGCAATTACGTTAGAGACAACCAAAAACTTAACAAACATGGCCCGAACACATACAATTGCCTAACTCCTATATTAATCTTCTTTATCATTCGTGAAGCATGAAAACATGGCAAATGTTTCTTGAGTATGAGTGTGAAGCAAAACAAGGGCAAGTAACAAAGCAACTAAAGCAGAAAAATTCATCATGCTTCTATTAGGCAATTTATCGAACAGGTGGTGTGCAGAATTGTTGTGTCAACAAAAACAAGAAATAACCCGACCTAAATGCATGAGACTCACAGAATACATGCCAAAATCACAACCGATTCAACAGATAATGTTAAAGAAACAAGATATAGCGACAATTTAAGTAGAAAAGCTATATTAATCTCTCTTTGGCATTTCATCGAACAAGTGGCGGGCGAGGTTGGTTTGGCAACAAAATACACATAAAAATGCATGAAACTAACCAAGCACATGCCCACATTCATAACCATCCACAATTGAAAAGAAAAGAAGCAAGAATTCGTGACAATTAAAGAGAAAAAAAATGTACTTACCTCTCTGTGGCATTTCATCAAACACGTGGTGGGCGAATGCATTTTGCAACAAAAAAAACACAAGGATGCATAAAAACGAACTATAAACAACACACAAACAACACAACCAAGAATTACAACGGAAAAAATCAACCAAAATTAACGAGAGGAGAGGAGAGAGATGCACCTGTTTCTTGAAGAGGAAGAGAGAGAGTGGAGCGAAAATGGGGAGAGAAGGTCGGAGTGGGGAAGAAAGATGCAGAGAAGAGAAGAAGAAGTGAAAAAGAGGGGCAAAATTGGGTTAAAAATGAACAATCTCGACATAATTTCAAATAGGCACGGCTGGGACAATTTGTCTCAGCCGTGCCCAGCTTAAAATCAAAACTCCCCGTTTTGATAAAATGAAAGGCACGGCTGAGATGTTTTGTCTCGACCATGCCACCGTACTGGATTCTAAACAAATCAAAAGGCACGGCTGGGACTACATGTCTCAGCCATGTCCCCGATGGATTTTTTTTAATATTAAATTTATTTAAAATAATTATATTTTTAAATTTTACTTTTTTTTTGTGGACACGACTAGGACTAATTGTCTCAGCCATGCCTACCTTCTGGACTCCAACAAAAACATGGCATGGAGAAGGCCATGGCTGGGACTAATTGTCTCAGCCGTGCCCCCATTTTGGATCTAAACACGCCCAATTGGCCACGGATGGGACGTTTTGTCTCAGCCGTGGCACACTTCTGCCTCTCAAAATTTTAAAGTGACATGGCTGGGACTGTTTGTCTCAGCCGTGCCCAACTGGAAAATTGCAATATTAAAGACTCTTCCTCTCCTCAAAGAAATCAATCTAACAACACAACTAAAAACCAACTAAAGACAAAATAAACAACACTAACATGCTAAACTTGCAAGAAATTAAAGAAACAAAAAGAAAAGAAATTGAGTTTAAGGATAAGAAAAAGTTCTTGATTTAACAAGTCGCCAGCTCGACTTTCTTAGCTCTCATGAATCATCTTTTAAAGTGAGGATCACTGATGCAGCCTCATACTTGGAATCGAGATATGGCTTCAATCGGTGACCATTTACTTTGAACTCGCTCTCATGACCTTCTTCCGGATGTCTGATGGTTACTACTCCATAGCTAGAGACTTCGACAACCTCAAATGGTCCTTTCCACCTTGATTTCAACTTCTCGGGAAACAACCTCAGTCTGCTATCATAGAGAAGTACCTTCATTCCTGGCACAAATTCTTTCTTGGCGACTTTACGATCATGCCACTTCTTCGAGTTCTCCTTGTACTTCTTCGCATGTTTATAAGCCCAAAATCGAATCTCTTCCAACTCGCTTAACTACAAGGACCTACATTTTCCTGCATTCGCAAGATTAAGATTTAAGAATTTAGTAGCCCAATAAGCCTTGTGCTCCAATTCCACCGGTAGATGACAGGACTTGCCAAACACTAACCTAAATGGTGACATTCTTATTGGTGTCTTAAAGGCTGTCCTATATGCCCACAAAGCTTCATCTAGCTTAAGGTACCAATCCTTCCTAGATGCATTGACCGTTTTCTCCAAAATTGCCTTCAACTCTTGGTTAGAAACCTCAACTTGCCCATTAGCTTGGGCATGATATGGGGTAGTTATTTTGTGCCTCACTCCAAATCTTTTCAATAAGGCTTTGAATTGTTGGTTGACAAAATATTTCCCACCATCACTGATAATGGCTCTTGGGGCTCCATAGCGGGTGAATATATTCTTCCTTAGGAATTCTAAAACAACATTTGCATCATAAGTCCTAGTGGTTATAGCTTCTACCCACTTGCTCACATAATCGACTGCCACTAAGATATATTCAAACCCGTGAGAAATTGGAAAAGGCCTCATGAAATCTATTCCCCACAAATCAAACATTTCAACCTCAAGCATATTGGTCAATGGCATCTCATCTCTCCTAGTTATATTTTCCACCCTTTGACATCGATCACAAGTTTGAATAAACAATTTAACATCATTAAATAAGGTGGGCCAATAAAATCCAGAAGAAAGAATTTTCAATACCGTTCTGTTAGTGCCATTATGTCCACCAGCTTCCCCACTATGACAGGCTCGAATAATTTCTACTTGCTCTTCCTTCGGAATGCATCTTCTGAGAACTTGATCAGCACAAAGACGGAAGAGGTAGGGATCATCCCAGATGTAGTGCTTCGCATCAGCTTTAAGCTTCTTCCTTTGCTGCCATGTGAAGTCTATTGGCATATAACCTCCTGCAAGAAAATTTGCAACATTAGAGAACCAAGGTAAAGAAACTTCACAAACAAATAATGCACAAATTCGTTCATCAGGGAATAAATCCGAAATCTCCCCTTTTTCAATATGATCATGCTCCATTCTTGACAGATGATCTGCTATATGGTTTTCTGCCCCCTTCTTATCTTTAATCTCTAAATTGAACTCTTGCAATAGGAGTACCCATCTTATCAGTCTTGGCTTGGATTCCTTTTTGGCAAAGAGATGCCTTAGTGCTGCATGATCAGAGCACACCACAATCTTCGCTCCCAGTAGATATGGTCGAAATTTTTCAAATGCAAATACAATGGCAAGAAGCTCTTTTTCAGTTGTGGTATAATTGACTTGAGCTCCTGTTAGAGTGTGGCTTGCATAATAAATAACACAAAAGACTTTCTCTTGCCTTTGACCGAGCACTGCTCCCACTGCAAAATAGCTCGCATCACACATTAGTTCAAATGGCGAATTTCAATCCGGAGATATAATCACCGAAGCTGAAATAAGCCTCTGCTTCAACAATTCAAAGGCCAATAAACATTCATCATCAAAATCAAAAGGAGCATTTTTCATTAACAAATTCGACAAAGGTTTCACAATTTTTGAAAAATCCTTTATAAACCTTTTATAGAAACCTGCATGCCCTAGGAAACTCCTTACTCCTGTAACATTGGTCGGTGGTGGAAGCTTCTCTATAATCTCTATTTTTGCCTTGTCCACCTCAATCCCCTTCTCAGAAATCTTATGCCCCAAAACTATCCCTTCCCTTACCATAAGGTGGCATTTTTTCCAATTTAGTACTAGGTTGGTCTTCTTATACCTACTTAACACTAAGTCGAGACGCTCTAAGCAGCTCTCAAAGTCAAGCCCGTATATGGTAAAGTCATCCATAAATACCTCCATAAATTTCTCTATAAAGTCATGAAAAATTGTCATCATGCACCGCTGAAATGTAGCCGGCGCATTGCACAAGCCAAAAAGCATCCTCTTATAGGCGAAAGTGCCATAAGGGCAGGTAAAGGTGGTTTTCTCCTGATCTTCAGGGGCTATGGGGACTTGCAGATATCCCGAATACCCGTCTAAAAAATAATAGAACCTATTACCTGCTAACCTTTCTAACATTTGATCAATAAATGACAATGGAAAATGATATTTTCTGGTGGCATGATTCAATCTCCTATAGTGTATGCACACCTTCCAACCCGTGACCGTCCGAGTGGGGATTAGTTCATCTAATTCATTTTTTACTACTGTCATTCTCCCTTTTTTAAGGACACATTGCACTGGACTAACCCATTTACTATCAGAGATTGGATAGATTATATCTTAATCAAGCAGTTTAAGTACCTCTTTCTTCACAACCTCTTGTATAGCTGGATTGAGCCGTCTTTAAGGTTGAGCGACCGGTTTGCAATCCTCCTCCATAAGAATCCGGTGTGTGCAGTAACTCAAATTAATACCCTTCAAGTCCGCTGTCTCCCATCCTATTGCTTCTTTGTGTTTTTTTAACACCTTGAGCAACGTCTCCTCTTCAGCACCTGTCAACAAAGAAGAAATAATCACTGGCTTTTCTTCTCTTTCTAGAAATACATAGTTTAAATGAGAAGGAAGAGGTTTTAGTTCAGATTTCAATTCTCCCTCTTGCAAAATGATTTTCTCTTGCTTTGAATTTTCCTCCTCACATTATTTCACCACAGCTGCTATTAGTTCTTCTTTTACTCCATCCAATTCTTCATTTTCCAAGGAATGCATCAAACTTGAATTTATTGGATCATTTAGTAGTACTTGTTCTTGCACTTCCTCTACACATTCGTCGATTTTGTCCATGAAGTAGGCTGACTCTTCTAGGTCACTTGATGAATATTTCTGAGACTTGTTCATATCTACCTCCAATTCTTCGTTGTTGAATCGAAGAGTAACCTTTTGCCCATGAACATCAATCAAAGCCTTTGCAGTATTCAAAAATGGTCTTCCCACTATAAGTGGTGTCTTCCTATCCTCTTCCATCTCCATGACCACGAAATCTACAGGAAAAATAAATTTTCTCACTTTTACCAGTAAGTCCTCAATAACTCCCTTCGGCTTTCTCATTGATCGATCCGCAAGCTGAAGTCTCAGTCCTGTTTCTTTGAGATTGCCTAATTTGAGTTTCCTGCACATGGAATAAGGCATTAAATTAATGTTGGCTCCTAGATCATATAAAGCATTTCCAACAAAAGTTTCGCCAATTTCGCAAGGTAGAGTAAAGCTACCTGGATCTTCCAATTTTTCTGGGATCTTATTCATGATAATTGCACTACAATTTTCCGTGAGTTGCACAGTTCCATACCCTTCTAATTTTTTTTTTGTTAGAACAGAGTTCCTTCATAAACTTAGCATAATTTGGCATGTATGCTAGTGCTTCAGCAAAAGGCAAGTTAATATGTAATTTCTTAAACATTTCTAAAAACCTAGCCAATTGCTCATTTTTCTTCTCCTTCCTAGCTACAGCAGGAAATGGCAACCTATTGATATCAAGATCCTCTATGTTTGAATTTATAATAATTTTTCCTTTGTCATTCCTTGGAGCATCCGCATCTACCTCTACTTTAGAGTTAGAAACACTTACCTTCCATGTTGGTTCCTCCAAATCAGTTGATGAAGTTGGTGATTTACCTCTTTCTTCCTCTCGTGCTGCTTCCTTGCCACTTCTCAAAGTGATTGTTTTGGCCTCCTCCTTGGGATTGCGATCTACATTTGAAGGAAATGTTCCTGGTTGTCTATTTGACATTGAAGTTGCAAGTTGACCCAATTGAGTCTCCAAATTTCTCATTGAAGCATCTTGGTTCTGGTTCCATTGCTCTTGAGATTTCCACCTTGAATCTTGACTTGCCATGAATTGTTGTTGGCTATTCATAAAACTGGCAAACATGTCTTCTAGATTTGGTTTCTTTTCTTGAATGGGTGGCCTTGATTGAAATCCTGGTGGATGGTATGGTTGAGGTTGAGACTGATTAGAGTTTTGCCCTTGATGATGATTTGGTAGATAGGGTGTTTGGTACGGATTGGTGGCTTGTGGTTGGTGAGGCTGAGCATGACTATGATAAGCATTTGAGTGATAAGGGACTCTTGGTTGTGGTTGAGAAGATGAATCTTGTTTATTCCCTTCCTTCCATGAGAAATTAGGGTGATTTCTCCATCCTGGGTTATATGAGTTGCTATAGGGGTCATTCCTTCTAAAATCGCCTAGTACATTTACATCTCCTACAACTCCGCCTTCTTGGATCCCTTGCCCACTTTCACATGGCCCAAGTCCTTGATTTACTGCAGCCACATTTTGAACTTTCAGCTCGCTCAACTCTTTTTTTACCAATTCTAACTGGGCTTTTAATAATGCCACTTCATCCACATTGTGTAGACCTTGCCTCCTTGGGATTCCTCTAGGGGCAGTCCATTGAGAGTCATTCGCCGTCATCTCATCCAACAACTGAAAAGCGTCCTCAGGTAGCTTGTTTAAGAAAGATCCTACTGATGCGGCATCCAATAATGACCTTATTTGAGGTGTAACTCCAGCATAAAAGATGGTCATCAATTGATAGACAGCTATTTCATGATGCGGACAGCTTCTCAATAATCTCCTAAACCTCTCCCAGGCCTCGTGAAAAGGCTCTTCATTCATTTGATGGAATTCCATGATATTATTTCAAATGCTTGCAGTCTTTATTGGAGGAAAAAATCTCATTAGAAATTTTTCTTGCATCTGATCCCATGACCATATTGACTGCCGTGGTAACATTTGTAGCCACTCTCTTAATTTGCCAATCAATGTAAATGAAAACAGCTTCAATCTTACTGCATCCGTACTAACACCCGAAATTTGAACAGTATCACTAACTTTCAGAAATATGTCAATATGCTGAGCTGGATCTTCTACTTCTGAACCAGAGAACTGATTCCTCTGTACCATAGTAATGGTGGCTGGCTTGAGCTCAAATTGCACTCCTCTCAGTAATACAATTGTTCGATGATCTTCATTCCACCTTGGCACAGCGTAGTCTCTTATGGTCCTCTGCCTAGGCATTTCTTCTCTTCTTACTCCTAGCATTTGTTCATGTGCCCTCGACACTTGTTCATTCTCGGGAGGAAACTCATCAAGAGGAGGACCGTGCTCCATCTCGTTACCTCTATTAGCTCTCCTTCTTTTGTGTAGGGTCCTCTCAATTTCAGGATCAAAAGGTAGTAATTGCTCTTGTCTTGTTTTGTTCATGCACCAATTTTACCTGAAAAGAATCAAGAAAAATAAAATAAGGAAAAGAAAACACATACAAACAACAATCACAGCTTACTAACAGCACCAATTCCCCGGCAACGGTGCAAAAAACTTGTTGCGAGCCTAGCAAGTGTACTAGATCGACAAGTAATAAAGTGGGGTAAATTTAAGACCCTTAATATCAAACCCAAGGGAAATATGTGTGTGAAAACTGTGAAAATTAATTGTATGCTAAAGAATTTCCAATTTAGTTTGTATGAGCTGTTAATTTGTATAGTGCAAACTTTAAAAACTAAAATATGCAATGAAAGGAAATTAATTCTAATGATAGTGAATTGAGTATGTATTTAATTCAGAAAAGATTAACAAGTATGTAAATATATATAAATTAAAGCGTTGCTTAGGTACACTTATCCATCCCATCGAACCCAATGTGAATTAATTTTGTCTTAAAGAATACATGAATGAATTCGGGATAACCCTCTTAACCCAAGCTTCCCATTTTAGAGCTAACTATTCTAATTGTTAAGCTTCCCATTCGGGAGCCAACCTAACAACTAGCCTATGTACGGGTCTAACATCCTAAGTTTGGTTTGCCTTCCCATTCCGGAGCCAAACAACCCAAATTTCATCCATTTCACTCCACACTTTAGTCCCAAAATCATAATTACTGCACATTTAGAATTCCATTTCGGAGCCGTCTAAATTAATACAACATTCATGAGAAAAAAACTGAGCAAGATTATTCATAAACTTCAATCCACTAGACTCAATACACATCCAAAGATATATGATGAACATCATTCATCCATGTAAGGAAATTAACTCAATAGATTGAAAATTCATAAAATATAAATAAGTAACAGTGAAATGAACAATTCATTCATGTGAAATCAAAATGTGCTCAATATTCACATTGTGAGTAGGGGATTCAAAGCTTCCCCAAGCAACAAAGATAACTACTCACTATTCATAATGTAAAAACTGAACAAAATAAGAGTGAAAACTATAAAACCCATTTGAAGCTGAAGATTTGAAGTTGATGAAGCTCTTCCTCTTCTTCTCCAAACAGCTCCTTGAATGTAAGTTGAAATCTTCACAACTATAAGCTAAATCTATGACTATCTTTGTGTTTTTGAAGTAAAACTACACTAAAAGAGTGATTTTTACAAGTAAAATCCAAAAACTAAGTATAATAAACCCACAAAATGTGAAAAACTGCGTTTCTACTCTCCTAAAACTCTAAGCACGAAACCCTAAAAAAAGCTCTCTCCCTAAGCAGAAAATTTTGTAGCTTTTATAGAGCTGTCTAATAGGCCACAGCTGGGACACTTTTGTCTTAGCCGCGGCATAAGGAAATGGCACGGCTGGGACAATTTATCTTAGCCGTGTCAAGCTTCTGGATCAAAAGTATGTTCTCGGGCTGCCATAGCCACGACTGGGACACTTTGTCTCAGCCACGACCCTTGATGAAACGGCGCGTTTTGAAATCTACCATGGCCACAGCTGGGACACTTTGTCTCATCCGCGACCTTTAATGAAACGGTGTGCTTTGAATCCTGGATTGGCCACGGCTGGGACAGTTTGTCTCCGTCGTGGCCATAGTGAAACGGTGAGTTTTGCCATCTGCATTGGACACGGCTGGGACACTTTGTCTCAACCGTGCCTTAGCAAAATTTCCTGCAAAAAGTAAAATTTAAGACCATTAATCAACTAAAAACTTGAAATTAATCAAAATAACTAAAATAAACATAAAAAACAATAATATAGCTTCAAAACACTAAAAACATGCAAGATGAGACACTAAAACACACAAAATTATCCAGAAAATAAACTCTAAAAACAAGATTATCAAGCATCCCTAAATACAACCCACACAAGGAAAGTCTCATCGGATGGATGCAACCTGTCAAATCAAGTCTGTCAACCACCATCAAATTCAATTGGCCTGATAAGGCCATGTTGTGTTGGTCTTACGGACACACTCAATAGGGTATGGACAGTCAAATTACTATCAAATCATACTCTCTGCCTACCAATCACTCAAAGTATCCCTGCTTGGTAGATCTTAGCTCTTATAAATAGCACAATCCTTAAGGGTTATAGGTATTGCACTCTTAAAACTCTCTCTAAGTCTCTTGTTGATTTAAGTTTTGAAATGCTAACATTCGAACCGACAGATCTAGTCTTCTTGCAGATTCTAGGTAATCCACAACCTGATCGGCTTACACATCCTTCCTCATTTTGACAATATCAGGATTATCTAGATGCAATTCAAATTTGTAACATGGAAAAATATGCATTAGGTAGATTCAACTTGAATTTCATTGGGTCAAAAGTGTGGTCATGACAATAAGGATATTATCAAACCCAAATGCAATAACGTTGTGATATTTCACATGAAAATGCCAAAGCTCCAAATTAACTTGTTCAATCCTTTTTTTCACTATTACTTATTTCTTGCAACAGAAATTTATAGTATTGTAATAAAAATTCGTGGTTAATAAGAATTTTGAGAAGAAAAAAAATAGTGATTTCGATATCGAATTCGGTGAAAATGTAAAACTGAAAAGTGAATTTTTGTGGACTAAATGTAAGTAAAATTAACCAAGAATAGGAGGATAGGTATCTTAGCCAGTTTAGGCCAATTGAAGCAAATCGAAATGTGAAATGGCGACATCCAAAAGGCAAACGGTGGGCTATTGTGGGCCAAACTCTTAAATTTTGCAAGCAAGACAAAAGCCAACTTGATCTCAAAACGACTTTTGTCTTCAATGTTTTCTTTTCTTTTTTTTTTTTCTGTTAAATCCATAAAATACAAGATTTTTATTTCTATAGCCACTTATCTTGACCCAAAGTCAAAAAATTTAAATTCATCCAATCTAATAATCCAATCTTCGCAGACAAGCAATTGTCTTTTGACATGTCAAAAAATCAGCTGTGTTTTCTACCCACTTGATCCCAGCTCACCAACTTTATCCCTTTAACCCCAAAATCCAATAAAAAAAATTCCAACTTTATTTTTTGTCAAAATATATATCCTTATCTCTCTGTAGTAGTGATATGATCAGCATATATTTACACTTAAATGATATGAATATGCGGACATCACAGCATCACCGTTATCTTATCTACCATAAAATCAAATAAAATTTTTTAAATAATAAAATAAAAATCTTTTTTAAACAATAAAATAAAAAACTAATTCTTTCTTTTTCTTTTTTTTTTTCCAAAAAAAAAAATACTAATTCACCTCGGTATATTTAACTTGCTTGTTAACCCCCAATCCGCCTACTTAGCAGTAAGTACAATTTTGAAATTTGAGGAGGGGGTAAAACCTTTTTTTTTTTTCCAAACACATAAATTTAACCCAAACCCTACATAGAATTCACCTTTCTTATCCCCGAATTTTCTTGGCTTTAACTCTTACCTGGTCATGGAAATGTCAACCTTACCGGAAAATTCAAGCGCCGAAATTAGCAACCGAGAGAATGAGGAAAGTGGCGGTGGCTTGGGAGAAGAGGAGATAGTGAAAACTGAAGAAGGTGATCGGTATTTAATCGGTAACCGGTGGCCACGGCAAGAGACTTTGGCTTTGTTAGAGATAAGGTCTGAGATGGATTCGGCATTTAGAGAAGCTGGACTCAAGGCTCCTCTTTGGGATGAAGTTTCCAGGTTAGTTTCTGCAAAATTTTGTGTTAGTTTCTCGAGAAATTTGATTATGAAATGAAGCAGTAAAGTGTCTGTTTGCCTGGAAAATGATAGCAATTAAATTGGTGTAATCAATTCCGACCTTTCTGATCAATATTCGATGGTTTGTCCAAGTCTTTTGTTCAGTTTTTGTGCTGACTTTATGCACACCGACTCTTGATGTGTTAGTGTAAAGTGGATTTTATAAGCTTCCAATTATAATGTTTTTAACTTGTTTTGTTACTTAATTATGTTAGATATTGCTTATTGGTTGATTCAAAGTTAAAGTTAAAAGAATTGAAGTTAATCCATAGGGTCATTGTTTTTTTTATTTAATTATTAAATTGTTGCTATCAGGAAATTAAGTGAGTTTGGATATCACCGAAGTGCTAAGAAATGCAAAGAAAAGTTTGAGAATATATACAAGTACCATAGAAGAACAAAAGAAGGTAGATCAGGCAAGGCTAATGGAAAATCCTATAGGTTTTTTGAGCAATTAGAAGCTCTAGATAACAACCATGGATTGTTATCTTCTTCGTTCCCAGAAAAAGTTCACACTACCATGGTTACAGCCTCTGTGAACCCAGTAAATGTTATTACAAATGCTGTTCCGAGTTCTATCCATAGCCCTAGTATAAATTACATTGATAATCTCTCTACTTCAGCAACCTCTACTTCAAGTGAAGAATCAGAAGGAATGATGAAGAAGAAGAGGAAATTAACCGAGTTTTTTGAGAGGTTGATGAAGGAAGTGATTGAGAAGCAAGAGAGTTTGCAGAAGAAGTTTTTAGATGCAATAGAGAAGTGTGAACAAGAGAGGATGGCAAGAGAGGAAGCATGGAAGATACAAGAATTGGAGAGGATTAAGAGAGAACGTGAATTGTTAGTTCAAGAAAGATCAATTGCAGCTGCTAAAGATGCAGCAGTTTTATCCTTTTTACAGAAGTTCTCGGAGCAAGCTGGCTCAGTGCTGTTGCCTGAGAATCAAGCTTTTACTTTGCAATTGCAAGAACGAGAAATAGCTAGCGCAGAGAAAGTAGTCGAGGAACAGGAAAATAATAACATTGAGACCCCTGTTCATATGAGCTCATCGAGATGGCCGAAGGAAGAAATCGAAGCTTTAATTAGGCTAAGAACTAATCTTGATATGCAATATCAAGACAATGGGCCTAAAGGGCCTTTGTGGGAGGAGATATCAGCAGCAATGAAGAAGCTCGGTTATAATAGGAATGCAAGGAGGTGCAAAGAGAAATGGGAGAACATGAACAAGTACTTCAAGAGAGTTAAAGAAAGCAATAAGAGGAGGCCCGATGATTCAAAGACTTGTCCGTACTTTAACCAGCTTGATGCTCTATATAAGGAGAAGACTAGGAGGGTTGATAATTCAGTTAATTTCAGTCAAGAGTTAAAGCCTGTAGAACTTCTAATGCATATGATGGGTGGCCATGAAGAACGACAGCGACAGGGATCAGTAACAACAGAGGATGGTGAAAGTGATTGTGCAGATCAGAATCAAGAGGATGATAGAGCAAATAATGATGAAGATGGTTATCAAATTGTCTCTAGTGATCCTTCTGCAGTAGGAATTATGGAGTGATTAGGCGAAATGGAGCAATTAATATATAAATTGCTGAAGTGTTCAGCCTTATTGTGAGATGCGGCTGAGAGTCACTGCAGAGATTATTTGATGGTCTTATAAGCATATCCAAGTTGAAGAACTTAGAATTAACCTATATGAAGGCATTTTATGCAACATGGCATCTATGTATATGTATATGGTCATTATTTGTTTAATAAATGTACGAGAGAGAGAGAGTGGCAACATTAGAATAAGCAAGTAGATATGTAATATTTAATTACTTCACACGTGTGCGAAAGTTGGAAATGTTTTGTTATATTTGCATCAATCAATATTGATTAGCATCACTTTCTGATATTGAGAAAGGAGTAAAACTCTAGTTTTATAATCAACCAAATGACAAGCGTTTGTGGGTATGATTGGCTTTTTAGGGGCAATGACGCGATAGAGCTAAACTTTTTATTTTTTATTTTTTCAGAAGATGGGTATCATTGTTATATATAAAATGTAAAAAATAGTTTTTATTTGTCTTCAAAATAGTGTCTACAATTTTGAACCTTGCTTGTGTCTTGTAAAAGCTTAAAAAGAGAGGAAACAGGAGGAAGGTCTTCTTTTTTTTTTTTTTTTTTTTTTATACTATCTACTCTTTATAAGTCTTTTACAAAGTTGTCACATTTCTTTTGTGACCTAGAATATATATAAGGAAAATGAAGTTGCCATGAACTTATTTCAAATATGATGGATCAGTTCATGGAAATCTCAAGTAAACTGGTATAAACTTTAAAGTCTTGTGATTTCTCAATCAAAGATCCCTGGTTTTCCACGTAAAAGATGTTAAATAGTTACAAGGGCTAAGATTAACGTAAATATATGGCAAAACTTATTCGGTCACACTGAAGCTTTGTTCATTTACTTTTTCATTAAGCGCTCATGTTTTTCCTCAAGTTTTGAATACTTCTCACCTGTAAAATACAGCGCATTCGGAATAATCGATATGCTCAATGTTTATCTGGGTAAATCATCCCACTTTTAGAAAGGTTTAGGCAAAAGATTTTTAGTCCAAGAATCAGTCACTTTACAATAGTTAAGGAATCTAATTTGATTTGTTCAGTTCAAATCTTTGAAGGACAAGTTTAGCGTATTACAGAATCCCTATTCTATTGTTGGCAATTGATCTTTTAGAGTGCATTTCAAGAGCATCAAGACATAGGTTTTATTATAAAGTTATCATCTAATAAAATATTAAAAAATGCTAAAATCTCATGAGATTTAACCAAATAAGAAAAAACCCTATTGTTATCCATATCCTTAATTAATGAATGGTTATGTTTGAGCTATTAAATTGATGATTCTATCTTTTTGCTCACGTGTGTGATCATAGTATAAAACATAAGACGCACTCCTCCATCTTGTAAAGTGAATAAAACATTCAGTATAACATGCCTCTTGAGTTTAGTATAAATCCATCCTATCATGGCATATAGCATACATCAAACAAGGCTATTTCTTATTTATTTTGAGAGACATTAGTCTTTTATGAACATTTTTATTGTGATGGTTTTATTGGATAAGAAATTAGAACATTGATCATATTTTTATTATGACAAAGAATTCAATTAATTAATTAATATAAAGCACTTTTTTGGTCATCTATTGAAAATATATTTTCTGTGAGATTTTGAATGAAAATGTGGACACCAGTACATTTTATTAATGAAAATTTCAATTTATTGCTATAAATATTTTTGTGTGATTTGTATATTTAATTCGTGTAAAAATGTTTTTTATTATACTAAAAAAGCGATAAATAAATGCATAAATTAAATCTAGTCTACTCTAAAAGTAATAAATAGATGCTGAAACGGAATAGACATTTCTGTTGTTAAAATTTGATCAATTCACTAAAACTTAAGTTGGTTGAATTTAGCAATGGAATTCCTTTTCCGTTGCTAAATTTAGCAACGAAAACTCAATTCTGTTGCTAAAAAATAGCAACTGCCGGATTAACATCGGAAATTTTCGTTGCTAATTTCCATTGTTATTCAATTTTTCATTGCTAAATTGCATTTTTTATAGTGCAAGCAAACTGATTAATTTAGCGAGGATAAATGTCTATGCTAATTTAGCAAGGACTTATTTCCTCACTAATGCCTAATTCATATGGCATGTGAAGGTTTTAGCTAGGAATAAAATTCTCGCTAATTTAGCTACAAAGAAAGCTCTTCACTAATTAGCGAGAAAAATTCTTTTCATTAATGCCTAATTCAATTGGCATGTTACTTGTGAAGTAACTAGCGAGATATTTTATCCTAGCTAATTTAGCAAGGCTTTTTTCCTCACTAATGCCTAATACATGTGGCATGTGAAGGTTTTAGCAAGGATCAAAAATCTCGCTAATTTAGCTACGAAGAAAGCTCTCGTTAATAAGCGAGAGAAATCATCCTCGTTAATGCTTCTTCGGTTGGCATGTTACTTGTGAAGTAATTGGTGAGATATTTTATCTTCTTTAGCGATTTTTTTTCTCGCTAATGTCTAATACATGTGACATATGAAGGTTTTAGCAACGACCAAAATTCTCACTAATTTAGCTACCAAGAAAGCCGTCGCTAATTAGCGAGAGAAACCATCCTCGCTAATGCTTCTTCAGTTGACATGTTACTTGTGAAATAATTAGCGAGATATTTTGTCCTCGCTAATTTAGTGAGGTTTTTTTTTTCTCTCTAATGCCTAATACATTTGGCATGTGAAGGTTTTAGCAAGGACCAAAATTCTCGCTATTTTAGCTACGATGAATGCTTTTGCTAATTAGCAAGAAAAATCGTCTTCGCTAATGCTTCTTTAGTTGGCATGTTACTTGTGAAATAATTAGTGAGATATTTTGTCCTCACTAATTTAGCGAGGCTTTTTTCCTCGCTAATACCTAATACATATGGCATGTGAAGGTTTTAGAGAGAGCCAAAATTCTCACTAATTTAGCTTTGACTATGGCTCTCGCTAATTAGCGAGAGAAATTTTTCTTGCTAATGCCTAATTCGGTTGGCATGTTACATGTATAGTAAGTAGCGAGATATCTTGGATATTTAGCATAGCAAAATTAGCTAGAATAGTTGCCCCTAACAAAAATTATTTAATT
This sequence comes from Excoecaria agallocha, assembly GCA_037975025.1. Classification (NCBI taxonomy): domain Eukaryota; kingdom Viridiplantae; phylum Streptophyta; class Magnoliopsida; order Malpighiales; family Euphorbiaceae; genus Excoecaria; species Excoecaria agallocha. The sequence goes on from CM075807.1 coordinate 110,105,931, forward strand.
AATTAATTCTAACTATTTTTAATTATACGATTTTCATTTTTAATATTGAAATTTTATTTATATTTAATAAGGCTAGCATTTAGTCTAACTAATTTTGCTATGGTAGTTTTTCAAGCAAAAATTAGATAATTAGCTAGAAATATGTCCTAACTATTTTTATATGATTTTAATTCTAAATATTTAAATTTTATTTACATTTAGTTAAATCATGTAATTTAATAAATTTATTGAGTATATTTTATCCTAGCAAAACTTAAATAAACTAAATTGGTATTAATTAAATTAATTAAATTGAATTAAATTATTATGTTTATATTTAATACTATTATTAATTATTAATTATATAATAAATGAGCTAAATTGCGAGAATCGGCTAGAAAAAAGGTTCTCTCCAAAATTGTGAGAGCCATGTTTGAAGCTAATTTCCCAAAATTTCCAGAGGGATGTAAAAAGTGTTAGCGAAATTTATTTTTTCTAAATCCTAAAACCTTTTTCGCTTCTATGCTGTCGCCCCCTTTCCCCTTCTCTCTCTCTTTCTCTTTCTTTCATCATCGGAGAAATTGTTACTGAAGAAAAAGTCGTCACAAAAGGGCATGATTCAGCACACTTCATACTTGGTCATGACTTAGCATAGCCTGGCACGATTCGGTACAAGAAGGCCTTGTAATGAGTCAGTAACTATAAGGACAAGTCAGCACAAACTCTAAACCTTATTTAATGTGTTTTTTCCTTCAATTCTTTAATCTAAAGCCCTCAATTGTACTTCAAATCATCCATTTGGACAAAAAGAGCCTATAAAATAAAGAAAACAAAAAAGGCAAAATATAACACAATAAAATAAACAAAACACATGTATAAAACTAATAAAATTATGCATAAATGGATAAAATGGCTATGTTATATTTCATGACATCATATAGTCAAAGAAACAAGCCTAAGGTTGCAAACCAGAATCAAACAAGTAATAAACAAAGAATAAGAACAAGAAATATATAGCTGACACTAGTGACATTAAAACTAATATTTAATCAAAGAATTAAAGAGTTTTATAGATATTTTATCAAAATACTTTGTAGGCATATAGTAATATAAAATTTGAAAACTTTTATTTCATATGTCAAAAGCCATTTATAAGTTGTACATCAATAGAAAAATCTCCAAAATATGCAAATAACTCTAAACCTCTTTGTTTTTTTCTTTACTGATAACTATGGAAAATACATCTTCAAAGACCCAATCAGGTTGACCCAATAACACTTGGCACGACCCAATCCCAATAACAAAAAAGCAAAATGTAAGCTAGAAGATAAGACAAGAAGGTGTGATGTCCGATCAGACTGATGGGACAGCACGTCCTGTCAGCCCACTAATACAAGCCAATGCCCATACTCTTCACCTGCTCCCTGTCACATCGCCGTTCACCTGCTCCAACTACCAGTTATCGCGTCCCAAGGTACTCGAGTACCCCTCCAAAGAACTCCTATAAATAGCCTGAAATACAATGGCTCCAGGTATTGACTATCTAAGATTCTCTCTTTAAACACTCTCTATCTAAAAGCTACTGACTTAAGCTTTAGAGTGCTAATGCTTTGGTCCGACCGAGCACTCATTCTTGCAAGTATGGTCACCCGAACGGATCGTCACCTGCCATCTCTCCTTCTTATAGATAAAGACAAAATCTGCTTTATTATTTGGTGTTTTCATTGAGAGCCATGGCAGATTCAAGATCCAACAAGCGCGTAGCTCCTAGGGAATATAATCGCAGCAACTAGGACAGATCTGAACCCTCAGGTATAAAAGAGAGATCTCTCAGATCACCAGTCAGGGGTAATCTCCTTTCAAATCTCGATGATGTGATTGCATGGCAGCAGGCAGATGCTCCTGTTACTATCAGAGGTATGCGTGCTGCTCTTGGTGACCTCACTGAGAGCATAGTCCAAGCCTTGGGAAGAGGAAGGATGTCCAGAACTTCCAAAATAGGTCAGGAAATGGTTTTCGTGGTCAAAGACTTTGGAAGAAGGAACAAAGGGATTTTCCTCAATGAGCCAAATGCCCATGATGGAAAGAGCGCAGATGTTAGAATCACAAACAGATACGATAAGGGGAAGGAGACAATGTTCTCGAGCAGAGATGCTCCTTATATCCCCAGTAGATTATATACCTCATCCTTTGATGATGACCTGACCTATATGTGTACGCCAAATCGCAATTGCTTCCAAATGACAAAAGAGGAGTTCACTTCTGCAGCGATGAGCAGGGAGGACGAATGGTTTGAACAAAAACTCAAAAAGTTTGGCTTGACAGAGGCAATGAAAGGGATGCCTGAGAGGAACACTGGCAACAACACTCCCTTACCCTTGCAAAGAAATTATAGAATCTAAGTTGCCTCCTAGGTGGAGGGATATGGTGATGGACAAATATACAGGTAAAACTGATCCTGCCACTCACTTTGCAAAATATTTAACTAAAATGTAGGTTTACATTTACGATGAAAGGATCGCCTGTAGAGTCTTCCCGACCATATTAGGAAAGGATGCTTTGAAATGGTTCATCGGACTCCTTCAAGATTCAATTGCCTCCTTCGGGCAACTCAAGGAGTTGTTCACCGATCGATTTGCTGTGCAAAAACGCACATCAAAGTCGGTCGGCGGCCTATGTAACCTCTACTAGAGAACTGATGAAAGTCTAAGAAATTACATCGATCGCTTCCAGGCTGCAATGTCGGAAGTAGGGGATTTAAGTGTGGAAGTGGCATCAAATGCTTTGGCGAAAGGCATCACGGATCGCCCATTTTCTGAATCATTGACAACAAGGCCACCGATTAGCTTCTCTGACTTGATGGATAAGGTCAGGCAGTGCATCCAGTTGGATGATGCTTTCAGATCCAATAGGGTAAAGAAGACTAATTTCCTGGATAGATTGCAATATCTAGACGGTCGGCTCTTCAACAACACCTCCCCTTCTGATCGGTTAAAAAAGAAACTTAACCGGTCAGTCTTCTCAAGGATCACCGAAAGGGGAAAGGAGATCGAACGGAGCAAATCCGATCGCCACAACGGTCAGCCGGCTAGAAATTCCACTCTATTTGACATCGGTCCCACACAAACATCGATGAGTGTAATGGCCTCAACACCAGGTCAGTCGTGAACAGTACTTTCCGATGGTAAATAGTGCTTTCCGAGCCCAAAAGGACATCCAAAAGTCTAAAATATTTTATTAGATCATCGGAAAGTATGGGTCATGGTGAGTCCAGGATTGAAATTTGAAGTGAAATTGAGGTCAAATGAGCCTCTAAAGATCAAAAATACGAAAAAGGCAGCGAGTCAATTTTCCTGGTAAGGAAGATGACTTAATTTTATATAAATAGTTAAAAATAGTAAATGAACTCCAAAAATTTCTAGATTTTGCATGTCTACATGAATTTTTATGTAGAATATTTTAGTGATGAGAATGAAATTTTTCGGTGACACCGGCAGTTATCAAATCGGATCGATAAGTTTAAATCGAACCGATAACAGACTCCGATTGAGCTAAAAATTTGTGCACTAGCTATTTTTGATGTGATAAGAGCGATAGAATTATTTTTGGAGTAATTTGATGGCTGAAAGGGAGATAAATTTGATTGGGCTTTAAGAGGCCTAAAATGGGCTAAGCCCATTGGTTTGGCCCAATTTTGAACCCATTAGAGAGCCATATAAAATCCTAAAATCTAGAGAAGACTCCAAAAATTTACAGCAGCCTCTCCACTCCTCTCATGGTCGAACCAACCTTCTTCCTTTCCTCTCTCTCTCTCTTTTTCTTCCTAATCACTCAAAATCTCTCATAAATTCCAACTTAAGAATTATAGTTCTATCTCTCTTAATCACCAAAATAGCTTCTATTATTTGATTTGGGCAAAGAAAGTGGAGAAAAAAATTAGAGAAATAAAAAGGGGTAAGTTAGATCTTGAGTAATTAAGTGATTTAAATTTAAATTTTAATATTTTTTTCATAGATTTTGAGGTGTAGAATATGATTATGAGCTTGGATTTTACAATTGAGAACAAAAAAAATAAAGATATTTAAGGTTTAGTAGCCGGCTCTATGTAGGTGAGCAAGAAAATGAAGGTTTTTCAAGGAGTAAAGGCAAAGAAAATGAGGCTTAGGCTTCCTAATTCAAGTAAAAATTATAAGTGGCTAATTAATCTTTATATTTTCTAAGTTTATAAATTTAATTCAATTATGTAATTAGGGTAAAAAAAATTTTAAAGTTGTTAATTGATGAAATTATGTTAGGGTAATTGAAATTGAACTATAGAAGAGATGAATTGAAAGCTAAAATGGAAGAAAGAAATTTTTTAGGAAGAATTTAGTGATGGCCGAATTGTATAGTAAGGGAAAGTAATGGGATTTTTGCATGAAAATAATATATGTTAGCCTAAATGGAGTGTAGAGAGGATAAATGGTGCCCATGAATTTTTATTGAATTATTGAAATTTATTTTGAAATTTTAAATATTATGTAACAAATATGTTTATAGTGAAAATTGTGAAATGTGGTGAAATAATTGATTATTTTAGTGAAAATGATAATAGATAATAAATAATGCATAAATAAATTCTATTGGAGTGCAGCTGGTTAGGAGCAATCCTATAGCCTTCTAGAATTGCTAGTTCAAGGGCTCCGAAAGAAAGCCTCAACCCAGCATCCAAGCTCCACAAATGGCAAATGAATCACTCATTATACTCATGCCCAAAAGGTCCTTCATTTATCGCCATGGAATTCGGGCAAGCCATCACAGAAATTTCTTCGAAAAGGCTGTATCGCGAAGGAATCTCAGCCACTTCCTCCTTCGTGAGTTTCGAAGGGTGAGCCACGAGCTCACGATCTTTATAAACTTCGAAAAAACTTCTATCTATAGAATGGCTGCTGCTTGAAGCCATCTTTGATGGAGAAGGAAAGTAAAAAAATGATATTATGAACGAGGAGAAAAATGCATTCGTAGAATATTCACTTACTTGGGTAATTTTACAAATCTATCTTTGAAGTTGCTGAAATGGCAAAATTCGCAAAGAAAATTTGGCAGAGCTTCGTTGAGGATCACTAAAAAGTGAGAAAAAATCGCTTAAAACTCGTCTATTTATAAGCAAAAAGATTTCAGAATATTCCGAAGCCTTTCTATTGGATGGATGCCACGTGTCCTCAACCCATTACTACAGTTACGAAGAACAAAGCGCCATTCTAGAAAGCGATTACGAAGAATGAAGTGTCATTCTAGAAACACGTGCGGCATTAAATGCAGAATAGCTTTTTAAACTAAACGAACACGTCTCTTCAAATAGGCGCCTCCTAAAATTTAAAAATTCTGCCAAAAGGCTTAAATCGCCCGATTGGACCCTTTGGAGGGGGGACAAATGATAACTATGGAAAATACATCTTTAAAGGTCCAATTAGGTTAGCCCAACAACACTTGGCACGACTCAAGTCCAATAACAAAAAGGCAAAACGTGAGCTGGAAGACAAGACAGGAAGGCATGATGTCCGATCGAACTGATGGGACAGCACGTCTTGTCAGCCCACTGACACAAGCCAACGCCCATACTCTCCACCTGCTCCCTGTCACATCGCCGCTCACCTGCTCCAATTGTCGGTTATTGCGCCCCAAGGTACTCGAGTACCCCTTCAAAGAACTCCTATAAATAGCCTGAAATACAATGGCTCCAGGTATTGACTATCTGAGATTCTCTCTCTAAACACTCTCTCTTTAAAAGCTACTGACTTATGCTTCGGAGTGCTAATACCCGGGTCCGATCAGGCACTCCTTCTTGCAGGCTTTGTCACCCGAACGGATCGTCACCTATCAGCTTTCCTTCTTACAGATAAAGACAAAATCTGCTTTATCATTTACGTTTGTAATTTTCTCGGCTTCTTTATCAAACTAGTGAAATGATTATAGCCTTTGAAGGAAAGTTGAGAATTTAGATCTCTCTTACTTTTAACAATTTTCTTTCTCCCATTTAATAATAAAACAAGAAAAGAATAAAACAAATTGAAATTCTTCTCTTTTCTTTTCAACCCAATTTCTATCAAAATGAACAAGCCATAAATTGTTCCTCCAATACTAAGCATAATTGAAATTCTCCCTTTAATTCATTTTAGTAACTTTACATATTCAAAGAAAATTCCTAACTGTAGATACTAGACCTTGAGATGATTTTTTATTAAGGTTACCTAATGAAGATATTATTACTCATAAATAGATAGAAAATAGAAGTGTTAGGCTTTTCTTCGGAATTTATATTTTTAAATGCCTTTTTACAGCTCTACTCTAAGATTTTCAATGTTCAAAAAATTTTTTTTGCAGGGTTTTGGCCTTGTCCCTCTATTGTCGAGGCAAAAATGCACGATTTTAAACTCCCTTGACTCTTGAGTCAAGGTCATAACTTAACATAAAAAGTAATAAAATAGGCATTTCCGATCGAGGTTTGACTTGCTTTAACTATTTTAAAATTTCATATTGACTCACTCTTTTGACTTGTGTGTTAAGGAAGTGACTTAATTAGTTTTTTTTTCTCGGCAACAAAGGATTAAAACTTAGATTTTTCTCTTTCAATTCGTATCTAAGCATTTATTGCTCATCGTGATGGGTATTAAGGGCAGAAAAAATATCATTTTGGGGGCTCTCTCTCTTTTTCTCTTTCTCTCTCTAAAGAAAATACACTCTGTATTTTGAAATAAAAAAAAAATAAAAGAAGCGAGAAATGGGTAGGAGGAAACCAAAAGCACTGGATCCTTGATTTTTGAACAAACACTAAAAGTAATATTCATGAGCCCCTAAATACCCTTAGTCTAGTGATCATTTCATTTTTTATAGTAAATATCCATTAAATTTCTTTTATTCTTTGATTTTTCTGTTTCTTTGATTCACCTAATTTAAACCTGTAAATTTGTTATTTCTTGAGATTTATGATTGTTTTAGTTATCAATTCATAAAATCAATTAAAATCATGTAAAAATTGAGTGAATAAGTTAATTTGATTTTTATGATTTATCATCTTCAATCTTAATTTTCAAACATTGATTCTCCATTTTCTTGATTTAATCTTCCTAAAATAAGTTTTGATCAATTTTGAATGAGTTTTAATGAAGATTTAGGTATTTTCCAAGCATTATTATGATTTCTTGTTCGTTTTGGTGTAAAATGGATTTAGCAATGGTGGGACTGCATTTCCAAAATAAGTCACGGCCTAACCGGGATGACTCACGGGCTTGAGTTACATTGCGTCGCGGCAAAAAAGGCCGTTCCAACGGCTGAGGAATTGCGCCCACTGATTCTTTTATTTTGCGCTTCATTTTTGCATGTTATTTCCTACATTTGGGCAACTCTACATGTTCTTTCTTTATTTCGTTTATTTTCCGCCGATGTGCACGTGTTGTTAATAATTATATTATAATTGTTTAATGATTTGCCTAACATGCTAATTTTCCCATATTTGTGCATGCAAATTAACGTTATCCCGCACACACTTTCTTAACATTGAATTACACCATGTATTCCTAATATATATAATATTAGGAATATTATATATTATAATATTTACATGCAAGATATATTATATATTATAATTATTTATATTTGCTACATTTTATTTATTATGCTATATTTATATAGGTATATTCATATATTATATATTTATTTATTTAGCAATTTATTTGCCGCTTTAATATACTCGTTTTTATGCATGCTATGTCGAGGATGCATCATGCATTTTATCTGTCTATTATTATCCACAATTTAATTCAATTGCTTTAGCATGCGCATGTTTATATATGTTGTGTGAATTTCGGATGCATCATTCATTTTATTTCTATAATATTAAATTTGTCATTTATCTAAATTTATCTTTTTAATTGATTATTCATCATTTAATTGGTTTCACAATTAACCAATTTTACCTTTATGTCACATTTTTAATGTGCTTGAACACACACACATTCCGGGTCGAGATGGAGGAAATCGATGCAATACGGCGCTCAAGCATTTTACTGCTTTATTATTTTATTTATTATTTGAGCTTGTATTTAATTATTTTATTTTTCTTTTATTATTGCAAGACATGTAATAATAATGGTTTTTTGACAGCTTAAAGGAAAACCACACCAAAATTATTTTTATTAATTAATTAGGATTATACTAATAAAGTTGGATCAGTGTCCTATTTTTATCACAAAAATCACACCTAAAACAAACATTTTTTTTTAACAACGTAAAGAACTTTATACAAACTGACACAAATTTTTCTAATAAAATGAGATCAATCATCTTTTTTTTTTTTCAAATAATACACATACAAAATTTTCTTTTTATAATAATTGCATGAGGAAATCAATATTCTATGTATAATTTATTTAAGTAGATACATGTATGTATGTATGTATGTAATAATAATACACTACAATAAATTACATTTTTTGTTCAAAAAATCATCATAAAAAGATACATTTTTGTCACTAAAAGAATAAGGTGATGAATTTTCATCATCACAAAGATCGTCATGATATTTGCGTAACAAAAAGTTTTGTGACGATTTATTTATTTGTCATTGTAAGTATCATTTTTTATGACGAAAATAATTATCGTCACATTAATCTTTTACTTTTAATGACAAAAATAGTGTCATAAATAAAATTTTATTTTATCATATAATATTGTGTATCATCATAAAAAAATTGATATTTTTTATGATAAATTTGAAATTCAACACTAGAGTAAGTAATTTTAGTGACGAAACTGTATTTGTAACTAGAGCCATTAAATATTAACTACGTAATTATTATCGCAAAAAAAGGTAATTTTCATCATATAATAATTTATATGTCACTAAATCTAATACTTTAAATGAAAATAAATGATTTCGTCGTTAATTTAATACATATTAATGATGAATATAAGCCACCATAATATTGATATATTATGTATTTTGACATAAATATAAATTAAAATAGTTGTCATAAAATGATAATTTTAGTGACTTCTTATTGTCATTTAATACTACATTTTAATGACAATATCAATGCCGTATTTTCGTAAATTATATCATCATTTATGAACTAATAAGTCAACAAAATGTAAAAAATATAATTGTCACATATACATTGCACAAAAAATGAACATTTTAAATTATATGATATACAATCCAATATCTTTTAAAATGTTTAGTAAAGAAAATTGTCCATTAAATAATATAAAATATTTGTTCAAACTAAATGTTAATTAAATAAAAGGCTACTTTTTAATGCGAAAATTAAAATGTTCTGGTGCAAAAATTAAAATATCTTAATTCAGAAGCAAGAAACTTTATTGAAACTTCAAAATATACATCCTGTTCCTACAAAAAAAAAAATCATATATTAGAGCAACACAATATAATCATTTATCAGCAGACCAAGAACACAATATAATCATTTGTCAAACATATTCATATCATTGAACATAGTGAAAATAATTGCACAAATATATATAACTTATATTTGAAAATTCAATCGATATTCATCCCATTTGCTTTTAAAACTGCAAGTAGCTTATCAATAGTAGAACCTTGTTGTAATAATTGATCCTTCAACTCGGTTACTTCTGTCTCACAATCAATCACTTGACTTTTAAGTATGTTCACTTCTGATTGAGACTCTTGAGTATCAAAAAGTTTCTTTTGAAGCTTAAGTATGTATCCTAAGATTTGAGATTAGCTCATGCTCCATTAGAGAGAAAAAAGAAAAAAAAAAATGACAGCAATATTAGCAATTAAAAATAAATAGAGCAGTTGGTGTGGTGTTGTGGAATTTTAGAACAACTCTTTAAATGGTTCGTTGGTGAACTATGTATTTCACATATACTGTCTTTTTACAGGGCATAAAAGCATACATGCCTAACTAAATTTTTGATCTGCAAAATAATAGAAATATTTCGTTTAAAAATTCTGGGTTGACAAACCATTCAGTTCAGGCAGGGCAAGTAGTTTGTTATCAGAAATTCAGCAGAAAAATGTCATCATTGGATAATAAAAAAAATTAAAATCAAAATGACCAAATAAATAAAAATAAAATAAAAAGGTTAAACAAAAATAGATTTCCAAGGATCAAAGTCCAAGGACAACAATGACTTTATTTCAATGGTCTCAGGAAAATGCTGGCAAATTTCCAAGGTTATTATAACAACACGTAGCAACTAAAATTATTATAATCAAACAAAACTCTATCCAGTAAACATAGCAAGGATTCAAAATTCTTAAAAATGTTGGCAAATTTCCAAGGCATATCATCAAGCCACTAATTATTATAATAACACGTAGCAACTAAAATTATTATAATTAAACCAAACTCTGTCCACTAAACATAGGAAGGATTCAATATTCAATATCCAGTAACTTGATTAAAACCTTAATTATTCAAAATTTGACTAGTATATAACTTAGCTTATTATATACTAAAAGTTATTATATATTTATAAGTGAGAAATTATTTTAGCCTATATGAGTTAATCCATACACAGTTTCTGTATTTGAAAGGCTTGCCAGTAATGTGCTAAGGTAAATTCTGCATGAGAACTTTTAAATGGTATACTAAAACTAAAGAGAGAGAGGGGAAAAAAAGAAAAGAAAGAAAAAAACAGAAGAAGAAAGAAAAGAGAACCGTGAAGAAGTATCATTGAATGTCCGTCTTTGAGTTGAATATCAATAAGCTGGATCCTTTAAATTGTGAATGCATGATCATTAAATTGGTCTTTCATGCATATCTCTCTTAAAAAAGTCCAAATTTTAAGCACACTTAAAATTGCCAAGAATATTCCAGCTGCTAAAGGTCCAGCTATTGATCATATTGGTCAAAACATCCAGAAAAGTTTTCAAAGGACTTATGTTCTAGTCATCAGTTTAAAAGATATCCTAAAAGTGGTTAGGCTTTGAAAAAATAAGTCATCCTAATTCGATGTACCAGCAGGTTAATAATATTCAAATTTGGCCAAAATGTTTACTTAATTACACGTTTTTATCTTTTGTTTTTTTATCATTACTTCAAGAAAATTCAAGATCCTAGAATTTTGTAGAAATGGACTAAGCAATTGTATTTGAATAGTCAAAAAGTGAAAGTGAACTTAAAATTATCTTATTCGTTTCCTTGAAAGTTGTATTTTGTATTAGAATAAAAAATACTTTCAATAATCCTTTTTAGTAAAATAAAATTAATCAACTTAAAACAATAGAAAATAATCCATTTTCCTGACAAAAATTAAAAGAAGAAGAAGAAGAAGAAGAAGAAGAAGAAGAAGAAGAAGAAATTCTTCAGTGTGTATGAAATCTATGTACCCTGGTATCCATGTAGACTTGATGTAAGGAATTTTATTAACCCGAGTGAATATATTTCTTTTTCATAATCTGATCTGAATGCCTATGCATATCTAACTTAATATCTCTAGTCCCTACAAATGCATTCTATGACCTTCATATCAAGATGTATGAAGAAAACAATAAAAATTGCAGTTTCCTACTCAAAAACTTCTCAACAAGTGCTTCGTCAGAAATGAGCATATACATTCTGTTAAATATAAGAAATGGTGTACTTGAATGTCTACTTGACACGAAGTTTTATTTGAATGTGTACTTGAGACAATCTTAGCTGAACCGTATACCATACTATAATTTGATTTTATGTAAAACATAACTTACATACTAAATTTTAGTATAAACCAGATCGATAACAAAAATTCATATAGAAGATTAAAAAATAGTTATTAAACCTAATAAGTAACCCACACAGACACAGGCAATCAAAAAACAGAAAGGTATTAACTGCTTACCTGAGGCAGCCCACTCGATGTCCATATGATACCATGTTCTTCGCGAAGGACTGGGCGCAGCGTATTAAATGTCCATCATCAAGAAAAATACGGATGGACTGAGCATCACAATCATAACAAACGAGTAAAAAATAATTGCTCCTGCATCATAACAATCAAACAATCCATATGAGCACAAAAGTATTCAAATAAATCAAAAGCAACTCAATCAAAATTGAGCACAAGTAGCCCATATGGGACATTGTTCAATAGAACAAAAACAAACAACAAAGACATGGAAGGCACAAAAATGCTGGCAAGATGCAAACACATCTAAACAAAAGCACAATCGCATAAACAATCTCTTTCCTGCATTTCATCGAGCAACTGGTGGGCATAAATCATTTCAGAAGCATTTGTAACATGAGGCAGATTCACCAGCTCCAAGAATTGCAATATGAGGCGGGAATTGAAAAACAAGGAACACTCACAATATGAATACGTTGAAACCTAGAGAGAGCAAACGTCTTTTTCTGATGGGCCTTTTTCTTCTCACAAGTTTTTACATTGTAATGATCGATTTCGTACCTTGTCGATTGAAAAAGAAGTGGATTAACTGCGGGAACAGTAACGCTGTAATCTCACTGTGCTTTCTATCGTTTGTTCATCGACGGGATAACAACATCCCCAATCGTCAAAAACAGCCAATCGCTTCATCACACAGCCACAAGACTCCCCTCGATAAATTTTGGAAATTTCAGGCAACCTGTCTTGGTTTAATGGTTTTGGTTGGAATTCGAAGACTGACTAAAAAAGAGAATGAACAGAGAAAATAGGAATGAAAGACGGATGCACGATTATAACTTAATTAAAACCCTACCCCCCACTGTCCTTTTTTTTTATTTTAAATTATTAAATAATTAGCGTTCATATATAATTTAATTATTTAAATTTTTTAAACTATTTCAAATTTTTAATGAGTAGATAATACATCGAAATATAAGAAAATTAATCAATTTTATTATCTTGCATTGTTATTTAATTAAGTATAAAAAATAAAAAATTTTGGTTTGTTTATTAGATAAGGAAAGTAAAAAGTATAGGATTGGTTAAAAACTATAAATCTTGAAAATTTGAATAAGATAAAGGAACACAAATCAAAACAAATCTCATAGAAAAAAGAAGCATTAGAGTTATGTCAGACTCAAATGAAATTCTTGTCTTAAAAACTCTACTATGTGACACTGTCAACTAAATTTGCCTTTGCCAAGTTGTCTCCCCAAGAGTACATAATACATATCGTCCTACATTTTCTTTTTTAAAATTATAGTCAAGAGTAATTAAATAAATCACTTTTATTTAATATTTTATGTTTGAAATTCTAAAATTATTTCTAATATTGACTGCAACAATAAAATAAAACATATAATTTATTTATTGTATATTAACATAACATCCAATTATGATAAAATATTATTATTGTCACAAATTGATTGTACTGGTGACAAAATTTTATTTCTTCACTATATTTTTATTTTTGTGATATATTTATCTATCATGAATAACATTATTATGACGAAATAATTTTATCGTCATTAATTTATTAAATTATGATAAAAATAATTCACGTCACAAAAAGTAAGTATTTTATGATTAATTTATATGTCACAATTATAGTTATTTTTTATCGTTAAAATTTTTTCCTCCAAAATAAAAAAGGTTAAAAATTTTTCCTAAATATCAAAGGTGACGAAATTGTATCTCGTGACAATATATTTATTTTTTGTGACATATTTATTTTTCATAAATTCAATTATTTTTTATGACATAATTTATTTGTTGTATATTAACATTACAACCAATTATAATAAAATATTATTATTATTATTATTATTATTATTATTATTATTATTACAAATTGATTGTAATGGTGACAAAATTGTATTTCGTCATAATATATTCATTGTTGTGACATATTTATTTATCATAAATAAAATTATTGTGACTAAATATTTTTATTGTCACTAATTTATTAAATTGTGACAAAAATAATTCATATCACAAAAAGTAAAAATTTCATGACAAATTAATATGTCACAAATAGTTATTTTTTGTTGTTGAAACTTTTTCTCTCCAAAAGAAAAAGACTGAAAATTTTTCCTTCATATCAAAGATGATGAAATTATACCTCATCACGATATAGTCATTTTTTGTGACACATTTATTTGTCACAAATAAAATTATTTTTGGAACTAAATTTTTTTTGAAAAAAAAATTAGAATTTTTTTTTAATCTCGATATCTTATTTGTGATGAAATAATTTCATCGTCAGTAAATTTATCTAATTATGACAAAAATAATTCGTTGCAAAAAATAAATATTTTGTGATGAATTTATATATTGCAATAAGTTATTATTTTATCATTAAATTTTTGCCCTCCATGAAAAATATGGAAAATTTTCCCTCTTAAATAAACCATGATGAAATATATTTGTCGTCACAAAATTAACATATTAGTGACGAAAATTTAGATATAAACTGACGCGAGATAATTTTGTCACTATAATAAATAATATAATGACGTTTTAATAAATTTGTCGTGGTAGGTTATAATTAGTGATGAAATTTCATACGTCACTAAAAAATTTGTCACAAAAAGTATAATTTTTTGTAATAATAATAATAATAATAATAATAATAATAATAATTTTACTGCTTCCTATGTCATGCTTTATTATTTTTTTATACCATGTTTTACAAGTTTCCAATATGTTTGAGTGCATCTTTACTTTTTCTAGCATGATAACTCCCGTAAAAAGAGATAAAATAATTAATCTTGAAATTCATTTATATAACATTAACCAATATATAAATAAGAGCGAGGTCTCGAACTATCTCTGATTTTGAACTCATAAGATTATAATTTATTTTTTAATATTTTATTGGATGACAACTCCAAAATATATACCTTGTTGTGTCTAACAGACACATTCGTAGGTTGATCACCAACAATATTGGAATAGGTATACTTTGAGATGGTGTCTCATATTTTTTTAAGGTCCAAGGCTTGACGAATTGGATTGGATCCTTATCCATTGTGAAACGATCGGTTTTCACTAGTTAAAAAAACTTTTATCCTATTCCAAGCTCTAAAAGTGAATTTTCGATAGTAAACTGGATGCATAAGGGATTTGGCGCACTTCACACTAATGCATTCGGTAATATTCCTCATCTTATCAATATTGTGGTTCTATTAGACATTTTAACCATTTAGAGAAAACATCCACTGTCGCATTAATTTTACTCTCCAAATTCATTCAAATTATGTTTTAGATTAACATGGAGGAACAACTAAAAATTAAATGTAAAACCTGTAAAAACTAAAAATAACAGTGGTAATATCACACTTTTTGTTTAGTTATTCCTTCGTGCCAAATACATAGCTCTTATTGTCTCTCGAAGATCTTGCTTTGGTTCTATCTCTCTCTTGCTTTGACAAATCTTGTCTTTTTCTAGAATTTTGATCGAAAATAAAAAAACGAAGTTTGACAAAGGGAATAAGGCAAAAAAAGAAGGAAGGGAGTATTTTAAAAATAAATATAGTAAAAAATTTTGAAATAGGATATTGTTGAAATATAAAAATGAAAGTATTTAAATATAGTTGAGTATTTTTGAAAAAAAAATTAAAAAAAAGTGGCTAATTTTCTCAAATTTTTTTAGGTTTGATATTTTTATAAAAATTTCTTTTTTTTATATAATTACTGCTGGCGTTATACAATTCGATTTGAATTGATTCATTATAGAGATAAAATTCTCACAATATTAATTTTTACTATTTATAAAATTTAAAATAGAGATATATTTTTTTTAAATAAAATTAATGCAAGATCTATTGAACCAAGTTATAAAAATTCCTTTAATAAGTTAGTGAATCCGCAAAAAATCCTGTTAAGCTCACCGAAACCCGGCCCATGAACTGGCTTTACCATAAGCAACTCTTTTTTCTCGATAACCATAGTCCAAATGCTTGATTCCATAAACAGCCTATAAAACCCTGTTTTAATGCATTTGTGTTTCCTCATTGTAGGAATACATATATATATATATATATATATTTTTTTTTTTTTCCCTTTTTCCTTTGATTATGCTTATACCCAGATGGCCAAACTTTCTAATACTGAAAAACACCTTGATTCCAACTTTGTTGCAATCAAAAACATCATTAATATATTCCCATTTTGCTTCGATTCATTCTACACCTGTTACATGCGATAAACGGAAAAACAAATGGAAAGCTGTGAGTTCATTATTTTGCATTTCTTTTCTCCTAATTTTTTCTTCTTTCTTTTCTCTGGCCGGGTTTGGGGGGTGGGGGGCAAAGTCAAGAATTTATATATATATTTTTTATTTTATGTGGTTAAGGCGTTGAATTTATGTGCTTCATGTTGAATTATTAACTTCATAATCGATTATAGTGCAAGATAGAACTTTGTTTGTATGCCCTTTTTTCTGGTTTATTGTTCAATTAATTCATCGAGATGCTTGACCTTGAAACTTCAAAGCTCGTCTTTCAAATGCAACGGATTGGAATATGTGAGGAAAAGAGTTTAATTCAATTGAAATATAACTGTAGAGAGGTAATTCTGGAAGAGATTAACCATAGAGAGATTAGTGTGCCATTTTTTGCGAAGTAAGCTCACAAAGTACTTTGCTGAAAAAGATAACAGATTGTGTGAAGGAGTTGATTGCTTTATAGACTGTTTCTTAGGTGTGTGATTATGGGAACAGTTAAAGGATTAATGATGAAATTGGGAAATGCATGGATGCATCTTAGCTTATGTTTGTAGTTCCTTTCTTGCAACACATACCGAGTTATATACTTCGGAATCAATTCAATTGTATTCGTACAATGGTTACATCTTGATCATGCTAGAGTGATTAATATATTCATGGGATCTTCCTTTATTATGTTCTTATGCTTTTTGATGGTGTAGCTTGTAAGCTGGTACACTTAAAGAAGAGGGTGTTTGTTGCACATTAGATGTAGTAAAAAGCCTACAATGGTGTTAATTATGGTCTGGTTAATATAGCTTGATTAAGATGGGTTTTGAATTAAGTGAAGGAGTTGGTACAATACCTAGATTCTTCTAAAAGGTCCACTGACATTCTTTTTTGCTTCCGTAATTAAATATATCTTGGTCATCTTTTTTTTTTTTTTAATTTTTATTTTTAAAAGCTTTTGGTTACACAAGTTATAATTTTGATATTGGAGTGAGCTACCTAGTTGGGATAACTCAAAATGTGCAAGATGTTACTGTTAGCCACTTTTTCTACTCACCTACTGTATGAAAGGAAAAACGATTGATGGTCTTCTAAAACATAATCTCAGCAATAGACTGAATGAAGAGCAATATTAGAAGGAATCCTCAATACTGAAAGAGGCAAAAAGGCATCAGATTTGCAGTCAGGATGCAGGAAAGGTCGCCTTCATCTGCTGTTTGCATGGGGAAGAGATGAAAGTTATAATTTTCCACTTTGTGTAATATGGTGCCGGTTTGACATAGTGAATATAACCTAAATTTTGAGAAATTGAGATTTGTTTGCTATTGAAGATTTGTGTTTGGCTGGTATGCTTTTGAAGATAGCATTTACTATGCTACACCCTTACAGAAGTTTATCTAGAGTTTCCTTTGAACAAAATCTATGTTCTAACCTTACCTTTTGTGCTTTTTTGTAATTTTTGTTTCTCCATTTGGTCCATATTGGTCAATGTCTTGTATATTCCCTGTGTATAGGTTTGGATCTTTTTATTATGTTGAAAAGGACATGGATTTCCTCTAGTATGTTCAATCTTAAGCTTTATTTTATATTTTTGATAGAGAAAGGAGTGGTATGTTGGCAAGCATATAAAGTTTTTTGCTGCAGGAAAAATGTTAAGAGTTGTTTATTTATTTCTTTATATATATATATATATATATATATTTTTTTTTTTTGCAGGATTTAAGAAATTCCCAACAACCGTCTAAGGTATAAGATTTTCCTTTGATAGGGTGAATTAACTTTGTTTTACCTTGTTTGAGAAATTGACAAAGAACGTATTTAATTTTACAAATGTCAAAAGTCAAAGCCTTTGGAAGTTAGACTATGTAAATGGTTGAGATTTTCACTGGGCTAATTTTAATAGCCATAATATCTTAGTATTTTCTCAGTAACAATTTGTACATTCTATTCTACTCACTTCTTCAACTGCTTATTTGTGTATCAACATTCATTTGCTCATCAAGTACAGTTTCCTGACACTAAAATTCTGAATTTAGAATTATGCAAGGTATGCAGTACGTCAAAAACGTGCTGATGCAAAGAGAGCTCTAAAGGACCTTCTCTTTAACAGTGGGACCTCTAAAGCTTCATTCCAGGTGAATTTAACTATTGCTTCTTGAATCATATCCTTGCTTCTATTCAGAATGCTTGATGCAAAGCTGTAGTGAGGGTCCCAATATATTGATGATAAATTTTATATGGTTTTATTATTTCATCTGCTGTCTGGCATTGAAATCAATTGACTTGATGATCCAGTTGTTCTATATGTATGATCAATCTAATTCATATCTGCTCTTACTTATAAATATAAAGGACCTGGCCGGTGTGAGAATAAGTTAAAGAAGAGTCCTGGATGTAAGTATTCAATGGAAGCAAAAACAGTTAAATGTTCTCTTTAATTCTCATGTTGCTGCGCCATTTATTAATATTATTGCCCTAAGGATAGAAAAAAGAAATAAATTAAAACCTTTTCATAGAGTTTCCATTTTTTTCAATTGCTTAATTTTGGAAATTTTAGCTAATTCATTTGCATTTTAATCTATCAAGTCAGGATTAGATTAGTATTTTTTTCTTAAAAGAAAAAGGGAAGAAAAATTAATTTTGTGATTACTTTTTCCTCCCCTACCCATTTCCTCTCTCCTGCCCATCCCTTCCTTTTCCCTCTCTCTCATTTATTCTGAATGTTGGCACTTCTTTCATCCTTTGGCAGGTTAGCCCCAGTTGCTAAAAGGCATTTCACGTTTGCCTACTATTAGAACATAGAAAAAGATGATATTGAGTGAAGACTTGGACTCATGTTGAATGGTTGAACCAGTTGTGATCCCAGAATTTTAGAAGTTTAATATTTGTTTTTGATAAAAGGTTTTATTAACCCAATTGGAGAACATGTTAGAAGAAAGATGGACAGAGAGATGAGGCAGGCAACAAACAGAGAGAGAAGGGAGTATCACGTTATTTGGGGGCCTGGAGAGGTGGGAAATGGGGTTGGGAAAGAGGAAAAAATATGCATAGGGAAAGATTAAAATAAGTATAGATATAAATATGTGTGTATATATATGCACATATTGTTTTTTAGCAATAACAAACTATTAGTTTTAATTCAATATTGACCATGTGGATAGTAGTGTAAGAAATTTTCAAATTAGGCTTGAATTACCAAATTTAGAAGGATTGGGTAATTGATAATTTTTGAAAGGTTTTAGAAGTTTTTTGCATTTATTTTACAGTATGTTGGAATGTGCAATAATCTACATAATAGGGGGAGGATCCATTTCTCATAAACCGCCTTCCATCCAATTCTATGAGATTTAAGATGTAATAATGGAATTTCTAGTTTTTTCCCAATGTTATAATATGGATTGTAATTAGCTGTAGAATATTCTCTTACCTTATATAGAATAAGAAGTTTTCTAGTTAGTATTTTTGCTTTTGTATAAATTATGTAGTAAGCCTCAATTCAATACACATAAAACATAATTCTCCGATATTGTCTTGTGTATTTTATTACATGGTATTAGAGCCTTTTAGGCTTCATTTGGGGATTTCTCTAGGATATGAGTTTTATGGATTTCGTTTATGAAGGAAGAAACTTGTTCTTCGTTACTGTTAGGATTGGGGATCTTATTGCGGTGATCCTCTTGTCTCACCACTGGCATTAGAAGAAGCGTAGAGGAATTTTTGGCCTCTCATCAAAATCCGGCATCCTTTCGTTCGGCGAGTGATACACACGAACCGCCACAAGCTTCCACTCCTTATCTCACGCGCCGGCGAGTGGAGGTGTGTGCCTTGTCTGCTGGCCCTCCGATTCTGTCTTCGGTGTTGCCTGGGTATTTCCGGTTAGATTCCGGTGTCATTTTGACTTGGTTCCCACTTCTACTGGTATTTTATTTCAAATAAGGTTCTATCTCTTTTCTGTTCTTTGTTCCCTTATTGGAGGTTTAGACTTTTATTTTTGCTGGATATTCTGAGATTATGTTGCTGCTTTGATTGATTTTATTCTGTGTGGATATTATGGTCGGCCGTAAAGGAATTGTTATGGACACTGTTAGTGAGATTATTCCTTTGTCTAAGATTACAGAAAAAAAATAGATGGATCTAATTACCTTGACTGGAGTAGAACGATTAGGATCTATTTTCGTAGTATAGATAAAGACGATCACTTACTGATGACCCTCGTATTGATAAAACCGAAAAGTAGATCTGTATGAGAAATGATTTACGGTTGCTTTTACAGATTAAAAACTCAATTGAAAGAAATGTGTTTGGCTTGATTTCTCATTATGAATGTGTAAAAGAGTTAATGGATTATTTGGCTTTTTTATATTTTAAAAAAGAAACAAGTTTCGTATTTATGATGTCTGTAAAGTCTTTTATTGTGTTGAAAAGGAAGCAAAATCACTCAACACCCATTTTATGAAGTTTAAGAAAATTTATGAAAAATTGAACATGCTTCTATCTTTTATTGCGGATATTAGATAGCAACAGGCTCGGAGAGAAAAAATGGCAGTGATGAGTTTTCTGACTGGTTTGCCATCAGAATTTGAGACAACCATATCTCAAATTCTCTCTGGATTAGAAATTTCTACTTTTGAAGATGTGTTTAGTAGGTTATTGCGTGCTGATAATGCCTTCTCCAGTCAGCAAAATAGTGCTTTTGTTGCCAAAGAAAGTGGAGGTGATAATGGAGAGAAGAATATACCGAAGGGGGAAAATAGATTCAATGATAATTGGAATACAGATATTGTCCGCTACTATTGTAAAGAATTAGGTCATACGAAATGCTACTGTAAGAAATTGCAGAATTGCAATTACAGGGCACAAGTTGCTAATGTTGCTACTTCTGATTTATCATCCGAGCATAATGTCACTATTTCTGCCGAAAAGTATGCTAAGTACCAGGAATATTAAAGGGATCCTCAACTTTAGTCACTACTGACGCAGGTAACACGTCTTATTTCCTCTAGCAATAATTGGATCATTGATTCTGGTGTCATGAATTACACGACAGGTAATCCTGATACTTTCTCGGATTTTCGATTTCATGAAGCTCCTTTACCTGTTACTATTGCTGATGAACATCATACAACATTGTGGGATATGAAACTGTCAGACTTCTTCTATTACTCTACTTTTTGTTTTAAATATGCCTAACCTAGCTTTTAATTTGATATCTGTGAGTAAGCTTACCAAAGTATTCAATTGTTGTCTCATTTTTTCCTGATCACTGTCTTTTTTAGGATCTTATGACGAAGCATATTTTCGATAAAAGACATGTATCTGGTGGTCTATACATCCTGGGTTCTTGGGTATCACGATCTGTTGCTTGTTCCAGTGCAGTTTCTCCGTTTGAAACACATTGTCGATTGAGGCATCCCTCTCTACCAATTTTAAAGAAGTTATGTCCGTTGTTTCATGATGTATCTTCTTTGGATTGTGAGTTGTCATTTCGTGAAATATCATCGTAGCTCGTCAGGTCCTAGAATTCATAAATGAGCTGAGTTTATTTTTCAACTTGTTCATTTGGATGTTTGGGATCCTTATCCTGTTATATCGAAAAATGGGTATCGATATTTTTTTACTTTTGTGGATGATTTTTCCCGTATGATTGGAATTTATTTTATGAATAATCGTTTTGAGGTTTTTTCCCATTTTTCTACTTTTTGTACTGAAGTAAAAACCTAGTTTAATGGTTCTATGAATATATTGCGAAGTGATAATATTAAGAAATATATGTCAGATTCTTTTCAGCAGTATATATCTCAACAGGGTATTCTTCACCAATCTTGTGTTGATACCCCTTCTCAAAATGGGGTTGTTATGAGAAAGAACAGGCATTTACTTGAGGCCGCTAGAGTTTTATTATTTCAGATGAATGTTCCTAAATATTTTTGGATCGATGCTGTTTCTACAGCTTATTTTCTTATTAATCGAAACACCCTTTACAGTGTTGAAGAGTGATGTACCTTACAATGTTTTGTTTCCAAATAAAACACTATTTTCAGTGGAACCACAAATATTTGGCAGTAGTTGTTATGTACGAGATGTATGTTTCCATGTTACCAAACTTGATCCTAAGGCATTGAAATGTGTTTTCTTGGGATACTCGCATATTCAAAAGGGATATAGATGTTTTTTCCATGATTTGCAGCGAAAGTTGGTTTCAGCTGATGTGGTATTCTTAGAAGATAAATCTTTCTTTTCATCTGCACCCTTTCTTACAAGTTAGGGGGAGGAAGATGAATGACTCATTTATAAGATATTTTCTTGAGAGTCTGTTGATGTGTCTACTGCATCTTTTGGTATTGAGCAAATAGTAAGTGATAATTCTTCAACATCATCAAGACCACAAATTGTTTAGGTTTACTCTGAAAGAAGAGACACCTATGATAAATATCCTGCACCAGCACTTTCATCATCTAATCCTGCTCCTGCTGACCTCGATCTCCCCATTGCTCTTCGTAAAGGTACATGTAATTATAAATCCACTTATTCCATTGCTAATTTTGTTTCCTATGATCACTTGTTTCCATCGACATTTTCTTTGATTGCATCTTTAGATTCTATATCTATCCCAAAAACAGTTAAGGAAGCCTTGAGTCATCCTGGATATTATGATGCTATGATTGAGGAGATGACTGCTTTGGATACAAATAACACTTAGGAATTGGTGAATTTACTAGAAGAAAGAAAGGCTGTGGGTTGCAAATGGGTTTACAATCAAAGTTAATCCTGATGGCTCTGTAGCTCGGCTGAAAGCTCGATTTGTTGCTAAAGGTTATGCCCAGACTTATGGGATGGATAATTCCAATATATTTTCTCCAGTCGTCAAATTGAGTTATGTTCGCCTTTTCATATTTTTGGCAACTTCCCACTATTGGCCCTTACGTCAACTTGATATCAAAAATGCTTTCTTTAATGGCGATTTTCAGGAAAAAATCTATATGGAGCAACCACCTGGTTTTGTTGCTCAGGGGGAGTATGGGAAAGTTTGTTATCTGAAAAAATCCTTGTACGGATTGAAGCAGAGTCCTCGTGCTTGGTTTGATAAATTCAGTGAGGTTGTCTAAGAGTTTGGATTAAAGAAGAGTCAGAACGACCATTCTGTTTTGACAGACAATCGAAAGATGACATTATTCTTCTTATGGTTTATGTTAATGATATTATGATTATAGGAAGTGATTCTGCATGTATCTTTTCACTTAAGTTTTTTTTTTGCATGGTAGATTTCATATTAAAGATTTGGGCCAGTTGAAATATTTCTTGGGAGTGAAAGTGACGAGAAGTAAGAAGGAAATTCTTTTTTCCCAATGAAAATATATTCTTGACTTGTTTGCAGAAATTGAAAAATTAGGAGCTAAGTCATGCACTACTTCTATGGTTTCCAGTGTACAACTTACAAAAGATGATGATGATCTTTTTGACAATGCAGAAAGATATCGAAGATTAGTTGAAAAGCTAAATTATTTCACAGTAACTCGTCCAGATATTGCATTTGCAGTGAGCATTGTAAGCCAATTTATAGCTGTTCCTACGATCAAGCATTGAAAAGTTTTAGAGCAAATCTTATGTTATTTGAAAGGTGCTCCTGGACTAGGTATATTGTACAATGATTATGGACATACTCATATAGAGTGTTTTACAGATGCTGATTAGACATGTTTTAAGATTGATAGGAGGTCAATAACAGGCTATTCTATTTTTGTTGAAGGAAATTTAGTACCTCAGAGAAGCAAAAAGCAAACTGTAGTATTCAGATCTAGTGCAAAATCTGAATACAGAGTTATGTCACAGTTTGTATGAGATTTTATGGATTCATCATTTGCTTGCTGAAATTGATATAAATTCCTCGTCTCCAGAAAAATTTTGGTGTGATAATCAAGTTGTTTTTCATATTGCTTCAAATTCAGTGTATCATGAATGAGCCAATCATATTGAAGTTGATTGTCATTTCATTTGTGAAAAGATTTAAGATAATATTATCTCAACAGGATATGTGAAGACAGGAGAACAGTTAGGTGATTTGTTCACAAAAACCTTAAATGGTTTTCGAGTTGACTATTTATGTAACAAGCTGGGCATGATTAATATTTATGTTCCAATTTGAGGGGGAGTGTTATAATATGGATTGTAATTAGCTATAGAATATTCTCTTACCTTCTATTGTAATTAGCTGTAGAATATTCTCTTACCTTCTACAGAATAAGAAGTTTCCTAGTTAGTATTTTTGCTTTTGTGTAAATTCTGTAGTAAGTCTCAATTCAATACACAGAAAACATAATTCTCCCATCTTATCTTGTGTGTTTTATTACGCCTAGCTAGTGTGTTGCCTTGAGGATTTACGCCAATATTATATTCTCCAATGTATTCTCCAGCATTTAATAGTATTCTTCATCTATTAACAAGTGTAGAAAAAAGTAGGCAATTTTGGTAGTTGAAAGTAACATATATGCAGGGGCTCAATGTCTGTTATTTTGGTGTGACTGAACATACCTTGTAAGACAAGTATCTGTTAAAATATGGCCTAGCTATTATTGTTAAATAAAAGATAATAATTGTGAATCAAAAGCCTGAGTTTGTTAACCAATAATTGGAATTCCTTCAAAATCAACTATTGATATTACAAGAAATATTTAAAAGGAGAGAGTTGGAGATCTGGTGAGATAAGCCTGCTCAAGGAGACTTGCAAGAGAAAGAGTGCCCGGTCAGACTGGGATAAGCACTCCGATGCTTAAGTCGGTAAGATTCTTAGAGAGAGGTCCCAAGTGAGTATTACCTAGAGCCATCAAGTGTTAGGCTATCATTATGATGATGCGAGAAATATTCTAAAGAATAATGGTATAACTCTCTTGCAATATACTAATGTTAAAGAATTATATTAAGTTATTAATACACACAACACAATGTTATCCTGTGTAGCAATGAGACTTTACAAGTCTTTTAAATTAGAAATATGGCAAAAAGGTTTAAGTTGAGTTTTAAATTTGTCATCTTCATAATATATCTTTATGGATCCAATGAAGAATATATGTAATTGAGAGCTTTGATTTCATTTTACTGCTTTTTTGTTCTTTTGATTCAGATACCACAGTATATTGCTTAGCATTGTGATTGCTATATTGCCAAAAATCAAGGGTGAATTAAATTAAATTCTCAGTTGCAAAACAAAACACAGAATTAACCAACTTTACTCATTCAATTCTAACGATAGTAGATCTAGTATCCACAATTTCAAGAGGCTGATAGACAGCGTTACAGTTGATTAAGTGCACTTTTTATTAAGGTGTATTTTCCACTACTAATCCTACTTTTATGTAACCTTTTTTTTTTGAAGCAGATGCTTATGCCATCATTTAATTTACCTTAATTTTTGGCTTGATTTTCTGGTCTGGAGTTTTGGTTTATGGGTGTAACTATGCACACTTTGTACTTGTACCAGGGTGACGAGCCATTATGGGCATTTGATCCAGAGCAGTCACATGGCACTGAGAAGAAAAAGCAACAAAAGGCTTCAGCTCGACATTCTGGGAAATATCACCAGAAGAAAATGAAACGTGAGTATTTATCTTGCTTATGCTCTTTGTTTTTGTTTCCCAATTAAGTTAATTAACTGAAGTTGCTAGCCTTGTATGAAAATTTTGTTGACTGATCTAAATATCTACTCAACAAAGGTGCAGGTATAATTTTGAAATATGTTATTCAGGAGCATAGGGAGACTTTAGGAACACATAAAAAAATGAAAAAAAAAAACAATTTAATCTTTATATGTGCATGTTTGTGTGAAATTGTCCTGTAGCATTTGAACCTATGCCAAAGGTTTAGCAGACTTCTGTCCCATCTATTAGTCAATAGATGCTTTTTATACCAGTTTTTCTTTTTTCTTTTTTCCTCTTCCAATTATTTATTATTGTGCAAATAAGAGTTAAGCAAGTCAAAACTTATATTTGTTTGTAGTAAATGATTAATTACCTGCACATATATTCTTAGAAATTGGATATCTTTGTTTCATCAAATATTCAGGTAAGTTTAGAAGAGAGAGTTTTTCCGAGGACTCTGATGATCTTGAGACTATTTTTCAAGCAACATTTGGAAACCGATGGTATACATGGTCTTTTAAGGACTCTTCTTCCCGAAGTTCTACATTTGGATTTGAGTGGAGAGAGCATCCAAGGTGGAAAACTCATAGAGATGAAGAGTGGGATACTGGAAGTGAAACTGAGTCTTACAATGAGTCTTGTTGTATAGGATCAACCCAAGATAGAACAATCCTTGGTTTGCCTCCAAGCGGTCCTTTAAGAATTGAAGATGTTAAAAATGCGTGAGTGCTTAAGCTCATTATAATATTAAAAGTACATGCGTACATTTTGATGTCTTAATTGCTACAATCTTGATTTCTTTCTTTACATTTCATCTTCTCCTTTTATCATCTGAAGTTATTTGAATAAAACTTGCAGTTTTCGCATTTCAGCATTGAAATGGCATCCTGATAAGCACCAAGGGCCCACACAGGTTAGTTATGGTATTCATTTTCCATGTTGGCTTCTATGCATGTGATGAAAAGAGTTGGAGGAAGGTGTTAACTTTTCATGACAATTGATTACTGTAATTTAAAAATTTATATTGAGAAATGACTTTCTTCTTGTAACAAATGCGTGTGACTTGAGTTTATGCAGGCAATGGCTGAAGAAAAATTCAAACTCTGCGTCAATGCATACAAATCATTATGTGATGCCCTATCCCAAGTTTAAACAGCAGGTTGTAGAACCAAATCCACAATGTATGAAGGAAGAGGTATCCTACAATTTTGATTTCATTTACTTACATTTGTTACAGAAAAGGTTGAAGCTTTAAATTCCTGATTATTTGGAATGGACATTCAACTCACGGCCAGCCCTACCTGTGTGAATCTGTCCTACTTTGTTGAGTTTTATTCACATAATTCTTGTTGCTAATTTTGAAGTGCGTTATGGTCAAGAGTTGTGGACCTGAAATTAGACACAGAAACGGGTGATAGTATAATATCCATGTTAAATTAGATATATGAAAATGCATTTGCTCAATTTCACCAAATTATTTATTACTCATTTGAAGAAAGTATTCAATTTTTTATAGGGTGTTATTTCAGTATGCTTGTACTCACCGTTGAATTAAGTACACACACCTTTGAATTAAATTTTTTCACTTGATCCAAATGGTGCTTATGCACTTGCCCTGAATCATGCATTCCCCTTATTTATAGTTGCTAACAAAAAAAAAAAATGCATTATTTATAGGGCTGTGACAGCTGTCCTTTTTGTTTTTCGGTCTACTTATCATGTTGTTAGCTTAGCTCTTTGTTCAAACAAGTTGTGAGATTTTGAGAGTTCAACTACCTTTATATCTCTTACCTAATAGACTTGTGGTGTAACGTTCGTTCTTATTATTGTTTTATTTACTTATTATTCTATTAAATTGCTTGTACAAAAACACATATATGCACATAAGTTCACATGCTTAAAGTATATTCACAAATTAATTCATTATATACATTCCAAATTCTTTACATTAAACAATTATAGAAAATAATTCTATACTAAAATTAGTTTTTACTTGCTATCCTCTCTAGTGGCTTGTAGATGTTGACTTTAAATCGGCAATTATGCTTTACACCTATGAACCTACATGGAAAGAATACCTGTGTTGAGCAATGTCTCAGTGGGTAGAACAATACAATTGATTTCTCATCGAAGTCTCAAGTACAAATAACATAATAGTATATCTTTTCATGTTACAAAGTACGTACACTTATTAATAATTGTCACTTTGATCACTTTTCACTACTAGCAGGTTTTGTCATATTACAACTCACATGAATATGTCATTGTAGTTCCATAAATTAAACAACACTTTAATGCAACACTTTATTATTCAATGAGAAGCACTAATACTATCATGAAGTACTGAAAAACGTACCCTATTGATCATTTATCATTATTCATTAAATAGATTACTTTCATGGTCTGAATTTTTATAAATGATGGATATGTGTATAATACTAGATACCGGTGAGTAGTATCAAAACACTAGAGACATAAAATTCTCAGATCACTAGATACCAATAGGTATCGAAACATTAATCACCTTCCAGTGATAACACTAAACATCTTTCGATGTCAACACTAGCAGCTACAATCACTATCCTCTTTATAGGCATGCCTTTGTATCCACTACTATATGGAATTTAGACTTCATATCTTGCTTTCCATCAACTTATGTCGAATGAATGTTCTTCCTAGGTTGCTTTTCATCCACTAAAGTCAAATAAGTGTACTTTATAGCTTACCTCCCATCAACTCATATCAAATGAGTGTACTTCCTAGCTTGCTTTCTATCAAATTCAGTAAAGTAGCGTTTGATGCTTGATTCGGTGGTGTGCTTATCTTATTTCTTGTTTAGCAATGTGTTTACAAAGCAGTGCATATGTGTGTGTGAGTTGTGTGTCTGCAGTTATGTGTGGAATATGCGCAATTGTATGCATGAAGGATTACGTTTCTATAGAGATTGTATGTGATGCAGGTGTATGAAAACCTCGTATATATGTGGCATACATGTAAGGAATGATGCACATGGATGCATGTAAGAAATGATGCATGTGGATGGATGTAAAAATGCAAAGACTACATTTCATGCGGTTTAGGGTGTTGCTGAGAGCTCGACTTGACGGTTGTTTTTTGGTAGGTACCTATTCAGAGGTCTGTTTAATGCCTTATGGATGAGCTTAGGAGAGTGTCGGTTTGACTTTTGCTCTATGCCTTAGGGCTTTTTGAAGAGATCGATCCATTGTGTACTAGTTGCCTAGGGCATGATGTTGCAACTTCTACTCATATGAGAAGAGTTGTGACCCTTGCTTGAAGAATTTGTGCATCTTTTGCCTCCTAGGTTGCTGTTGCGAACTCTAGTGATGAGCTATTTTTCTGAATGGAATTCCCTGGATGTTTTCCCAATTAACATTCCCTCATTTCTTCATGTCTGTAGTCATTATTTAAAGGTAGTGCGCCACTTGTGGGTTTTCATAGTAGCTTTTATTAGCGGGAATGCATCCCTTTAGGGATTTTCACATAACCTTATGCCTTTTTCTTGCCTAGAATGGACCAACTCAATCCAATGACCTTTTTTTTTTCTTTTTTTTGCCTTTTTTTTATAGGATAGACTGCCTATTTCTTGGTTTTCACCCTACCCATTTTCCTAACTTTTGCTTAGAGAGCCAGTTATAATTTTCTTCTCAACGGCCTTTCTTTTTTTTTTTCTTTTCTCTTTATTTTTCTTTATTTTTCTTTTTTTTTATTTGGGCATGTGTCCTTACATGTGTCATTGGTTTCTGAACTGTTAATCACTTATTCACACTTATGTATGCATTCTTATTTATATGCATCCAATGGCAACAATAATAGGCATCGCCAGACATGTAATGCAAAAACACAAGTTTTATTTAATCTTGAAGAGAACATCTTGCATGCATCTGACTCCTGTTATTAATCCGTCCTCTCGAGTTTTTTTAATTGAACATTTTCTCTCAACCCTAGTTTTTTTTTCAGGGTGCCTTTTTCGATTTTCATCCTAGCAAGATGCCTAATTTTAGTAAGGCTACCTTTTCGATTTCCAACTTGCAGGGCTTTTTCTCTCACTTTTTTTTTCATTTTTTTTTCTCTTTTTTCAGCTTGGCTTCATAAAGTACATTGGCTCGTAATGTGTCATCTTTAGACCTACAAATACGGCAATAGGGACCTCTAATCTTTTGATCACCAGGTACAACCCATTAAGTCATGTTTGTAATGTTTTAGCATTGCATGCAAATATGCATTTGTGAGGAGTTACTAAAGGTGAAAAAGCATTCATGTAGATCTGTATATGCACCACGAGCTATGAGGTGGTCACAATTTGTCTCGCCAAACTTGATGCCATCAAATCACTTATGGTCTTTAACTGATTATCTTGTGTGTGTGTGGACAGGTCTAGTGTTGTAAAATTTCACTTTATCTTTAGCTATATGGATCAATCATTGGTAGAATTTAAAAATGAACCATTTAACTAGTATGCCCATAGTAAACCCTCTCGTTTCTCCATCAGGAAAATCCAGCCCTATGAAGCTTCTCTGTGATTGCTTCAACTAATATAGTGGAGATAGGAGTGGCATATTTCATCAAGCTATCACAAACAGTTCCTTTTGACTTGAAGGAAAAACATGTGGGTTTGTAATAATCTTAAGAACTATTTTCTATCTTGTGGAAAGGTAGTTCTCTTGGGATTGCAAAAGAAATAAAAAATGGAGCATCTTTTACCCTTGCACGGTAGAGAGCTTGTCTTTGGTACATTGGAAGTGATCCTAGCATAATCATTACGGTAGAGAGCTTGTCTTCGGTACATTGGAAGTGATCCTAGCATAATCATTTCCCTTATTATTGGAAGTTAAAATGGCCTTCTAGACCTTACCTTTTTCAAGGTGTATCTATCTTGTACCGTGTCTATATTTCTCAGGATTTATCGATGTCACATTGAGTCCAAGCAAATATCCTTTCTTTCCCTTCTTTTCATTTTTATTATTTTTGCTCTCTTTTTTTTTTTTCAAACTTCATTTCATAAGTCATAATGGGTGCATTCAAGTTATCTTTTCCTCAAGATTAAATGAGAACTTGTATTCATTGAATTAATGTCTCGGAGATGCTATGATTATTACCATACATGATGGAAATAAGGAAGATATTGCAAGCATATAGAAGACTCATGCAATTAAGTTATCCAAAGAAAAGTTCATTATTCAAAGACATTTATTAAAGCATAAAGAAAACATCTAGATATATAATGTCCCTATGGTTACTTAAGCAGCATTGTGGTTTCTTTATCTCTCTTTGAGGTGCAAGATATGCTTGTTGTCGATGATCTTATACTTGAGAACTCGATAAACATCTATCAAATGGCCAGTGTGCTGGTGGAAAGCACAAAATTGATTTAACTTGTGACTTGGGTTGCCATGATCTTTAGCCAGCTTGTATGGTAGGGGCTGCAGTTTTCCTTCTTTAACTAATCACTTAAAGACCCAAAACAAAGGCTTACCCAACTTAGAATACTGTCTTTGAGCTGCTACAACTATTGACATTTCTCCTGTTCCTCGGGTTTCATGGCCATTATCAATAGGCCCTAATTACTCGTCTTCCTTACCAGATGCTACCTTTCAGCTTCGATGGCAATATCCTTGGGAAATTTTCAATCTTTAAGCCCTTTCATTTTTAGACCATCCCTCAAGAAAGGGCTAGCATTCTTAATGAACAACCTTATTTGATCAGCCGTGTCAAGCTTTTCCTTCATTTTCATGATCTAATTTCTCAATTGAGTCGAGTATTCGTAGAAAGAATCACCATGTTTCTACTGAAGTAGCTTTAGATCTTTTAATGTGATCTCCATACGAGTGCTGCAGTCATATTGATTTAGGAATTATTTAGTTAGAAGGTCCCAATCCTTTTTGGTTCGACGATCTAGCCTATAGTACTAGTCAATGGCTGCCTCTATTAAACTAAGGCAGAAGTACTCCACCTTTTGGTTTTTTGTCAACATGGTTCCCTTCATCATAAGCGTGTATTGCTTCATATGTGTTGAAGGATCCGATGTGCCATCAAATTTTGATAGTTTAAGCATCTCAAATTTCTAAGGCAACAGCTCCTCTCCATCTAAGTCTTGGTCTTCCAGGTTAATCCCGTTCCCAGTCAATAATAGGAGTGCTATTTCTTATATATTCTCCTATAATTTCTTCAAATTAAAATCTTCAACCCTAGGACCCTTATCTTTAACTACCACTATTGGCTTATCCTCTTCCTTATCTTCTATAAAATCTTTTTCGAGAGCAGGTATATTGTTCCCCCTTTGTCTAGCTCTTGCTGAAGAGGTGCCTTTAATAGTGTTCAGCCCTGTTTTGTTTGGTGGAGGCCTAACGGGTGGAGCAAACAATCCCTCTATCATGGCTAGTATCCTTTTCTCAAAATCTTGGAACCTTCTATCCAAATCATCAAGTGCTTGTGGCACAGGGGGAGGTATCAAGGTGGAAGCCAACATTTCTCTAATAGTTGCCATTCTCCTTTCTAACTCTTCCATTCCCTTTCCTGATTCCTATTGTGTTTGTTATGTTTCTTTAGCCATCCCTATTTCTAATACAACTTCTGGACTATCCTCAAAGGGTTTACACAAACCACTTAGATGATTAGTCTATGATGATTGAAAAAATTAAAGGGTTAGAATGATGCATGATGATTAGGCATGTGAATTATATACATATGATGCATTATACATGTTAGGGATACATATGATGCATAAGTCAATTGTTACAAGGATACATAATGATGCATGTGCATGATATACATATGGTGCATGAGGGTAAGTGTGTTATACATATGATGCCTATGAGCGATGCATATGAATGATATACATATGATGAGTGAGTCAATATGTGATGATGCATATGAATGTTATACATATGATGAGTGAGTCAATACGTGATGATGCATATGAATGATATACATGTGATGCGTGATGTATACATGCTTTAAGCAACAATCACAACCACATACAAGCATAACAAAGCTCTCCAGCCTTATCACTCCCAATAGGAGGCCGTGTGATCTCTTTCTTAGGTGGGCTTAGCCCATGGATCAATAGGGGATCTAATGGATGCGTATGGTGCATGGTGGAAAACTGGCAACATAACATCTCTTAAGTGCAAGCATAGGTGTATGGATTTAAAAAATACAAATAAATAGGGTTGGATCCATTAGGGCATAACAACCTTTGATTAGTACCTTCTTAATTTAGTTGGATTTGTTCAATATATAAAGGTCTACATAGTAAGCAAGAATCTATTAAGGTGATACAACCTAGGGGAAGTAGTTATTGTTATTACATAGGTTGTAGTCGAGTGATAAAATTTTAGGGCTATCTAAGTATGGTCCCTGCCAATAGGTCTAGCTCATCACGAGAATAACGATTGATGGATCATCATTTTATATACCAATTGGTATTAAACTTAGGCTGGTGGTTCTCCTTGACATCTCTTTACATTGAATGAACATAAGACGTGCTTCAAGATAGCATCAGGGCTAAAAAAGGAACACCTAACTTAGGTTTAATTCTCAAGCATGTATGCAAAAATGCAATTTCGAAGAAAGATAGGATCAATAAGAAAAATTTAATTATAAGTAACTTAACTAAGATGCTTTAGGAGCAAAGTCTCTCAATCCCCAATGGAGTTGCCACTATGATATACGCTAGAGCCCGCTCGATTTCGGTTCAATTTTTGGAGGCTTGATTTTAGGGTTCAAGACTAAAAGAGGCTCGTAAATCTCATAAATTAGACACTTCACAATAAAAAAAGGGATTTGGGCCCAATTTAATTTTTTAATGGTCAACCCAAGAAAGCATCTAATGTGGGCTCAAAAAGACAGGTATCATGGAGTCGCCATTCAACAAAACGTTGAGAAATGAATATCAACCTTTTGATGCCTAAATAGAGATTGGTGTTCGGGATATCACTCTTACTTGGCACCTTAGTAAGGTGGTGTTTTATAATTGGGTTTTAAACATTAATCCATTCTCTTATCTCACACAATGCATACAAAAGTAAATAAGCAAACACGTTTAGCATACATGAAAGCAATGAAATAAATAAAACAAAGAATTATACTTAAATTATTACATAAAAAAATTGTCTTGATGTAAAAGAATAAAATAAATGTCATACATAAAATGAGAAATTAATCTGATTAGGAACATTGGTTCCTTTATGCATATTTAAAAAAAATGTGAAGTATCTTTAAGGATTTTTGAAAACAAGGGATGAGTGATCCCAATTTGATAAAACAAAGATTCTTCGTTTTATGTGAGGTTTTGGGATAAAAATTGGACATTAGTCCATTTGGTTAGAAAAGCCCAATTTAATTGTAGAAAATGATTTTGAATGAGTTTTTACTGCCGTCAGGAATTTGCTCTATGGAATTCTAAAATGTTTTCCCCATTCAAAACTAGGGTTTTAGGTTTTTATATAAACTAAAGGACTAATTTTGTTTCTAATTCAAATTTCTAAAAATCAGCCCTTCAATCCATTAAAATTTGGTAAAAATGTCATTTTAAAATCCCATCTTATCTAAATAGATTTAAGCTACAATAGGAAAACATGAAAAAATTTAGAAAATCCCCATAGATAGGTGTTTGTGGGTGATAAACGAGCGCCTATGGAAGCCGTCACTTAAAAGGTCATAGGCAAGCATCTGTTAATGATATATGACCTTCTATCATAGGAAATGTCTTGAATGTAAGATTTTTCAGACTCTTTTTCATTCCCTAGAAATGTAAAGTTAAAACTCATAAAAATATTCTAAAAAATTGCGAAAATCGTTGGCGGAACCCAGAGTTTGCACTTTTCATTCGCAATATGAAAATTTTCTCATCATTGCGTAACTCTAATATGGGTTGCCTCAAGATCTGGTGTCTACACTTTTGTTTATGTAGCTTTGAGTTTAAAAAAAAATTATTTTTATTTTTAAAGTGGGAAAGTTTTGGTACAAATTCAACATAGCTCCATTTCTTATTATTTTTTTTAGTAAGGCCTGCATTTATAAAAACAATAAGATTGCTATGCTATTATGTATTAACACCATTTTTCAAAATACTCTTCATTTCACACCATTTTTCAAATTGTTTTTAATATTCATATTATTTGTTAAAAGAATCTCAAAAATATATGTTAGACTTACCAATTTTGTTTGAATAATATTTAATTATTTGTTTGGTGATTCAATAAGATTGTTCTTACAAGTTTTTCACTAATGAATGATAGATCAATTTGAAGACAACCTTGAATGTAAAAAGAGCAAAGAAAAGAACATGTGTGCAAATTTTAGAGAAAAGAGAAAATTTTAATGGTGTATTGACAAATATCCATAGCAAATATCATTTCAATACTTTTTTAATTAACTTTTTATAGGCATCGATTTATTATTGTTAGTTTGTTTCATATAACAATAATAATAATAATAATAATAATAATAATAATAATAATAATAAGATAGTAGATGTTTGAACTTAAAACCTTCTAATAGATTTGAAGCTCTTATTATTGAAATATCTCATTAGGAAAAATTAAACTCCACACATATATAGACATGACAAATAGATCGGATCGAATTATAAATGAATCTTTGTGATACAAATCGGGTAATGAATTAGACAGATCACGAATCAACCCTTTTGACTTATTTATTTTTTTAATCATATTTTTACTCATTTATGAATAATGATAATTATATCTAGTAAATATCTTTTTTATGGATCCATAATGTGTCGAACTATTAATCAAGAAACTAGAAATGATATTCCTATAAAATAATATAATTCAATGGGTCCTGCACATTTCTTGATCACCATTTATAGTTCATGTAGAGTTTCTCCTGGCATTGGATTAATTTCTTAATAAAGTGGCCTAATTGCTTTTATATAATATATAGCACCGCATCATTCGAATGTTAGGAAATTTGTATAAATAAAAATGTTAGATCTAATTAATGTAAAATACTCTACAACCTTTTTGCTCTTTCTATTAATTATTAAAAAGAATGATTAAGAAAACAATTAGGTCATATGGCTCATCCTGTGACCTAATCCATTAGACATTTTGATACATAGATCAATTCGAATCCGATTTGAATTTTTTTGGTACATATAGATCAGGTCAAAAATGATTTTTTTACGAGCTAAATTTGGGTACAAGTTATATGAATCGAATTCACAGGCCGAGTTGAAATTTGACAAGTCTAATATATATAATCAGTGAGATGAATTTTTTTACTTCTTTTTTTTGGTTAAAGACTGTTTTTGTCCTTGAGTTATTGAAAACTTAGCAATTTTTGCAGTCTCATTTTCTTGGTTTTTACCCCTAAACTCTATTAAATTGAGCTTTTTATCCTCATTTTGGATGGAAAGGTTACATGGCAAATTAAGCTAATGGCAGCCAATGACAACGAACCATATCATTAAATTTATTCCTATCTAGCGGTCCAAATCATCATAACATGTGGATATTTTCTCTCTCCTAACTAGCTTTAATATGGCAGCATATAAGCAATAATTAAAAAAATAATAATAAAATGTTAAAGACTTTTTTGCCTTTCAACTATAAAAAATAGAACGATTTTGCCCCCTTAAGTTTATATTTTTGGTTTTTACATCATAACCCTATTAAAATTAGCTCCTGCTGGTTCTAAACAAACACAATCTTGATGATTCACAATTGTGAGTCACTTGGTCAAGGCTGTAAGTAAAGTGTGCCCAAGATTTCTACATTTCATTTTAATAGCTATCATTACAAAATAAGGCCTGAACTATATGGTACTTTTCAATGTCAGACCTAATTTTTTAAACATTACAATGTTAGTATCGAACTTTGAATCCCTATTCAATTAAATGTGTAAGGCTCTAACATGTACCCTAGAAGTATATGCGTGAGTAGCATGATTAATGTAGTGATGAAATAAGAAAAAGGACATAAAGGGGATTAGTGTGAAAGGTAGGGGTAATTTTATAATTTGACACCTTAGTATACACGTGCGTGTTTGAGAGGCATTAAATAAGGATGTAATTGAACCAATTGAGAAATGTATTAGGAAAAAGATAAAAGATAAAGTTAATTGAGGAGTAATGTAGAATTTCTCCTAATGGCCATAAGTGGGCCAGTAGGAGAGTGACATGTGAACTTTTAGAAGCAAAAAATGTGAGATATTTAGAGAAGGGAAAAGGTAGCCAGCCACTTAGGGCCATTTCCAGTAATTTTCTTCTTTCATTTCTGTAATTCACTTTATTACATATTCCTTTCAAGCTTAGTGATTCTGTTAGCAAGAGAGAGAATTTAGGGGTTAAAAAAGCTCAAGGTAAGCTCTTTTCTTGCTCTTCTCCTACTTTTTGTCATCAATTTTTGCAAATTTATTCAAGTGTACCAAATGGAATTTAACAAGTGTGAGTTATGGTTGTAGAAGGAGAATTTAGTAAGAAGAAGGGAAAAAAAGTCTATCAAGGATTGAAGAGAGGACTCTTTTGAGCAATTAAGGTATGGGAACTCTCTTAACTAATTTTAGGGATATTTGATGTGTTGATATGGTATATGCATGGTTATAGATGTGTAATTGATGATTGAGTGTTGAATTGATGATAATTTTCATGTGTGAGTTAATTTGTACTCGAAATCATATTTAATGAGATTTCTGTCATAGGATTTGTATGACCCAAGTTTAGTAACTTGACTATATCTCATTCCCTAGAGCTCTAAATGGGATAATTCTAGCTATATAGTAAACTAGACTTATAGACTTATAATTCATGCGAAGAGACCATAATCTAATTCTTACTTTAAATACTCGAATTTTAGCTTGAAGTGGGACTAAGTTTGCTGCCCTATCTTTTGGAGCAGCCTCTAGTATTTTGGCAATATCTCTTGATATATATGTAAAAATGGCTTTATTTTTTATGATATAGAAACTAAAAACATAGATTAACAAAATTCTAGGAGACTATTTTACTTGAATCTAGCTGGAACTATGTTAAATTGTAAAACAAAGTGAACCAGGTTCCTGTCCTGTCATGAGTTGGCACCATTTGTGATAAGTCAGGACACTCAACCTTTATCACAAGTTAGCATAACCCAATCCTCTTTTTTTATTTTTTTAAACATTAGTCTTTTAATCCAAAGTGTCCAAATGCATTCTAAATATGAATTATGATACAAGGAATCTATATACACACTATGCTATTTTAGAACTTTAACAATGTAACCAAACCTAAGTGAATGTATTATTAAGAATTGATTAACACTTTGATTGAACATATATATAAATATATATATATATATATATATATATATATATATATATATATATATATATATATATATATATATATATATATATATATATATATATATATATATATATATATATAATAATAATGTTGTACATGTATGTATTAAAGTTATTCCAAGTATATTATGACAAATACGAAAATGCGAATATATATATATATATATATAT
Source organism: Excoecaria agallocha (assembly GCA_037975025.1). Taxonomy (NCBI): domain Eukaryota; kingdom Viridiplantae; phylum Streptophyta; class Magnoliopsida; order Malpighiales; family Euphorbiaceae; genus Excoecaria; species Excoecaria agallocha. Next base: position 110,144,151 of record CM075807.1, read on the forward strand.
TCTTATGAAAAATAGGTATGTATGTATATACTTATCAATTTCAATTTTACATGAGCAATGATTAGAGTGATATGAAAAATGAACTAATACATGCATATAGAACTTGGTAGTGGATAGACAAGCATTCCTATAAGGGTAATCGTAGCTGCTAGTGTCTTATCCCCATTTGGGTCTATTATTCATCCTCGTTTAGGACTACAGTATCAATCTCATTTGGGTCTACAGATTAGATACCTTCAGGTAATCACTAGACCGATACCTACGGGTATCCATATGACTAATACCTTTAGGTATTTATAAAACTTGTTATCCATACCCATAGAGCTCAGGCAGATATTTATAGAGATGAATAATTAAAAATGAAAGTGAAATGTTTTATAACTAATTTTATGATGACGATAGGTAAATACAATAGTTATCTGTATAAAAGCATATGCAGGAAGATATAGCTTTACTTTATTAAGCAATGAAAGTATTATGATTTTACTATTCATTTTGTTACTAATTATCACTTCCCTTTTGTTATTAGAAACTATCCTTTTGTACACTTTTCTTGCTTTCATGTTGGATAATGACCATTGTTAGCGATCGTTTGAAACTCATATTTTCCCTACTAAGCTATTTAGCTTAGCATGGATGTTTTATCCATGTATATATCTCAGGTAGGATTGCTGAGGGATAAAGCTTGCTTAAGAAAAGTCAACACGAGGATAAGGCATAGAGTTTTCTCATTGTAGATAATAGGGCTATTTTAGTAGAGAGTGTGTTACATTTTATGGTATCAAAGCATAGGTTTAGGCAGTTTTGGCTAATAAAAGTTTAGGAACATATGGATATAGCTTGTTTCCTATGTTGACCTAATGTAAGGACCCCTGTTTCTTATATATAGCAGATTATTAAAGGATCTACTGAGGTCGTGGAATAAACTGTTGAAAGTAATCGACCAGTTTGATCAAATTTGGAGTCTTCAGCCTTAACCCTTAAGGATGTACTTGCTACGGTCCCTAGGAAGTCATTGCTAAAGATTTTCCAAGATATGGCTCAGATACTATAGAGAATGACCGCCTAATGCCCCTATTAAAATGATTAGAAAGCATGGGATGTAGGAGTTTTTGGGTACACACATTGGAAGAGTCCGATAAAGTGAAGTTTTGGTTAGAGAAAGTGAAAATAATGTTTGATTAGGTTCAATATCCCCTGGTTTAAAGGGTAACTTATGTTGTCTCCTTACTTCAGGAAGTGACATATGATTGGTGAAAGTTGGTGCTCAGGCAAATGCAATCACCAACACCACTCACTTGGGAGTTTTTTGAATAAGAGTTTAAATAGAGTTATGTTATCGAGGCATACAAAGAAGCAAAGTTCATACAGTTTTTGAATTTAAAGTAGAGGGGAATGTCAGTGGCCAAATATGAAAGGGAGTTTAGCATGTTAAGTAAATATGCACCGGAACCAATGTTGACGGAAGTTTTCTAATGCTAGTAATTTAAAGAAAGGTTGAATGAACGGATTAAAGATCACTTGGTAAGAGCTACTTCCTTACAACCAGTGAACTAATATGAGCTTGTTTAAGTAGTTATACATGTGGAAAAATCTAAAGTGACTAAGAGAGAGAGAGAGCAAAGAAGAAGATTCTCCAAAGGAGGCCCTTCTTTAAGAAAGATATCATATGCTACATTAAAGAACCAACCTAGTGAATCAGTTAATAGTCCTCTTACCCGAGGGAGATGCCAAGAACCACCTTTAGCATCTAGATCATGTAAAGATGAACTAGAGGGGTAAAAAAAGGATAAGGACTGCTGCCTGAGTGTTCCCATTGTGGAAGAAAACATTAGGCCACTTGTAGACCGCTGACGGGTGCCTATTTTAGGTGTCGTGGTAGTGACCATTTTCTAGCTAACTACAGCCTATTTTAGGTGTGGTGGTAGTGATCATTTTGTAGCTAACTATCTAATGAGGTAAGAATAAAAGATTTTATAGCCAAGTAGTAGGGGAGCTTTTATTACAACTTAAGCACCTAGAGGTCATGGTAGGGGTTGTGGTGGACAGAGCCAGTTTAAGCCTTCTGTTAGAGCAGCATCTAAGATAGTAAATTTACCCATGGCCACCATAGCTCCTGTAAGGGCATATGCTATGAAAGTCCATGATGATGCTGACGCCCTAAAAGTTACTAAAAGTAGTCCTCAGTTTTTTGTCCATAAATCCAAATCTACAAATACAAATTGATTTTTTTTATTCATTGAAATGCTAGGAAATATAGTAGTTAATTTTTTTATTAATTCAATTTTGTTAATTAATTGTTAAATATGATAATTTGTTAACTAATTTTGTGAATTAATTTATTATACTTGCTTAATAAATTAATTGTGTCATTATATAAATTTATTGTTTATTATTTATTTTAATATATTAATTTGTTAATTAATTTAACATATTAGGTTATTTATTGATTAAATGTTTTATTAATTTGTTAATTCATTATTTAATATGTTAATTTAATTTATTTATTTGTTAATTGTTAATTTATTACTTTTATTTAATTTTAATATATTTTGACAATATTAGATTTATATATAATTTTGTTATGGTACCAATTTTGTGATTGTTTTGGATTATTTGGGCAAACAATAGTTTTTTATTGTTTCCTGCATAAGGTGTTTCTTCTAGGCCCTTTAGCAATGATTGATTTTTTTTCCATCGCTAAAAGGTTTCCCTTTAAGCTCATCCTATTGTTGACTGTGGACTTTTAGCGGTAGGAGTTTATAGTGACAGTCAGAAACTTTCATCATTAAAAGCTTCAGTCACGTCCCTTTTTATTCCCACTCATGCTCATCTCACATCACTCCTTTCCTTCCTTTATTTTGTTGATTTTCTTTTACTTCTTCGGCCAAATTTCATCTTTACTAATATTAATTAAATATCTTATTTTTTTAGCAATTTAATTTAATTTTAAATTATTATTACTTGTGAATTGGTCATTATATTAGTTGGTAATTATTTGTTTGCCAATTTGTTTTTTTCATTCATTATATTATATTTTATACATTGTTAATATTGCCATTATTATTACTATTTTTGCATAATTATTATTATTTTTGCCTGGTTAATTTTGTTAATATTTTATTGTTAGTTTTGTCTTTAATAATAATAATAATAATAATAATAATAATAATAATAATAATAATATTATTATTATTATTATTATTATTATTATTATTATTATTATTATTATTATGTTTTTTAATATTATTAATTTATGTTAATTTTATTATTGCAAATATTGTTATTATTAATATTTTTATTGTTTTAATGATAATATATATAATTATTATTATTTAATATTATCATTAATATTATTATTTACTTTTATTGTCAATTTTATCATGATGCACTAATTATCTTGCGATATTTTTTTATATGCATAAATTCCTTCCGAGTCAGGTCCAATGATAATACAGAGTAGATTAGATTAGGATTTTATTTATTTTCTTATTTCAATATTTGGGTCCTTAGTAAAAATAGATTTACATGCTTTAACTAAATATTTGGGTCTATAATATTATTATTCTTTTATGCCTTTATTTATTGCAAATAAATGATTTTGCAACGATATGTTAGAAAATCATTAAATAAATTTATACAAATTTGAGTGAAATTTTTCGATAATAAAAGGAACTAATATTTCAATTTTTACCCATAAAATAACATGTAAATTAAGGAATTTCTCTTTATAAATACAAAAGATTTTCTATTTAAAATTAATTAACATAATTCTTTTCTTTAAAGATCGTGAGGGATCATTTATCCAATTTTTATCCAAAATTTGCTCAAAATTCACCGTTTTTGTAAATATGCATGCGAGGACCAACATCCTCTTCCAAATGAACTCAATTAATTGCTCGTTTTATGTATGATTTTATCTTTACTTTGTTCTCGCATTCTTTAATGTCATGCTTTTACAAGCTTTCCATACATGCTTTATAGCTTTTCAACATGCTTGAAGTGCACTTTATTTTTTTTTGCGTAATATCTCATGTGAGAAAAAAAGATAAAATAAATTAGTTGCTAAAACTCATTTATATAACATTAATCAAAGGTGTAAATAGAAGTGAAGTTCAAGCTATCTCTAGTTTTGGCTTCACAAGGTTAAAACTTATTTTTCAATATTTTATTGGATGGTGACTCTATAATACTTGCCTTGTGGTGCCCAGCAGATGCTCTCGTAGGTTGATTGCCAATAAATGAGTACGAATACCCTAAGATGCTATCTCATTCCTTTTTGATGCCCAGGGCATCACAAATTGGGTTGAATCCCTATCCATTGCAAAGTGGTAAGCCTTTATGAGTTAAATACACCTTAATCCATTCTTGAGTCCTAAAAGTGGACTTTCAAAAGGAAACTAGATGCCTACGAGATTCGACATATGTCATAGCAACATTACTTTTATAGAGAAAAGTGTAGGCTATATATTGATCATAAGATTCTTAAGTATTTGCTCACTCAAAAAGAACCTAACTTGAGATAATAAAGGTGGTTAGAGTTGTTTAAAGATTATGATTGTATAGTCGATTATCACCCGAAGATGGGAGTGTGTACTATCATAATCGAATTTGTGTATCGAATGATAAATCAGTGAAGAAAAGACTGTTGAATGAAGCCCATAATACAATATTTACCATACACCATCGTGGTAACAAGATGTATTAGGACCTAAAATAATTTTATTGGTGGCCAAGTATGAAGAGATATATGGTGAAATATGTTTCTAAGTGCTTAACATGTCAATAGGTTAAAGCTGAACATCAACTTCCTTCAAGATTGTTGAATCTCATTCCAATTCCATAATAAAAATGGGATAATATCATAATGGATTTTGTTATAGGCTTACCTTATATAGTGAAGAACCATGATACATGTGACACATGCTGAAGCCATCTCGATGTCTGAGCTAGCTGTCAAAGGTCCGCTTTTAGGATCTAAGATCAGATTAAGGCTTACTATATCTCATATATTGACCACTTCATAATAAAAAAGGATTTAGGCCCAATTTATTGTTGATGGTTAACTTATGAAGACATCCAAAGTGGGCTCAAAGAAGTAGGTATTATGGAGTCGCCACCTAAAAGAACGTTGGAAAATGATTCTTAACCTTTTGATACCCAAATAGAGAATAATGTTTGAGGCATCACTCTTAGTTCACATCTTGGTTAAGTGTTTTCTTATAATTAAGTTTTTATTATTAGTCCACTATCTCTCTTCTCACATGATGCATTGTGATAAAAATAAACACTTAAAGCATCCAAAGAAAGCAATAAACAAAATAAAGAGTTCTAATTAAATTATTACATAAGCAAATCATCCCAAAGAAAAGAATAAACATATAAATAATCATACATAAAATGAAGAGTTAGTTGAGCTTAGGAACACCTGTTTCCTGATACATGATTTTTACAAAAAATGATGGAGAGCTTTTTATGATTTTTAATAAAATACGAGATGAGTGATCTTAATTTTGAAGAAAATAAACTCTCCTTTTTTATGAGGTTTAAGGGTAAAAAATTGGACATTAGTCTATGTAGACATTATGTAGTGTTTAATGTGAATGATTGTAGTGAACCTTGGTTTTAATAGCAGAGAATTACTTTATCTCTCTCAAAAGCCTATTCTTCCCAAAAGGATCTCCTAATTTTTTGAAAACGCTAATTTTACTTTTTATATCTGGAGAATAGTTGGAGATTAAATATAATTATAATTCTCCAGGATATAAAGGATTAATCCTTTCAAATTTAGAGTGAATCAAATCTTACTCTTTTCCTCAATTTTTAAAAATGGAAAAATATGGAAAATCTGGAAATAACCCCCCATAGATGGGAATTTGTCCTTGATAGACTATTATCCCTCTTGCGATTCCCTTGAACATAAAAAATGTCCCTGATTTGACCTGAACTGAAGGGAAAATAGCCATAGGCGATTGTCCTTCTATGATAGACATCTGTTTGTCATTTTAGAGGCTACATTCAAGGGTTTTTTTTGGAATTCTTTTCAAAACTTTTAGAAAAACATCAAAGAATCATAAAAACATTCACAAAAAATATGAAAATCAAGGTTGGATATTTGAGATTGGTGCTCTCTATTAGAAATATACTATATCCTCATTATTGAGTAACCCTGATCTAGGCTGCCTCACGTCACGGTGTGTATAGTTGCCCTTAATTTTGGAAAACTTTTGCACCAATGCCAAAGTGAGCCAAAATTTAGAGTAAAGGAAAAACATGCATACCTGAGGCAGTGAATCCCTGATTATTTTAAAACATATACCATTTAAGTCAATGAGTCTTTTAGTTAGGTAGCTACCATTAGTTTGTTGATGTGTTAACCTTTGGCTAGATAGTTACCATCAGCATGTCGATGTGTTAACCCTCGATTGGGTAGTTACCATCAATATGTCGATGTGTTAAGCTTAGGTTAGGTAGTTACCATCAGTTTGTTGATGTGTTATCTCTCAATTCGGTAATTACCATAAATTTGTCGATGTGTTAACCTTTGGTTGGGCAGTTACCATCATTTTGTCAATGTGTTAACCCTCAGTTGGTTAATGTGTCAACCTTTGGTTAGGTACTTTTACATCAGTACCAAAGTGAGCCAAAATTCTGAGTAAAGAAAAATAATGCGTACTTGAGGTAGGGAATCTTTGATTATTTTAAAACACATACCATTTGAGCCAGTAAATCTTTATGTTGGGTAGTTACCATTAGTTTGTCAATGTGATGGTTACCATTAGCTTGTCGATGTGTTAACCCTTGGTTGGGTAGTTACCATCAATTGTCGATGTGTTAACCCTTAGTTGGGTAGTTACCATCCGTTTTTCGATGTTCTAACCCTCGATTTAGTAGTTACCTTCATTTTGTTGTTGTGTTAACCCTTGGTTGGGTAGTTACCATCAATTTATCGATGTGTTAACCCTCAGTTGGATGGCTACTATTAGTTGGTTGATGTGTTAACCCTCAATTGGATAGTTACTATCAGTTTGTTGATACGTTAACTCTTGGTTGGGTAGTTACCATTAGTTTTATGTGTTAACTCTTGGTTGACTATTTGATTAACACCAGCTTATCGGCATGCAGAATTGAGACGAGTTGTATCTAATCAGTGCCAATTTAATAGTATGCAAAATCAAATAAGATTATGGATCAGTTGATGTTGTCTGTAGGCATGTCCAACCTTGCAATTATGGTCATTGATGTCATTTGTAGACGTGTCTACACCCTTGAATAAATATTCTTATTGGCAAAGTTTTGGCAAATATGCATTTGTTAGGAGTCACCGGCAGCATATGTTTAGAAGTTTACTCCATGTGTGTGGGTTTACTTCTAGAGACACTACAACATAATTCTTTCCCTCATCATTGGATGTTGAAACAACCTTTTGGACTAGTAGGTGTATCTTGAAGACACTACAACATAATTCTTTTCCTTATTATTGGAAGTTGAAATAACCTTCTGAACTGGTAGGTTTATCTTGAAAACACTAAAACATAATTATTTCCCTCATAATTAGAAGTTAAAAAAATTTTAGTGTGCTTCAGTTTTATACTGTGATTTTGGCTTCAACCATATGGATTAATTATTGGTAGAGTCTTTTACTTTGTCTTCAACTATATAGATCAATCATTGATGAAGTCTTTCACTTTATCTTCAGCCATAGGGATCAACTGCTGGTGAAATATTCCACTTTATCTTCAGCCATATGGATTAACCACTGGTAAAGTGTTCCATCAGTTCAACAACTTCCTTATCCAAGAGAGGTAAGGGTGACTTTTACCTATCTCCTTTAAATCTTTCCAAAATCATAAAATATCTGCACTTCTCTTTACTGTGAATCTCTTTTGATTTCAACCTATTTGGGTAACTCTTTATGGCTTTTTAGGTGTCTTAAAGTTATAACCAAGAAAAAAGAATTAACATAGATTCTTATCCATTCACCATTCACAAATGCTTTATCCTTCTGATCCAATTTTGTATGGGTATTCCTCCCTATTCATAAACATTTTATCTTTCTGATCAAATTTAGTGTGGATATCTCCCCCATTCTATAATTAGAAAATATGTCTCTCTTAGGTTATGTGAAGTGTGGGATATATACCCCTTGAGAGTATTTTGAATACCTATCAGAAAAGGTGTGATTCTAGTGTCTGGTTTGTTAAACTTGGACTTGTTATTTTTACATTCTTCATTTTGGTCAATTATGGGTGATTTATATTTTTTTGTCATTTATTTTGCTACTTTGTCCTTTCTCAATTGCAATGTTTTTAATTTGATCATGCATATTATTGTTAGTTTTATAATGTATTTCTGTTTCATATCAACCATAAATATAACATACATGAACATAAAGAAATGTATAAATACATACATATCTTAATTTTTATGCACATCAAAATGTTCAAAGTTTTTAAAACTCCCTAAATACAAAATAAAACTACTATGAAGGCCCTGGTCTCCTATGATGTGATAGTCTAGATAGAGGATGAAAGGCTGAACGCTTAGGGGCAATGTGGTGCCACTACATGAGGTGGTGCTAGTGGTTGCTCCACCTGCCATCAAAATTTGAACTTGAATCCAGGTAGTGCAGTAGACAATGACTACAAAATCTATGCTATCTCCCTAGCCAAGTGCTCTAAGCTCTCGCCTACCCCTAAGACTGCCCAAGAGTGCTTCTCTTGATATATCATCAAATCCTCTCAATTCCCTGAGGTACCTCCTCAACTGCTCATCGATCTTAATTATAGCCTATCTACTCTTAGAGACTTCATCCTCAATACGGCCTCCCTACTCTCTGACCTGAGTTATAGAATCATCAACCACCTACAAAGCTGTATCAAATCTCCACCCGATTGCTACCAAATCGGCTTTGATATCCTCTACATCGATTTGATGCTGAGTTTGTATAGACTACAATAGTACTAAAATGGCCTATAGGTCTCAATCCTATAGCTGGATAACCTGTTGGATGGTCTTGATAGATGCCTTAAAGGTAGATAATCTCCCTGAGATGTCATCGAGTGGTGAAGCTAATGTCTGCTGAGCTGGTGGTGAAGAAGTAAAGGTAGATGCCCTTAAATCATAGTATGTCAGAGGAGCAGTGAAAGTGCAGGCCTCCAAATGGCCATTTGGTGAATATCTCTTGATTCTCCTAGATGGTGGCGGTCATAACCTGATGGGTGATTATGTATGCACTGGAGGATATGGTGATCTACCATGAAGGTCATCAAGATCTACCACTATATCCATCACACAATCTAAATCTATGTCTGCTTCTTGAGACTCTTATGGCTCTTTCTACTACTGATCAAGTTGCACTAGTGGTGCTGGAGGTGGCTGAACTTGATCCTTTCCCTCTATCGATAGCTCTAACATATTGTAATCTAACTTGTAACTCTCCCTAGACTGCTCTTTCATCTGTATCGGACCTTTAGAAATGTCCATACTGAAAGGTGGCTAAAAACTATCTAGTGATGTCGAGGTAGGTCTGGAAGGACAGAGCGAAGAATGTAATCCATCCCACGGTAGCTAGTAGTCCGTCAACCTCATCAGTCATCCACATGGTCTAGAGGAACTATTACAATATGAATTTATAGGAGTAAAAATGCACTCGAGAAAAGGCTCAATATCACTCGACCTATCACTGGGGTCATCCATCCTGAAGTGAGTAGAGCTGGTGTAGCTTGTGCTTCTCTGTGTGGTATCTTGCAAAAGTTAAGTGTTAGTTTTTTAAAGTTAAATTCTTAAAGTTCTTGGAAAAATTTGGCAGCATGCCAGCTTAAACTAACACTGCCAACTTGCATTGAATTATGCATTAAACACCACACAACAATTTATAATAGCCTAAGCCCATTAGTGGGCAGTCTAGCAATCATGCACGATAATTGAGGTAATTCAAAATTTTGGCAGCATTTTAGCTAGAAATATGTCTGCCTTTTGCATAAAAAAGCATTTAAAGGTAACAATATAGGCCACCATTGGCCGGCAGGCATTTTGTTCAAGAAAATTTGCTAATCTTAATTATCAACTTAAATAAGCATGAAGAAAGTGGTTCGCAACAATTCAATCTAAAGGGGAAATGTACTTGAAGTCTATGATTTTATCACCATGAAGGTAACTTAAACTTAAGGGCAATTAAATTCTATATAAAAGAAGTATAAACCATTCAATCATATATATTTAAAGGGTAGTATACACTAAATAACTTATATACATGCAAAAGGTAGTACACACTAACTTACAATGCACAATAACCAAATTCATATCATATTTCATTGGGAAAAACTAATGACTAATCAACCCTATTGATACATAAACAACAAGATTATTAAGAAATACCTTAAAAAATAAAGGAAAAATTTAGGCAAGACTTACATGAAATTTGGAAAATGATTGCACTAAAAACGTGATGAAAGGCAAAATAAATGGTGTGATGAAAGGGGAAATAAAGGGTACCCTAGGATACGCATTGACTAGAAAAGAATTTACATGCAAACGATTTGAAAAATGAGTGAGAAATGAGGGTGAAAGGAAGGAAAAACCATAGTAAAAACCTTGGAAATCACTAACAATGAAAGTTACAAAGAGGAAGGGAGGAAGAAGAAGAAGAAGAAGAAGAAGAAGAAGAAGAAGAAGAAGAAGAAGAAGAAGAAGAAAATGACTATTTTTTAAATTTTTAAGCGACAGACGACCACCACTTACATCCCGTCAGCCAACATTTTTTCCATTTTTTTATTTTTTCTTTTTTTTTATGTTTTATTCCTTTTATTTTTATTTTTACCCTTATTTATTTTTGTACATCTTATTTTTACATTATCTACACTTTTATTATTATTATTATTATTATTAGTAGTAGTAGTAGTAGTAGTAGTAGTAGTAGTATTAGTATTATTATTTTTTTCTTCCTTTTCTTTTTTTCTTTCTCCTTTTTTATTTTTTTTCATTACATTTTTATACAAAAATACTCCCTTAATTTAAAAAGTTATTGGTTTTTTGAATTTCTAGAATTTAATTCCTCTAATAAGCCTTGTCGTATGTACCTTGGATTTTCTGCAAAATGAAAACAAAGAGAATACAAAGATGTATGTGTGCAATGCATAGGACATGAAAAGAGGCTCATTTGTTTGGTCCTAGGTTGACAGAAGGCCAGGCCATGGGTAGCTCCTAAAGGATAGGCATTTGTAACATCTTTTCTATAAATAACTTGATTTTCTCCTTAGTCTTTGTGCCTTTTGACCGTCATTTTCAAAGAAAACTCTCCTTCAGGTATTTTGTCTTCTTCATTTCTTTCCCTTTTACCTTTCAAATTCCATATGTCATATTATTATTCATTTTTCTTGCATTTCTTCTTTATTTCTTATTATTGTATTTTATTATCATCACTTCTGACTTCTAGACTACCTTAACATTTTCATCATGTTGACCTTAGCTATAACCAAACTTAATAGGTTATTGGATGATCCAAAGACTTAGAAATTTTGACCCCATATCATAGCCTAAGATTCTTGAGGATAGTAAACTTAGATAGAGCCCTAATATTTTCTACTACCTAGTACTGAGATCCATAATTCCATATTTTTAAGTTTACACACTTAGAGTTATGCCCTCAACTTAAGGAATTCGCTAAGATTATTGGTGTGAGTTTTACTCCTAACACTTAACCTTGTTTGCCTTCTATTGTTCCTGATTATCCCAAAGAGGTGACTCAAGCTTTGGGTGTTTTTCCTTCTAAGGCTAGAAGGTTGGTACCTCAGGGGAGGACTTTTTCATTATAGTGGCTGATTGATATTTTACAGGGCTTTAATGATGTGCCCACATTTTCGATAGGTATGGTTTTACTGCGCTGCTTTGCTCGATGCCTGTTAGTGTACTGGGATGACCTAATTGGAGATTGTTGTCTTTTTAACATCGTGGACGGTGTGTGCAGAGGTCTTACCTTGTTTCCTTTGATTCTGGAGAAGATAATTATTCACCTTGATGTTATTCATGCTAATACTACTGCTTGCTTTACTTGTAGACCTTTATTGCTTTAGGTATGTCATTATTTTGAAGTAGTGCACCCTTTTTGGGTTCTTACACTAGCTTTTCCTATTGAAAAATATATCCTTTTAGATTTTCACGTATTCCCTTGCCTTAGTTTTGCTTAAGATAAACCCAACTCACCCTAGCATCTTTGTTTTTCGTGTGGTTGCATGGAAAGCTAAAGCTATTGTCGGAGCTTCCTCTTCAAGCTACATCCATAAACATTTATCCACTAAGGCATTATATCCTTAGCCATAAATAATATGATTTTCATTCACCTCATGAGGGAATTATCTAGATGGCGCACTTAGTATATGATGATATCAGTTTCAGGTGCCCTTGGTTATCCATATTTTTTATGGTTCGGGATGGACCTTCTAGATGCATCCATCTGTGTGGATTATATCGAGTAAATTTTTACATCACTACTTATTGTACATGCCAGTATAGGGATCGTCAAGACATCGTCAGATGCTTTTTGTCTTTTCAAGGTGGATCACTCTCTACTCCTTTCTTGATAGGTTATTATCAAAGGATCTAGGCCCGACTCCCCATGAGGACTATCATTCATGTTATCATTGCTAGTTACTTTACTACCTCTACCATATATAAGCAATAAGTTATGAGTCCAACAGTCAGTAATATGTTGCATCAGCTTAGGCACCAAGAGGGGAGAGCAGTGTGATACATATAGACTAGATTAGATACTATTATGGACTATGCTTTATTTTTGTTAGAACTTTTAAAGTTTTGAATGTATGATAAAAAAAGACTAATTTTGAATACATTAATAATGCTTTTGGATACAAATGTGGTTTTTCTTTCTAATGTCAATACACATGATAATTATTCAATACTATCTAAATGACATATATTATTTAATCTCAAAATGCAATTTTAAGAGCATCAGAACTCCAATCATCAATAAGGCCTCTTGGATTTTCTTGATTTATTATTTTCTCTCGACCCCTAATTTTTGCTTAGGATGACTTTTTTTTTATTTTTACTCTGATGGGGTGCCTAATTTTAGCAAGGCCACCATTTTTTTTAATTTTTTTAACTCATTGGGCTTTTATTCTTTTCTTTTTCTCCTTTGTGTCTTAGCCATGAAATCTTTTTCAATATATCAATATTGACCAATTCTTTAACATCATTGCCATTACTACCAGTCAAAATAGTTGCTCCTTTGGATAATAATTTTTTTAGCACGAAAGGTCCTTCCTAAGTAGGCTAAAACTTACCTCGAATTTTGGAATCCTAGGTCTCATTTGCTTGAACACTAAGTCTCCCTCATTTAAAGATATTTCCTAACCTCTTTCATGAATGAATGAGCTAACCTTTTCTAATAAACCTAGTTGTGATAGTAAGCTTGCATCCTATCATCATCTAGTAGGTTAAATTGCAACAACCTTTGTCTGGCCCATTTTATTTCTGATAACGCAACTTTTAAAACTACCCTTAGAGATTGATGCTTAAAATCTACTGGTAGTATAGCTTTCATTTCATAAATTAAAGAAAATGGAGTGGCCTTTATTGAAGTCTTAGTTGCAATTTTATAACCTAATAATGCAAAATGTGGCTTTTTAGCTTAATCTTTGTAGGTTCGAACTATCATATCCAGGATCCTTTTGTCATTCTTGTTAGCAACCTTAACTGCCCGATTTACCTAAGGTTAATAGGGAGAGGACCTATGATGTTGAACTCCATACCTCCTGAGCATCTACTTACTTTCCATAGAAAATTACAAGCCTTTGCCAGAATGGTATCATGGCCTAGATAGATGTACTAAGGAAGATTGGGAAGGTTGACAAAAGAGCTTTTAAGGTAGTATGATTGTAGCATACAGATGGAGATTACTCTGAAGGATCTTAAGTTGCTATAATAGAAGTAAGATGAGTCCATCCACGAATATTTCACATGGTGGAGGAATAGGGTAATGGAGATGAAAAGAAAGCCCGACATTGCCGAGAAAAGCCAGAAATGCTAGCCCTTATCTAAGAGAAGGCTTAAAGTTAAAAGGCTAAAGGATTGGGAGTCCTTAAAGGATATTACTATTAAAGTCAAGGGTGAATACTTGGCTAAGAAAGCAAGTTGTGCAAGTAGTGCATGTTTTAACTCTAGATGTTGAGGGTATAAAGAAGTGACTGGTAAAGCTAATGGTGCAAGCATTATTGAAAAGACTATTAAAGTGTCTACTTTTTATGGCAATCAGAGGTATTATTCAATCCCTGGCAGGTCTTTATCATGGGTACTTGATCGATTGATAAAGTATGGGAAACTATAGCCATTACAAGCTAAGATTGCTAGAAGTTATGTTCATCCTAATCATCGGGTTGATCATTACTATACATATCATCAACATATGGGCCATCTTATAGATCACTATAAGACTTTGAATGATGAGATCCAAGATCTTATTGATAGCAAATAGATTACTAATCCAGAAAAGAGGGAAAAAAGAAGGAAATTATAATACAATCCTGTCTCTTATATTGGTGATTGGTTCAAATTTTTCGGAATGGCATGTGTTATATGATCGATATGGTAATGACTTCCTAGCCATTACTCACCCTTAGCAGTTAATGGTAAGATAGGAGAATAAGCTAGTAGTATGTGTGATTGACTGTTAGGAATCACCCAATAAAGATGAAGATGATATTGGTCCCATAGATTTATAGGATTTTGAGAATGAAGAAGAATGAAAGAAGGTGAAGTTGATTACTCAAAGTGTCAGGGTGGTTTTGGAAGTAGAAAGATAGCCAAATCCAAAGCCATTGCCTATGGAAAGGGAACAAAAGGAGGATCAGATCCTCAAACACCTAAAGAAAACTCCAACTTAAATTTTTAACTGGGATTTGCTTAGGTAATCACCTTCCCACAGGAAAAATATGGTAGAGGCCTTATGTGAGTCCACTATGGCTATAACTACTTTGCCTTCAAAGATGCTAGACTTGGTTAAAGGAAGTTTTGGGGAAAACATTGTGTACACCAATTAAGATCATCCCATCAAAGTCGGGAGCTAAATTATCCTTTGTACGTAAAAGCTCAAGTTAATGGAAAGCATACATCATATGTGATGGTAAAAAATGGTCCTCTATCAATGTGTGTCCACTGGTAATGCTTCTAGCTTTCAGGTTGAATAAGTCTATTTTTTTAAGTTTGATCTAGTGGTCACAGCCTATGATAATTCCCGATGGCAAGCTACGAGTACTTTTAAGGCTGATGTGAAGATTAGGTTAATAAACACTGAGATAGAATTTGTAGTATTGCCAATACCAGCCAACTTTTCTATGTTATTAGGAAGGCCCTGATTTCACAAATTAGAAGGAGTTCCATCTACTCTTCACCAGATGATTAAGATTCCTTATGAAGGTAAAGTGGTTAACTTAAGGGTTGCAAAGGAAAACTAGGTTTTTATGTTAAGAATAGCAAATCAACCATTTAGTGGATTTCATGTAACTACCATTAGTGTTGATGATGGAAGTGAACAAGAGTCTACCTCTCAAGTGGTGAATATAATGAAGAAAATGAACTTTCTACTGGAATCATTCTAAAGCCATTACTATAATAGGATAGACCAGTCGAAGGAGATTGGGCTATAAAAAGTCCGATGATGAAAAAAAGAGTTTGTCAAAGATGGAGAGTATGCCACACATTCTTGACAACTTTATGCCTACATCTATTATACATTAATATTATGGTGAGATTGAGCTTGTGCTGATTAAAGGGAAGGTTCTTCTTTGGTTTAAAATATTCAATAATGTTTTTTACTAGGTCAGTAGAACCATCAAGCCTGCCATAGGGTTTTAGAATAAAAAAATCATGATCAAACTATCTAACTGGGATGATAATGTTCCTGAGGAGATCCTAACTCTAAAACTATTGGCTTTCAGGGTTAAGAGGAAGGAGAAAGTTAAATTAAAAATTCCTATGCCTGAGTTAAGAAATGATATTGAAAAGGCTATCAAAGAAGCAAATCAAAAGGATCCGTAGGATGCAGGAGATAGAGCAGGCTCATCTGAGGCATCAAACTCACCAGATGTATATAAGGATATTTTGGTAGATATGCTTTTTATACCTAAATTTTTTTAATGATGATGTATGTAGCTCCTCTTATATTAATAATATGAATAGCTTTGCTAAATTTTGTGATGTTTTCCATTTCACATAATCATGATCATAAAACATATATATTTGATATTAATTCAATAAGTACTACTCCATTCAATCTTGGTACTCTTGAAAATCCTAGAGAAATCTTGATAACATCTGATGTTACCCTTAAAGAGCGAAAATAATTTGAGAGAATATTAAAAAAAATATGAAAAAAATCTTTGCTTAGACCTATGAAGATATGCTAGGAATTGATCATACAATTGCTGAGCATGCCATCCCCACCTATCCTTGATATATATCTATCAAACAAAAACTCATGAGGCTTATGCCAGAATAGGCATAGAAAGTGAAAGAAGAAGTAAAAAAGCAAATAAAGGCTAAATTTTTAGTAGAAGTCCAATATCCCACTTGGTTGGCAAATGTAGTTCCAGTGGCTAAAAAAGACGGAAGGTTTTGAGTCTGTGTGGACTACAAAAATCTGAACAAAGCTTGTTCAAAGGATGATTTTTAACTTTCTTACATAAATGTTTTGGTAAACAGTGTAATTGGCTATGCAATGTATAGTTTTATGGATGGGTATGCTGGATACAATCAGATCCTGAATAGGATTGTGGATAGGATAAAGATGGCATTTGTTATTGAATGGGGCATATATGCTTACCAGGTTATGTCATTCACGATAAAGAATGCAAGTGCTACTTACCAGAGAATGGCTACAAGGATTTTATATGATCTGATCCATAAAGAAGTGGAGGTATATTTTGATGATATGATGATTAAGATAGCAACCCAAGAAGGCCATTTTAAACCCTTGTAAAGGTTCTTTCAAAGGATTGATAGCTATAACCTTCATCTGAACTTGAAGAAGTGCATGTTCGGGGTAAGTTTAAGGAAACTCCTAGGATATGTTATGAGTCAGAGGGGGATAGAAGTAGATCTTGATAAAGTAAAGGCCATCAGAGAGATGTCTTTACTATAGAAAGAAAAAAAGTTCAAGGGTTTCTAGGCAAGCTACAATACATCAGTTAATTCATCACCAAGTTGACTTCCATCTATAAGCTTATCTTTAAATTACTTTGGAAAGATCAGCCGATGGTATGGAATCAAGATTGTCATGTAACTTTTGACACTATCAGATAATAGCTCTTACATCCATAAGTACTAAGGCAACTATAAGTCGGAAAGCCTTTGATTTTGTATTTAGCTATAAAAGAAAGTTCAATGGGAGCCATAATGACTCAGAAAGATGGTGTTAGGGTGAAGTATGCTGTATATTATCTCAGCAAGAAGTTTTTTCCATATAGAACTAAGTACGTGGAGACAGGAAATATTTGCTTATCGATCATTTGGGCCTCCAAGAAGCCAAGGCACTATTTTCATTCATACAAAATACAAGCAGTAGCCAAGTAGAATCCTTTTAAATACTTGCAAGTGGCACTCTTATTATTGGGAATAATGGGAAGGTGATTGATTCTCTTACAAAAGTTTGATATTGAGTACATTACCCGAAACACCATCAAGGGAAGGGCTATGGCAGAATTTCTAGTAAACCAACCATTAGCAGGGAAGAAATATCTTATAAATTCCTTGATGAGAACATTATGACTATAATAGTTCAAGGATGGAAAATCTTCTTAGATTGAGCCGTGAACAACAAAGGCATAGGAGTAGGAGTAATTTTGGTAACCCCCGAGCGAGAAAATTTGCTTTTAGCCAAGAAACTTATAAATAAGGTTACAAATAACAAAAATGAGTATAATGCATGCATCTTCAAAATGGAAGCTTTATTGGCCCTGAGGGTAAGAAGTGTAGAAGTTTATGGTGATCTATCTTTGGTAGTTTATCAAGCAAAAAGTGAATGGGCAGTGAAAGAAAAACAGTTGATGCCTTAATTAAAATGTTTGAATGCTTTGAGTTATCAATTTGAGGTCTGTACTTTTGAGTATGTTCCTTGAGATGAAACTCAGTTAGCTAATGCTTTAGCGACATTGGTGTCGATGTGGGATAACCTAAAAGTGGTAAGTATGGAGCCTAAACTTATTTTTAGTTCTAATAAACCATGTTTCGAGGCCAAATAGGTAATAGACATCGAGGCAGATGATGGGAAGCCTTGGTATTTTGATTTCCAAAATTACTCAAGAAATTTATGTTTTCAAAAGAACCTATAGAAAAGGATAAGAGAGTGTTACATAAGTTGTTCACTTAGTCGATCACTATAGGAGGGGTACTTTGTAAGAGGCAAGCATATGGCCTATAATTAATGTGTATAGATGAGAAGGAAGCTAGGAAAGTCATGGAATAAGTCCATATTGACGTTTGTAGGGCTCATATAAATGGGTTTGGCTAAAAATATAATGTGCTAAGGGTTCTTTTAGCTTATTATAGATATAGATTATTCTAAATATGTAAAAGAATGCCAGCTATGCCAGCAATATGCTGATATGAGACATGTGCCCATGTTAGAATTATGTAATCTTACCGCACCCTGACCCTTTATTACTTGGGGCATTGACATCGTAGGGATGATTTATCCACCAGCATCAAATGGACACAGGTTTGTTATAGTGGCTATTGATTACTTCTAAAAATGGATAGAAGCGAAATCATTTAAGAATTTAGGTGCAAAGGAAATGGCAAGGTTCATCCAAAAGAATTTTATATGCAGATACGGGCTTCCACATCATATAGTGCCTAACAACGGGTCTTACTTTCAAGGAGAAATTGAATAAATGCTTAAAATATATAGAGTTTAGCATTATAAATCATCACCTTATCAACCTTAGGCAAATAGAGTAGTTGAGCCAGCCAATAAAAATGTTAAAAGAATTTTAACTAGGAAGGTTAAAACCTATAAGGACTGGGTTAATAAGTTACCTTTAGCGATTTAGGGATATAAAACTATGGCCAGGACTTCAGCTAGAGCAATTTTTTTTGTTTGTTTATGGAACATAATCTATGTTGCCAGTAGAGATTGAGTATCAATCGTTGTGGGTGATTTTACAAGCAGAATTGCCAAAAATGGAATGGTCTATGCAAAGGTTGCTTTAGCTTAACCTATTGAATGAAGATAGAATGCAAGCCTTTATCATAACCAAATTTATCAAAAAAGGCTAGCACGTTCTTTTGGAAAGAAGATCAGGAAGCATCCCCGGAAGGTGGGAGATCTAGTTTTCAAGTATATAAGGTCAAACATGCTCAACATCAGAGGTAAGTTCAAACGAAAATGGAAAGGCACATTCGTACTAAAGAAGCTATTGTCCAAAGGAGTTGCAATCCTAAGTGACAGTGATGGAAATGAATTTAAAGAGCAAAATATTGATAGGCTAAAAAGGTTCCATGGCTAAACTCAAAAATAATAATAAAAGAGAAAAAGAATAGAACATAGCCCTATGGGTTGAAATTGAAAAAATGGTGCCCTTGCTAAAATTAGGCACCTCACCAAGGTGAAAATTGAAAAAGGCATATTGGGTAAAAATTAGAGGCAGAGTGAAAATATTCAGTTAAGAAAATCCAAGAGAACTTATTGGTAATAAGGGAAAGATACTCTCAAGGTTTAATCCTGTAAGTGAGTAAGGTTTTGTACTTTTGAACTTAATTTTATAATAGTGATTAGGTATAACAAAAATGTGTGGAAATATTATCATATGTAATGTAAAATCATACATTAATAAAACAAGAGTGGTTTATTATACATACTTTGAGTTGTCTTGTTTGATATAAAAAATAGTATATAGTTTCTTATAGTACATGTTTAAATCTAAAAATCACTATCTACTACTCTTACTTGAGTTTTGTCTTAGCCAGTATGCTCTGTTGTCAATTACAAGGATAGATACCTATATTTTATATGTAACAAAAGTGGTAAAATTCTAAACAATTGGACTTTGAATATAAACTTTTGCATACAACTAAGTCCAAAGGTGATGATAATAAAAAATAAAAGCGATAGATAAGGTACCTCTTTGAAATGACAATGGGTACCTTATGATATCCTATTGTTCCCCAAATTGGCAGGTGTAATGAAAAACTCTGCAGAAGGTGGCTTTGTGCAGACCACATAGTGGTACACATCCAAAATATCCATCTTGAGTTACGTAATCAGGTACTAGCTATACATATATAAAGTTGATGTCACTATCATCTACTGTTGCCAATCGTACAAAGCCTTCCCGTGGTAAGTTAAAGGTGTAAAGTTATCTTTTAGAAAGGTAGTGCCTTAAAGAATATTCACAAATCACCCTAAGAGGGGGTTCCTCAAGTAGCCTTAATTTCTCCGATAGCCATATTTGAAAAAAAGGAATAAAAAAGAAAAGAAAAAGAAAAATGATGTAATGAAAGCTGTTGGAATAAGTTGGATTCATCTAAGGCAAAAGTAAGGCATAGGGTTACATGAAAATTCGAAAGGATGCATTTCCTGAAAAAAAAGCTACTGTGAAAACCGACAAGGTGTGCACTACCTTCCAAAACAATGAGTGTACCTGGAGCAATAAGGGGATTCTAGAAAAACCTATAGTAGGATCAATGTAGAAATGTCTAGGCTGAGGATGATTTCTGCTAGAATAATAGTAAAGGGAGTTACACCACTGCATATGCCTCTAATAATATCGAGCAATCGGTAGTCCCTGGTTGGTTCCCCTGAGTTTACTGTTAAATATAGAGTAAGATAGATCAGTAGAATAATATTAACATTGGAAATAGGTATGTCAGAAAACTTATTTAGTGCATCAAGCCATGGTTCCAAAGGGATAGGTCCTTACTAGGGCACCAATCTGATAGTCTCAGAACGAAGGACTCCTAAGACTCGACTTGTATCTCTTGGATGATTTGAAACACAATTTTGAATGTAGGGTAAAGTTCTAAGGATGATGTTCACTCTAACAATGTTAGCAAGTTCCTTAGAAAAGGGACACAACCCCTAATGGGTAAACTTGAAGATGTGGAATATAAGGTCCCACTATTGGGTAGCCGCTAACAAAAGATTCATATCAAGATGGGTTCTCCTCAAAAACCTCAATCTAGAATATAAAGCTAAGACTGGATCTTCCTAGGTTCTGGTGGTATCAAAGCAGCCTATACACCTTAGTAAGGAAAGTGGTGGCCATACGAACTGATAAAATCTGTGAAAATAGAAAATACATATAAATAATAAAAAGTTTATATTGTTGAAATACTAATAATTAATCTGTCAATAATAAGTTGCATAGCAAAATGTGTAAGTCTATGAAATAATGATTTAAGGGGCATATATAAAGATAATTATGATAAGATAAATAAATATAATAAATAATAGAAAATAATGATTCTATTAATAACAATAGAGTGATAGCACCAACAATAATAAAAAGTGAAAATGAAAAATAAAAATGGAAAAAATGGATAGGTAAAAAAATAATAATGATGATGAACCAGAAAAGCAAAAGTGCAAACAAAAGAAGAAGAAGAAGAAGAAGAAGAAGAAGAAGAAAAAGAAGAAGAAGAAAGGAAAATAATAAATAAAGAATATATAATTAAAAACCAATAATAATAATAATAATAATAATAATAATAATAATAATAATAATAATAATAATAATAATAATAATAATAATAATAATAATAATAAGAGAAGAAAAAGGAAAAAAGAAGACATCATTCACCTTGAAAGGAAGCCCACCTGAAGAAGTCCAACGAGCAAATGAGGAAGTTTAAAGGGTATTTATTGTCCAAGGGCGAGTCACTCCCTTGACTCATTTGACTCGCACCCTTGGGCCTTGAGTCATCTTTAAACCACTTAGGTGAGGCCTTTTGCATAGGACATGCATGTTTTCTAACTTATTTTGTAAATTTCTGAAACCTTGCAGGGGAATTTTGCAAAAAGTTGCACGAGAAATTGAGAATTTCGTTTAAATTCAGGGGAATGAATATTATATGTGTTATAATAATAATAATAATAATAATAATAATAATAATAATAATAATAATAATAATAATAATAATAATAATAATAATAATAATAATAATAATAATAATAATAATAGGTGTAAAATAATTTGCATAATGTAAATAATATTAAGATTTGAATTTAATTGGTTAAATAATTGATTAATTAGAGATTAAAAATAATTTAATTAGTATTTATTGCCACTCAAAACTGTCAATGGGTTTTTTTTTACTGTTTTGGCTTAGTCACGCCCTAAGGCCGTTACTCCTTTGTCAAGTCAGACCCTAAGGCCATGACTTATTTTTTTTAAGCGATACTGCATCGATTTGATTGAGTCATGTTCTAAGCTCGTGACTTGCTAGGCAACTCACAGCCTTGAGCCGTGACTCACCAAAATTCATTTAAAACTGATCTTCTTCTTTTTCTTCTTTCTTCTTTCTTATTTCTTTTCTCACTCTTTTAGAATGTAACTTACGTTCTTTAAGGGACATTTTTTGGCCATTTTTTCTTGTTATGAACTCCATTTCACGTGTCGCTTGTACCAGTGGATTCGTAATCAATTTGCGCATGTGTGGGTATCATTTTTATTGAGTTTTATTCTATGAATTTCACTTTGCCATTGAAGGCTTAAGGTTTGTTTTCTCCACTTTTCTTTGTTTTTCCTTGTGATTTGTTGTTCACTTGTGCTATTTGACTCCTTTCTTTAGTTTTTTATTCAATTAAAGCCCAATTTATCTTTTTAATTTTATTTTTTGTTAGTTGGTTTTTTTCCTTACAGTTATTGTAAATGTCATCTTTCCTCATGTTTATTAATATTATTTAGACTAATTTAGTAATTAGATTATATTATGTATGAGAAATGGAAAATAGCAGTAGTTAAAACAAAGTAAAGTAAAAGAAAGGCAGTGAAAGCAGTAAGGAGAAAATGAAAAAAAAACAAGGAAAAAACAAAAAAAAGCGAAATATGTATAGCAAAAGCAAGCCAATTTTAGTTGTTAGCTTTTAGTAATAACTTTGAACTTAGTTTTGCTGTAGTCATTAGCTAATAGATTAGTTGACAATTACTAAGTGGATCAAAGCATGTTCATTAGGAATTTTTTTAGATAAAGGTGATACTTACAAATGGTTATATGTTTGCTTATATGAACAATGCATGAAAATGTGATATAAAAGAGTTAATAAAAATAAGTCCTTAATTTTTGTATTTAAGTTACAAATCGATGACGTTGCTATGTGCTTAATTGATCGTATGTAAATGTACATGCATGCTTAAATTGTGGATGAATGCGTTCGATTGTGTATAAGATACTTGTGATTGAATGTAGGCATCATTTGTGCCATTTTTTATATGAGGAGGCCTCCACTGCTTAGCCATTATGCTATTCGATTTTCATTGAAGATCTTGCCATGTTTTTGTTAGTGTGCAATTTGTACCCAAAGCACTGATATGAATTGTTTAGTATTAAATTAAGTCTTGATGTGATTGAGTTATTTTTAAATATGAATTAGACTTTGGAAATAGAATGTGCATGTAAGCTTTCCCGTACGCTTTGCTTTTATAATACCTAGCAAGCATGTTGCTAAAATTGAATGAATTTGAATTTGTATGTCTATGTAACTATTACTATCAATGCCATTAAATGTTTTAGCCCGAAGGAGTCTATCAAAGCTTATACTAGTTAACCTTGATAATTTGCTGTGATGTGTTGCCATCTTTATTTATTTCTAATATTTTTTGTATTTAAACGATCAAATGTGTTATTGCTCAGATTTATTGCTCTTTTTGGCAAGTTATCGTCATATTCCATTATGATGTAATATCTCAATCATACCTAACTCCTAACTCAAAGTTACAACTAAATACCTATTCGACATATTTGTTTTATTAAATATATTAATTTATTTTATATTTATATAGATGCCTCATTGTCGACATGCATAACCATAGCTTGATATTTAGATATCTCACTGGATAACATCGAAATAAGCTACCAAGTATCGAGCTTTGCATCATTTAAACATCCAAGCAAGGAAATTCATGAGTTAACATTTCTTGCAGATAATGGGTATTTAGCATTAAGCGTAGGAATTGTTAGCATGAGCTGGATGGTTAGATTTTTATGGATTAGTTTTTCCCATATATCCCAAGGCAGTTAGATAGTACCTTGCTACTTTTTAGTATGAAGGATATTAGTGTTCTCACACCAAGGCAGGGGTCATCACATATTGGGTCTTCGATATCCCATTTAGCCTGTCACGAGCATAGGTATTTGGAATTCTGGGCTTACTTATGGGAGAGGAATTTATCATTACCTAAAGGAATTCTAGGCTGGATTAGTGGGCCACTATTGCTAGACCAGGCATGCCTTACAACCTTACGATTGCAAAGGCCACCATGCTTTATTTCACAAGTTTTGTAATATTTGCAGCAAGTCCTATCAAGTTCTCATATGGGACACTCACGCAGTTCGGGTTTCTTTAATGTGGTTGACATATGGAGCTTATGGGCTATAACTATCGATCAGTGCATCAACATCAACCATGAAATTTTGCAAAATATTAGTAGAGTATCTAATTCCCTTAAAGAGAATTTATCACCAAAGGAGCAAGAAAGGAAAAACTCTTAAGTAGAGACACTGGATTCAATCCGCTTGAAGGATTTATTTAGGCTAGAAGAGTCGGTAGAGTTCATTCTTAATGAGCCAAAGGAGGGATCATACTTTATTGAAGATATGAAATTTTTAGCTTTGGTAAAGTATGACAAGTTTATTCTGCTGATGGGAGAAAATGAGAGCAAAGTCCAAAAAGACTCATATTTGGATCACAAGCTTGACCTCCCAAGAGTAACATGAGTCGAGCTAGGACTCAATAAATCGGAACTTCTCTAACACAATTAAAACTTCTCTAACACTTTTTTTTAAATATTCATCAAATTTTTTCGTGATTTTGTGTTTTCTATGTTGTTTTCAATAATTTGTATTGCTATTTTTTAAAATTTTAACTCATAGGTTTTTATAGATTAATATATGTTTCTTATGTTTATTGGTTGTGTCTTTTAATTCGTGACTTTAAGATTTGGATTGAAAATAAGCTAGTTCTAATGATTTTATGTTTACTTATCATCTTTAAATTAGTAAGTGCTTTTAAGGAAATTAAAGGGCTCATACTATTTTTGAGGTAAGAGAATCACACCGTAGTTAAACTTAATATGGATTTATGTTCCTTAAGTTATTTTCATTGTTTAAGGCCTTATGAACCAAAGAAAGAACTTTTCATTTGTTAAGTAAAAATTGAATTGATATGTGTTTCAACTAATTTATAGGCATACATATTGCTTTATCATGATTTTAAGTTGGATTTGAGTGAAAATAATTTGGTTATTTGATGTGGAGACTTAGTATAGCACATGTTTATACTGTCAATTTACATACTATCAATTTATATGCTATCATGAATTTGATTGAGTTTTAATGAGTTTAATTGAGCTTAAATGGCATGAATGAGTAAGAAAATGAAAGAGAATTAAGGTGCAAGAGCATTTTAGTAAGTTGGTTTTCATGTTTTATTACTTCATGTTCTTTACATTTTAAGAGTGCTGTAAATTGGTTTACATGTTTCAAAGATCAAGTTTAACTAAGTTTCAACATAAATTGGTTTGGTTTGGATTTATACAAGTGAGGTTTAATTTTGAGTTAATATTATTGATGAGGAGTGATTGAATTTTTGAAGGAATTAAGTTGAGCTTAGGTGACTTATGTTTTTGTTGTTGCTCTATTGTGCAAGGAGCTTTGAATTTTAAAAAGTAGTAGAAAGGCCAAATATTATTTTTTGGAGAATAGTGGCTAGTCACTCGACCGAGCACCGTGCCTACCCCTCCTCGTGCTCGCCCAAGCATCTCCACCTTTCCCCTGCTTGGTCGTGTGCTTGTATGCCTTCCTCCATACTCAGCTGTGTGTAGGTTATTTCTCCCTCACTTTCGATCACTCGCCATTGCCCTTTCATCATCACTTCGCCAAGTTTGGCCATTTTGCCCCCCCTCTCTCTCTCTCTCTTTTTTTTTCTTTCACTTACTCCCATCTCCCCTTCACTCTCCTGGGCACCAAATGACCCTATGTCCCACTATCTCACGCGCCCACTAGCCTCTCTTTGCCGTTTCCCTTCCTCATTCTCTTTTGCACCCCTCCTCACCTTTATCTCCAATAACTCCTACTGACCCACACTTACATGCACTCAAGTACACAGTAACTCAAATTTTGATGAATCACCTACACATTATCGCTTATTATCACTTGTTTTGAGTCTTTTTTATGGTATGGACTATTTTGATTATAACTTTTGCTACAGGTTTCCAATTGACTATTATAATATGTTTTCAGAAAACTCATTTCAAGATAGACATTCATTATATAGTCTTAGCCCTACATAACAACTCATTTCAGGCCTTAAAAATTATGTTTAAGCTTTTAATTTTTAGTTTGAAGATTTAAGGGCATTTTTCATTTGTTTTTTATTTGCTCAATACTTCAATTTGACTTAAAGTTTAATTTTGAGTTAAGCTAAGTTTTCTTTACAATGCATTACTCTTAGCTACCTATAGTTTGGAATTGAACTTTATTATTGGTTTGATAGAGGTTGAGATTGTATTTATATTTGCTTTGTTATTTTGTGCTTTTCATGACCAATTACAATCTTTATCTTCATTTTATTAAGCCAAATCATCATTAATTGATATTATGCATTAAGCACTCAAGCAAGTTTGGCCTAATTGTATCTTTTCACTTAGTTCCCATGCTTATTTAGCCTAGTTTACTACACTATATTGGTTTTTAAGGCACATTTATGTTGTTAACTGAATTTCATTAATTTTATATCTAATTTTGGCTTAATTATAGTTCATTGTGTGTGTTAATATCACTTTGAGTCCAATGTGGTGTGTTTTATCTTACATTTCTATTGGGCACTTACTTGTTTATCAAAATTTAAGTAGTGAGCTAATAGTTTTGCTACTTTGCCGAGGACAGCAAAATTTTAAAGAGGGAAATAGAGCTGAGCTAGAGCTAGATTGTGAAAAACAATTAAGGGAGTTCTCATACCTTGCTCGTTTTCTTACTAATAAATTTTTGTGAAGAACAAATTAAGAGAGTTCTCTTACCTTGCTCATTTTCTTACTCATGAATTGTGTTAGTTATTTTATTTTAGTTGGTTTATTTTTGTTTTAGTTGTTTAGTTTTGTTTTTAATTTTCAAGTTTAGTTTTTATTTTGCATGTTAGTTAATTAGGTTTAATTCATTTATCATATATTGTATATTTAGCTTAGTTCGCCCTATTTTTTTCTAAAAAATTAAAAATACTAAACTTTAATTTAGAAAATGCAATGTTCAATATTTTTGTTTAGAATTAAGATAAGCATGTTGTTTAATAAATTTCTAGCTAGTTTAACATTCAATTAGACTTATATTTGTTAGTTTATACTTTTTGAGCACTTAAGACCAATTTTTGAATTTAAAGAAAAATAGTGCATTGAAATAGTTAAGTAATGAATTTCAGGACATTAGAACCCTCTTCATCACCCTTCAAAGCATAAGAATAACACAAAATAAGCTACAAAGTGATCTAGGCAACATTTTTCTTATTAAGCCCTATCTTAACTTATTTTCCTACCTTAAATGCATATTTATCCTTTGTTAGCTATTTTAAGCCGAATGAGGTATGCTTAATGCGTGCCATATTTATTTTTCTTTTTAGACTTATTTATTAACCATATAGCCTAAAAAGCTTTTATCTTCCCTTCAAAAATTGGCCACTCTATGATAGGATGGATTTATAGGGAATTGGGTATTGATGGGTGTATCAAGACATTTTTTTATTTTATTGTTAAGGGATATAGTTGATGTCAAGTAAATAGTAAAATATTGCCTTATGATTACCCATGTGATTATTGTATTACCAACAATAATGCTAGTGTGAAAAAAGAAGAAAAAAAGAAAAACAATATTGAATTAAAATAAGCATATATGGCAAAAGTTTTAAGTGTGGGGTATTTTACAAGGGAAAGCAAGTATGACTTCTTAAAATGGAAGAAATTGTGAACTTGAGAGAATATCAATAGTTCTTTCTTTCATAAAGTGTTTAAAAAAAAAGGTTGAGCAAGTTATGCTGTGTACTTTAATTCTAAATTAATGGGATGAAATTTTAGAAATGTTAGTCTATTTTATCTTAGAGTGGATATTCTTTTTTTTTTTTATCTTTTATCCATTCTTTGATAACTAATATGTTGGCCCCATTACAACCTTTAAAAGATCTAAGTGAATCTATGTTTGATTTTGAGTTGTTTATCGAAGATGACCTTCGAGTTTCGATGCTAAAGGACATGCCTATGGTGTTTCTAAAGTTTTAAGTGCGAAATCACTTGTATATTTAGGTGTACATTCATTTTGAGCTTGATTATAAATTTGCATTGGTGTTTTATTTTTGAAAAATTCTGAATATATTTTTGGTATTGTACACACGTAAGGAAAAGTAACTCATATTATCTTATTTGAATTTATTCTAGTTGAAATTTTATTAAGTGCTCTTGTTAATTGTTAAGCATGATTTTGAAATGCATGATTCTTTATTTGAGTTTGATTATTTTGAGGAGATGGATTGTTTAAATTTGCTCGAGGCCGAGTAAAGTCTAAGTATGGGGTATTTGATAATTATGAATTATGCTATATTTTTAGTGTGTTTTTAGGTGTTTAATTGAGGTAATTCCGTCTTAATTTTTTTGAATTATTGTTTAATTTGTTGAATTTGTCTTTTAAGCTTTAATTTTAAGTTTTGGTATTTTTCAGGGTCAAATTGAAGAGAAAATGACTAAATTGAAAGAAAGGAAAAGTTTAGGGCCAATTTTGTAATTTTGGAAAATGTGGTAGACAATTGTGATGTTTAGTCCAGAGCCCATTCACTTGGCTAAGTAAGGAAATCAAGCGGCCGAGTGTGATGCAAAGTTGACCCAAAGAAAGAAAAATCACGTTAAGTCCAGTAAGCCATCACTTGGTAGAGTAACACAAAGGCAAAATCATCACTTGGCTGAGTGACACTCTTCCTTAAGCATCACTTGGCCGAGTGATGAAAATGCTCTATGGACACTCTTCCTTAAGCCATCACTTGGTAGAGTAACACAAAGGCAAAATCATCACTTGGCTGAGTGACACTCTTCCTTAAGCATCACTTGGCCGAGTGATGAAAATGCTCTATGGACACTTGGCTGAGTGAAAGAAGCAAAAAATGATTTAACTTCCTAATTAGCTAGACTTCTTTTCCTGTTCTAATTTGGAAGCAACAATGGACATTCTTCTTTTCCTACGCCTATAAATAGAAGTTAGAAACACCAGAATTTTAGATCATTAGAGAATTCAATAGTTAAACACAAATTTAGCTTATTTTTAGTTTTACATTTTTTGTTTTAATTTTTAAAGAACAAAAGCTTGGAGCAAGAAGTCTTCTATGATTGTCTGTAAATGGTTGATCAAGGAAGCTTATTAACTCTATGTTTTTGTTTCTTTTTTCTTTATTTTGCTTTAGTTTTTAGTATGTTTAGTAAATAGTTTTTTTTTGCTAATGAATACTTAAATCCTTATATTTTTATTGTGATAACTTAAGTTGAGCTTTATATTCAAATACTACTTGGTTATTTCTTAGTTTTAAGCATTTCTTATCATTAATTGTGTTAAGATTGATTTTTGGTTTATTGGTTCAATAACTAAAACTTGGTTTAAACATAGTTGACAATTTGCATGTTATTGGATTAACTCTTTAGTGTCAATGCATAATTATTTTCTGATTTTAAGGTAATTATGTATTGAAATTATTGATTAATACTAAGAGAGGAGGAACTGAGAATAAATTGAAGCGGAATTTACTTGCAAAAGAGCTCAATGAATGTTTAGGAAGTTAAAACTAGATTTTTATGTTGAGTATTAGATTTATCCATGAGTTTAAAACTAAGAATGATAATTCTTACATAAAGATATATAGTTTTATTACTAGTTTTTTTTTTCCATAACCACTGGTGTTTCTATTGAAATTAAGTCATTAAAATGGAAGTTAAGGTGGATAGTTTCTTTAGCAAGAGTATTTTAGTTATTATTTTGTTTTTAATTCATGTTAGATTAATTTTAGTTTTTGTCTTGTTTAATTGTTTATTTAGTTTAATTTTTGCCTTTAAATCAAAAATATTTGGGAAACAATCTCAGATTAATTTAATTCACACATAGATATTATCCTTAATAATCAATGTTCCATTGGCTAAAATATTTGGGGTCTTAATCTATATTTTCCTATATTACTAGTTGATCTAGTATACTTGCTAGACACCGATCAATGTCCCTTCCATCAAATGAGGGACAACCATCCATCAACCAATCTTCTCATTTGTCACCTCTAGTTAGAACAGAAAAATGCAAAATTTATGAAAAAGGTAGAAAAATCATGCAAAATGAATTTTTAGCTCTAAACATGTAATGTCAAGCATTAAATCATTCCAAAACACATTAAAATGCCCAATCATGCATTAATCATACTAAAAACATATAATTACAAAATTAAAAAAAAAGAAGAAGAATGAGCTTTGCACATACAACAATGGAGGAATCTTTAAGAACAAATCATGCCTCTAGTGTATTTAGTGGTCCAGAAACACATTACATTTCGATTAAACGTGCATATCATACAAATCACAATAATCAAAACATATCAATATACTTCAAAGTATCAAAAAATGATACAAATAAATTTCAAAGAGAGAATGTTGCAATAAGCCTAAAATATTACCCTCTTGAGTTATTCTGACTCCGTGATAATTTTATTCCAGATCTCCATGCCGATTCATGATTGTTGTTCTCAAAATAAATCTAAAATTCATTTATGTATGTATGTATGTATGTATGTATGTTTCAACAAGGATTGCTAAAACATAAGGTTTAGAGAGAGAGACAGTAATTCTTCTTTTGTAATGGTGGCTCTTCAAGAAAAATATAATTCCCCCTTAGAAAACCTTAGGTTTTGAGTTTTTATACCTAAATAAGAATTTAAGCTGAATTCCAAATCTAGTGATAGAAGCCCCCCTACCCCCCTTAAATATGGAGGAAACTCCTCTAGATAAAAACTTCCCTTTTTGAAAATCTAAAAACATGAGAAAATTTGTGTTTCAAGCTAAGGATGAGCATCCCTCAATGTGGGGCAGTTGTTCTTCATCACTAAACCATGAATTTCCTAAAATACTCTTGATTTAGACTGTATATTTTGCTAAAAAACTTTAAATCATTTATACATACTTGGAAATCATGGAAATAGTTGAGAAAAATACTTAAAATTTATGATCGGAGTCTTAATATCCAAACCTATTATTAGAAATATAATATATCCTTATCATTGGGTAACCATAATCTTGGCTATCTCTAGTCACGATATCTGCAGCTGCCTTTAATTTTAGGGAGCTTATGCACTAGTGCTAAAACGAGCCAAAATTCAGAGCGAAAGGAAAAAGATGCATACCTAAAGCAATGAATCTCTTGGTTGGTTTGTTACTTGCAATTTCTAATTAGCATTTAAGGCATATAGAATCAAGGTACAAGACTAACTCCATCGAAGGCAACAAGTCTCTAGTTATCTAATTAGCCCCTAAGGCATGCAGAATTAAGGTAAAAAAAAGTTTTACTTGATTAGCGCCTAGGGCATGCAGAATTAAGGCTTGAGATAACTCCATTAAAGGCGGCGAATCTCCACTTGTCCAATTAGCACCCGAGGTAAGCAAAATTAAGATAAGAAATAAAGTTTTTTACCTGATTAGCACCAGGGGCATGTGGAATTAGGTTATTTAAATGCACCTAATTAACATATGAGGTATACAGATTTGAGATGGCTTGATAAAGATTGAGTAGTGCCTGAGGCATGCAGAATCAGGTTGACTAGATTAAATTTTATTAATGCCTAGGGTATGAAGAATCAAATTGCTAAAACACATTTGATAAGCACCAGTTTGTCGACATGCAAAGTCATAACATTATGTCATTTTTTATTGAGAATATAATTTTTCTGCAATGTCAATTGAGGTGATTAGAGTATTATTTTATTGGTGTAATCCATTAGTTGACCCGTCGATTTTTATTTTTGAGAGATATGATTTTTTTCTTTTGAAAGCATGCTAGTGTTTATGGTGACCTACCCAGGAGATCTTGTATATCAAACTGCACGTCAAACTTATAATCTAAGTCAATTCCTATCCTCGATGACTTCTGTGACTCCCAAGGCTCACCTGCCTACACCTCCTATTGAGGTGGTTGTGTTAGAGATATGATGCTCTATTGGAGCCTGATCCCATCCATCCCCCTCAGCCTCTACATCTGGAAGTATGGGATCTAGGCCACATCTATGTTGGTTCTCAGGCATTCTTAGCAATCTATTCTTATTCTCTCGCCCTTTATAGGCTCCACCATGATCATCATGATCGTCGCCTATAGGTGTATGCTGATACTTTCTAGGATGGGATCGCTAAAATCCTTCTTTCGTGCCCCAAGAAAGATTAATAACCTCATGATGATCCCTCTTACACATACTTGGATCCTTGGCGCAGTGCCTACCCTTGTTAGCATTATAATGATCTCATAAGTGATGGTAGATTTTAGGACATAAAAAATAATTCTAGGGTAATTTTTAGAGAAATCGGCATTGGATAACACAATAAAACATAAGGGTGCATAAAGGTTAAACGTGCTCAAATTGGGGTAATTCTAAGATGGGTGAGGCAGCTTAACTTGACACCATAATATGAAAATAGGTGTTAAATGGAGTTTGATGGTACAATTTGAAGTGAAATTGAGCTTAAATGGGCTTTTAAATCAGACAGAAAAGTTTTACCCAATATCGCGAAAAAGTTTGATTACAACTTTGATCGGGTCTTAGAGGGGTCTAATGACCTTCAAAAATTATTCCGATGACATAAACATGTTAGGAATATCATAAGGACACCCCAGGAATTGAAAATAAATTTTTTCAGCAGTCCCAAAATTTTTTGATTTTTGATTGGCTAATTTTCCTCCGATGCTATAAATATATCAAAATGATATTGGAATGGCTTGAAATTTTAACCATAAGGTACCGTATATGCAAGTGTACTCGGGGCAAATTTCATGGCATTCTGACATCGAGAACATTATTTTCAAAAAAATGGCCAAAAATGGTGAAAATTGAAATAAAATCAATTAGGGGGTATAATAGGCTTAATAAATTTAGCAAAGGGCATTTTTGTTCACTAAAATAGCCAAGAATCTTCTATAAATCCATCACATGCTAGAAATTTGTAGAAATCCTTGAGAGTGTGACAAGTGGCTTAAAATTAAGCAATTAGATCAAATAATTAAAGAAAGAATTTGGGCCATTGGATTGGGAGATTTTTAGGCAGACGAAAGAGATATAGATTTCTCTACTTCTTTCCCTAAAATTATGAAAATACCTGCCCTTTCTCTTTTAAAAATTGGCCAGCCCTTTGGAATTAAGTTTTCTCCATTTTCTCTCCATTTCTCTCTCCTCTCTTCACCACTTCAGCTTAAATTTCATACCAAGGTAAATTAAAACATCCTCTTCACTCATAAATTTAAGTTACAGCAAGAAGAAGTTTTGAAAAGAAGAAATTTGGGAAGAAAAAGATTGCACACCTTAGGTAAAGTATGGTGTTTTGTGAATTTTTTTGTGAATTTTTGTGTAGTTTGTTTAGGCATGCTAAGTCAGATTATTAAATGTTAATTAAAAACTAGAAATGTGAAAGAAAACTTATGGAATAACCCCTTCCATATTAGGCCATAGGTGGAGGAAAAGGAAAGGAGAAAGAGAAAAAAGAAGGAAGCAAGGAGGAAGAAGCTTAGGTGTGTTCAAGCTTGAAAAAGGTTAGTGGATACTAAATCTACACCTAATTTCATTTATATATTAATTTCTCTATAGATTATGCATTATGTAACTATAAAATTTAATGAAACAATTCAAATTAAATTAAGGAAAGTATAGAGCATGATGAATTATGGTAAAATAAATTTAGATTACATTAAAAACAATTTATTAGGGAGAAATGTTGATGTGGCCGAATGGTGATGTAAGGACAATACTATGGAAATTTGTTAATTATTAAGGGATTAAATGTAATTCTAGCCTTAGAATAATAAATTGATAACTTTATATGAATTAGACATGAAAATAATAAACATATGTAAATTTGAATATGTTACATAATAGTAAACAATTAAGTAATAAAAAGAAAATAAGTAATAATATGCATTAACGAACATATAAATATATAAATTAATGTTAGTATGGTAAATAGCATGAAAGGAACAAAAGAAAAGCATGATAGGGTGATAATGAGTGGGTGGCCGAATGGTGCTCACATGGTAATTGCTTGGTTTAATTTATATTTACGTGTTATATATTATGTATGTGTGAAGTCATGCTTGTAAAGAATAAAATTTCATAAGTATGATAATGAATATTTGAATACATAATGATATGCTTAAGTAATTAAAGTTTAAGTGCAATTCAACATGTGACATTAAGTTGCCCTTAGTATTCAGTGGCTAATCCAGGACATTAGGATATAATGGCTTACCATATGGACTTTATACCGCGGTAAAATCAGATAGAAAGATAGACAAAACATCTAGATAGTTAATTAATATAAAGGATTCACAATTACAGATAGTCAAACAAAATATTCAGATAGTCCTCATCCCGCATATCCGGTTCGAGGATTTTCACTGTCTATTACTAGGGGCATTTTGGTAATTGTGTAAGAAAACGGAATTTAAATAGCAAGTATAATGTAAAAGATAGTAAAAAATGCAATTAAATTAAGGAATAAATGAAAAATTAAAATAAATAAGTTTAATAGGGATACAAATATAATTATGCGATAAATTATGGACAAGATGGTAACTACGTATAAAGTGAGTCAATAAAATGATTAAAATAGTCAATTAGTGCAATAAGGGCAAAAGTGTAATTAACAAAAAGTTTAGGGACTAAAATGAAACTTTCCACTTAAGGAAGAATTTCAAGGACTAAAATGTAATTATTATAATTAAATTCAATTAAAAAATTAAAAAAATCAACTGGGTCAAATTTGGAGTTAAATTGACTAGAAATTAGAAAAGTCAAACAAAAGGTTAAAATTGGTCAACATTAAGGAAAATATCAAACTTAGGGCCATAATGATAATTTTGCAACCGAACAGAGAAATTCATGAAATTAAATAAGAAAGAAGATTTTTGGAATAATTAAAGAAGAAATTGGGTAAATAACGAATAAATTTGGAATTTATTTAGTGATGGAAATTTATTAAAATAATAGTGAATAAATTAATTTAAGTCCACAAAATGAATTAAATGAAATTTTGTGTAGTAGTATCTACCACCAGGCAACACGATTACTTAGCGTGTGGTTTATTGATTGCGCGTAGGGACAGGTATTCAGAAATTAAAAGACGTTCGAGGATGACAATGGCATGTACATTTGCACACTATGAAGTTATTATATTATGTACTAGAACAGTCGCAAATTAAGTTATGTAAATTAATTATGGAACATATTGTAGTAATAATTTTTACTAATTACTTACGTGTAAATTAATGTGTATGTGAATGTGTTGTAATGAATGGGAATGTTATGTTGTATTGTGATGATGATGAATTGATGAGTAATATAGAAGTGCAATGTATGTTATGAAGTATTGGAGGAGGAGTATACATATTGGGAGCATTTTAATTTGAAATTGCAGGTTTGGATAGCACAATTTTTAAACCGTTGTGCCACCAAAATTGTAGCAAAATGAATAGTAATTTAGGTCTATTATACACACACACACA
Organism: Excoecaria agallocha; assembly: GCA_037975025.1. Classification (NCBI taxonomy): domain Eukaryota; kingdom Viridiplantae; phylum Streptophyta; class Magnoliopsida; order Malpighiales; family Euphorbiaceae; genus Excoecaria; species Excoecaria agallocha. Next base: position 110,180,142 of record CM075807.1, read on the forward strand.
CACACACATTTAAAGGAGATTGGTCCTAAGAACACAGCTAGTAATATAGATAGTATAGAGAATTCAAAATCGAGAAGGGTGTTACAATTTATGGTAACAGAGCAAGGTTTAGGTGGTCCTAAGGTTGGAGTGGGCGTATAACAATATGAAAATATTGGAAAGAATGCATGTTCATGCCATTGCTATATTAAGAAATGGAATATTTGTTATTAATCTTACCTGTCCCTTCTCACATTTTAGTGTAAAGTATGGCCTCTAGTTCACGACGAGCGCTCGAATTAGTGAGTGACGTTGAAAGTGAGGGTTCAACCTTAGTAGCACCAGCAGCTACTAAGATGTCCACAACTCAATACCATATGCCTAGTCAGTGAACCCAACAACTGGTCTCCTCAGCCACCACAGGCAGGTGATCAGGTTCCTCCAGATTTTGCATAAATGGTGGCTAACCTCTTGTCCCGGCAGTTACAAGCCCCAGTTCCTCCCCAGCAATAGTAGCCACCTAGGAGGCCCATCCTAGAGCAATTAAAAAGGCTATGAGCTGAAGATTTTTATGGGCATGAATAGGTTATAGCGATGGAAGCGAAAAAGTGGCTAAGGAAAATTAAGAGATTATTCGAGATCACACATAGCCCCTCTGAGGAGATATTGGAGGGGGTTGTTGCATTATTCTAGGGCTCTACATACACATGGTGGGATTCAGTTAGGTGTCATACCTTTGCAGAAGAATTGACATGGGATTTCTTCTAGAGGAAATTAAAAAAAAGATATATGGGAAAAGTGCACCAACAAGCCATGGAGGAAGCCTTTTGAGGATTTACGACAGGGAACTCGTATAGTACAATAATACAACAGAGAATTTGAGAGACCCAGTGCTTATATGATGGATATCCTTATTCCACCAGCCAAGATGTGCCAGTTATTCGAGAGGAGACTCCACAACGACATCAGAAAAGCCTTAGTAAGTCAGGATTATACAAATATGGAGGCCCTAATGGAGGCAATAGTTAAAATTGAAGAAATTACTATCGGAGAAGCTAACAGGCGAGCAAGATCTCAACAAAGAAGGAGTCCAACTTCAGGGGCATAAGGTAGACTGAGTAAGAAGACTAAAGGGCCAAGAGCTCTTCAACAAGGTTCTGCATCAAAACCAGCAGCTAGCCAGCATTCCACTGCTCGAGCTGCTCCTCTAACCATATCCATAGCTAGAGTTCCATGGCAATATAATAATCCAGTTGGTGAGCATTATGGTAGAAGACATCCTGGAGAATGCTAGGAACGCATCGGAGCTTGCTTCATTTGTGGGTCAAAAGAACATTTGAAGAAAGAATGCCCACGACTTCAGATGCCCCCCCATCCACTATAATAGATAAACCCAGTGTTGCACCACCCAGAGGATGTGGGAGAGGTAGATCCAGTGGTACTGCATCAGCTAGAGGCACCCCACAGACAGCAAACAGATGTATATTGGGGTAGGCTTATGCAGTTCGTGCCAGAGAGGAGCAGAATGCCCTAGACGTTATATTAGGTAAATTTTATTTATTTAATGTTCCAGTTTATGCTTAATTGACCCTGGGTCCACAAACTTCTACCTGATCATGAGAGTATCAGAGGGGAAAGGGTTAGTTAAGAAACAATTAGATCAAGACATATTGGTTAGCAACCTCCAAGGGCACAGTGTGGTGGTCAACAAAGTATTTTGAGACTGCCTTATCCAGATACAAGAAACCACCTTTATTGCCAACTTGATTGAACTCCCTTTTCACGAATTTGATGTGATATTAGGGATGGATTGGCTCCATAAACATCAAGTAGTAGTGGACTATCGCTTAAAGCAAGTTACCTTAAAGACCCCAGATGGATAGGAAACTATTATTCAAGGGGAAAGGTCTAATCTGTTAGAGAGTATACCCTAGAGCCCATGTAATAGGGATGTATTTCATATGTATGAATTCATATTCTTAATAAAAGGCATCATTCATTTATTAATGCTATGTTTAAATACATGAGTTTGTAAATCTTAAATTAATAAATGAAGTCCTAGATATTATAAACATAGTACAAAGGCAATCATTAAGTGTTCATGATATGAGATGTCTATTGCATGCAAATGTGTTAATATCTAAATATCCCTAGTCATAGAATTAACAAGACAGGACATTGTTAATTCGGTTAGACTAGCACATGTTATGCTTCTTGAATGGTTTAACCAGTGGTTCTCATAACTGTGATTATGGAAGATAATCAAAGCTAACATGTGGATGCTTGTTAGAAGAACAAGTTCATTGGAGACCTGCAAAGAGAACCCTCACATGGATATTACATTTATGTAAGTGAGGAATCTTTTCATAGCGGTTGTGCAAGTATCCTTAGACTTGAGATCACCAAGGTTATCTTAAGTAGCAAGTGGTATACTTTGACTCCATAACTGATTACTTCCAAATGGAGGTGAACATAGTTAGGAGGTTGGATACATCACGACCTACTTGAAGTTAGTTGAGTGATCAATAAAGGAGTCACCATTCCAAATTTATTGAGGGAAGTTATCTCACATGATTCTACAATTGCCTTGTTCAGAGAATCTTTGGCCAGAGTAATATGCCAAGATGGATAAAGATCCATAAAGGGTATTTTGGGAACAATGGTTAAATTAATAGAACATACATAATTAGATTTATATGAGTTGATAGAAATCCAAACTCAGAATCTAATTGAGATAAGAGTGATGAAAGGAGTAATTGCACAGTAACTGTTTCTATGGAAGGGTATGGTCAAACCACTTGACTTTCCTAACATTTGGGTAGTCATGATGCCTAGCTAGAGGCCGATCATGATTTGTATAGTATTGTATCATAAATATCAATAGGGATTGATAAAATGATTTTAAGAAGTTTAAATCATGTGAGTTTTGAATAGAACTCACAATTATATATTATACTGCCAATATAGACAGGAACCCAAATAGGTCACACACATATAGAGAAAAGGATAAAATGGTAAAATGACAAGGATAATAATATTTGATATTATTATGGCAATAGAGAAGTGAATAAGAGAATAATTAATTAAAGAGTTTAATTAATTATGATCAAGTAAAATTGTTTGCAGAACTTTTTAGAAATGTTCTGTAAAATGGACCTAATTAAAATAATATATTTCATAATTAATTATTATTAGACTATAAGTATTATAGGACTGATATAATAATTAATAGATCTATTAGATAAAATATTAGAGGCCCAGAAAATTGAGCTTGGTGCAAAAACCCTCCAAAGGAAGGGTTTCATGCCAACTTCAAACAGAAGGCCTTAGAGGCCTAATTCTTGGATCAAAATAAATTAAATATATTTCAAAAGTTTTATGGAGCCTACATATTTAATTTATTTAGATTTGAAATTTATTTGGGTAATTAAATCCAAGTATATGCACAAAGGGCCTAGTTTGTGGGTTTTGTGCATAGTCTTTTGTGAAAGGGCTTAAATTGGATTTAATTGAGCTCAAATAAATTATTAATATTCTAGAAGCCCAATTAATATTTCTCCAGAAATTTTGAAGAGCCCAATCCTATTATGATGTTGGATTTTTAACCTAACTATAAAAATCCAAGTGATAGGGTTTTAGGGAAAGTGTGAACAATTAAGAGAAAACAAGTTTCTCTCAATTTTCTATCAACCCTAGCCGCCAACCCTTGCTAGCATCAAGGGGATTTTGGCTAGCCCCTTGTTTCCTCCATTTTTGGTTCATTCAATCCTTCTCTAGTGTGGATTACTTATTGGAGGTATTTGATTTTGGACATTATGGTTTGCGACAATCCGGTGAGAAGGAAAATCAGCTATTCAACAAAAATCAAAGGTGATTTTTCTTGTTCCCATTAATATGTATATTGTAAATTCATGGCAAGATCAAATCTATTGGTTAAAAATTTTAAATTCCACTTATATATGAGATGCATGTAATCGATAATTTCCAATATGGTATCAGAGCCTAGGTTTTGCCATAAATCTACAATTCTATATTTTCTGCGGAATAGTTTTTGTTTTTTGAGTTATTTATTTCATGAACTTTAAAATATCAGATTTGATTGTTCATGAATGAGAAATATTGATTTCTGGATGTATGTGATCAAATATATAAAACGAAAAATAAAACGATTATTTTGAGAAAAGAACTATTGAGTTTAGAGGCTATTGTAAATTAATTTTTTATTGATCCACTCTAAGATTATTTTGATGATAATTTATGTGTTTTATATGTGATATTAAGCTATAAGATCAAACAAAATTAAAATCAAACAAGTTTTGCATGAAAATTAGTTTAGTCGAAAAGTTCGATAAATTGTTGTTCTTCATGTGTTCTTAGTGTGTTCATGTTTAGAACAATTTTTAATCTTCTAAATCTGATATATCTGATATATTAATGTGTTTTTAATTAATTATATTAATTAAAATGGGCCTTAAATTAATTGGATTAATTTTAATTCATTAAAACCACTTAATGGGCTTAATTATGTTTACAGATTTGATTTAAATTAGTGAATGACTTGGTGGGCCCAAGGAGATGATTTAAATTAAATATTATAAACTAAAATTAAGTTTATTAATGGGTTTTAAGGGCTGGAGTGGGCTTATCTCATTCCAAAAGGCCCAAATGGTCTAATAGACATAAAACTAGTTTGTGTGTGAACACAATTTAGGGTTTAATTTTGTGGGTTTCGGTCTACCCTTTATCTTAAGCCCAAAATTGATTCTTTTAATTATTTAATATTATTAATTAATTAAATAATTAATTTATAATTAATTAATAATCAATTGGATTGATTATTAAGGCAAGAACACATGCATGTTTCTTGATCACATTATTAAAATAACTCAAAAGTAAGTTTGAAGAGCTGAAAAAAAGTTAGTAATTCATTGTATGTTTTATTTTATGCATTAGATATGCATATAAGGGTGTATGATTGACATGATGGATAATTATAGACAAAGGCCTAATGTGATTGAGCATAATGCATCTTTTGGCCCAATGAGGACTTTCATGTTCCAGCCACGTATTTTTGGTTTGTATTTCTTTTTCAAATTGCAATATGTAATTAGATTACTTAGATTAGAATTAGAGATAGAGATGGAGACCACTATCAAGGAGCAAGATGGGCCAGATGGAGATCCAACAAGTTTGAAGATAATGTAATTATTTTTACTTGTTTGAATCATGTATACTACCTAGGTGTGACCTTTTGATTTTCCTTTTGGCTCGGGGAAATCAATGTAGTAAAGTCTGTAACTATACCATATTTGTATGCTTATATTTATGTGATAGATATAGGATGCATACCAATGTATGCCAACCATGTACGATGAGACTTAATTAACTAAAATCTCTCATACTAATACTAAGGTATATAAGCCTTCCATTAATTTGAGGAGAACCAGAGTTCTTTATAGTGTGGGTTATTGACTACAGTCAAGCTCAAATTATATCGAATATGTTCAAATCTAATTAAATGGGTCATCTTAGCTAGCCCATTAGCTTGTTAATGACAGTTAAGGCTAATGGTTCTAGAGGCAAGATTAGGGAATACATATATGATATGCATGTATCAAGAGTTAATAACCTAATGATCCAATAGTTGTGTAGAGACACAATTGGTATAGAGATACCTAACTTTCAAGGGTATGGAGTTTGATTTGTTGACCACAGTCAAGGTTAAATTTCATATCAAGGATTGGATATTGGCCCACTAAGAAAACCATCGAGTTTTCTCGGATTATATAGTGAGGGCTATTATTCACAATAAAATAGTGGAAGTAAATGAATTAATTAAAGACCTAATTAATGCATACATATATATGAACATTCTCACATATGTTTTCTTTTTCACATCTAGGTCATCATCATGAGCACATCAAATATTAATATATGATCAATCTTGGATAACAAGCTGGTTGGCAGCAACTATTCTGACTGGATCAGGCAAATGAGAATTGTTCTTAGAGATGAAAAGATCCATTATGTCTTGGATAAAGATCCACCACCACTTCCATCAGATGATGCCATTGATGAGATAAAGGGCACTTATCGAAAATACATGGAGGATAGTGAAGTAGCAACATGTTTGATACTGGGTGCTATATCCTTGAAGCTTCAGAAGCAACTTAAGATGATGGATGCTAGAACCATCATTTTGCATTTAGAGGAACTCTATTCTTCTCAGGCTAGAACTGAGCAATATGAGATTGCTTGAGCTCTATTTAGTTGCAAAATAGTGGAAGGCACTTTGGGTGCTACTCATGCATTGAAGATGTATAGGTATATTAAACATTTGAGTAGACTTGGCTATGTAATGGATAATGATCTATACATAGATTTAATCTTGTACTTGTTGGCTCCAAGTTATGCACCTTTCGTTCTTAACTTCAATATGAACAAGATCCAAGTATCCATTCCTGAGTTAATCAACATGCTCAAAACAACTGATGAATCCTTCTAGAAGGATCCAAAAAGTATCATGGTTATCACTTCTGCTAAAGGTAAGAAGCAGAAGAAGAAGAAGAAGATAACCAAGGCACAACCAAAGAATGGTGGGATCTCTAAGAAGAAGGTTGCCAAGAAAGAGAATCCCAAAGGAACTTGCTTCCTATTTAGATTCTCTCAAGGAGAAGAAGCAAGCTGATGCATCTACTTCAGGTATTCATATGATTGAAATTAATACTTATTCTATTGCTTCAAAACAATCTTAGGTATTAGATACTGGATGTGGATCTCATTTGTGTAATGATCAACAGGGGCTTAGAAGCTTTAGAAGAGTTGGAAAGGTAGAAATATGATTATAGTCAGTTAGTGGACAAAATATCTCTATAACAGTTGTGGGGACTTACCATTTGTCTTTTCCAAGTGGATTAATATTGGAATTAAATAATTGTTATTATGTTCCAGCTTTATCCAAAAGTATTATTTCTTTTAGATGTTTATTGAACAATTACGACATTTCTTTAAAGGACAAGTGTTGTTACATTTTTAAGAACAATATGTTTTATGCAAAAGCTATTATTGAGAATGGTATATTTGTTTTTGATTTAATTAAAGAAGTGCATAATGTGGATACCAAGAGAATGAAATAAGATAATCTAAATACCTCATATTTATGGCATTGTCATTTAAGACATATAAATGAGAACTGCATGACCAAGTTACACAAGTCAGGTGATTTGGGATCATTTGATTATGAATCATTTGATACATGTGAATCTTGTTTATTGGAAAAAATGACAAAAGCTCCCTTTATTGGTAAAGGAGAAAGAGCTAAAATGATTTTAGACTTAATACATTCAAATGTATGTGGTCCAATGACTATACATTCCAGAGAAGGTTACTCCTACTTCATTACTTTAATAGATTATTACTCCAGATTTGGATATATCTATCTAATGAAATATAAATCAAAAGCATTTGAAAAGTTCAAAGAATTCAAAAATGAAGTAGAGAAGCAACTTGGCAAAAATATTAAAACACTTAGATCAAATCGAGGTGGAGAATACTTAAGCCAAGAATTTCAAGATTATCTTAGAGATAATGGGATTTTATCTCAATGGACTCTACCATATACACCACAACACAATGGTGTATCTGAGAGGAGAAATCGAACACTGTTAGATATGGTTCGATCCATGATGAGCCGAGCAGACTTGCCTAAGTCTTTTTAGGGATATGCACTAGAAACTGCTGTCTATGTGTTAAATAGAGTTCCTAGTAAATCGGTTGATGTTACTCCATATGAGATGTGAAATAACAAGAAACCCACACTTTCTCATATGAAAGTATGGGGTTGTCCTGCTTATGTGAAGAGGACAGTGTCAGACAAACTAGATGTTAAGTCTGACAAATGTTTATTTGTGGGATATCCAAAAGAAACATTTGGATATTATTTCTATCATCCCTTAGAACAAAAGGTGTTTGTTTCAAGGCATGCTGTCTTCTTGGAAAGAGAATTTCTCCTACGAGAGGACAGTGGGAGTAAGATTAAACTTGGTGAAGTTCAAGACCTACAAATAGAAGTAGATCAACCGATTGAATTCGAGACTAAATTTTATAATGATGAGAATACAATTGAACCTGATTATACACAAAATCCTAGAAGATCTACTAGGATGTGTTCTATCCCTGTGAGATATGGATTTCACATTGATTCGGATAGAGGCATAACTATAGTAGAGGACAATGAGCCTACAAGTTATCAAGAAGTTTTGAACAGTTCAGAACGTGATTTATGGCTTAAGGTTATGCAGTCTGAAATGGACTCCAAGTATGAGAATAAAGTATAGACTTTAACTCAACCACCTGAAGGGATAAAACCCATAGGGTGCAAATGGGTCTTCAAAAAGAAGATCGACATGAAAGGTAATATAGTTACCTATAAAGCTCGCTTAGCAGCAAAAGGCTATCGTCAAAAGGAAGGTATTGACTATGATGAAACCTTTTCTCCTGTAGCGATGCTTAAGTCTATAAGAATACTTTTAGCCATTGTAGCTCATTATGATTATGAGATTTGGCAAATAGATGTGAAGGTAGCTTTCCTAAATGGAAATCTGACTGAGGATGTGTATATGACACAACAAAAAAGGTTCACATCAGGAAATGGCAAAAAGGTATGCAAGCTTCAAAGATCCATTTATGGATTGAAGCAAGCCTCTAGGAGCTGGAACATATGATTCAATGAGACAATCAAAGAGTTTGGTTTCTCACAGAATGAAGATGAACCTTGTGTGTATAAAAGGGTTAGTGGGAGTACAATTTTCTTCCTGGTTCTATATGTGGATGACATATTGATCATGGAAAATGACATTTCTCTTCTCCAATCTGTTAAAATATGGTTATCCAAGCAATTCTCCATGAAAGACCTTGGAGAAACATCATATATTCTGGGAATAAGGATCTATAGAGATAGATCCAATAAGTTGCTAGGTGTTTCTCAAAGTACATATATAGATAAAGTATTGAAGAGGTTCAATATGGATCTCTCTAAGAAAGGGTATATACCCATAGTGTGTATGGAAAACACATTTCTAAGTCTATGTGTCCGTAGACACTAGATGATAGAGAGAGCATGAATAGAATACCATATACATCGGCAATTGGTTCTATCATATATGCTATGTTATGTACACGTCCAGATGTAGCATTTGCTTTGAGTGTCACAAGCAGATTCCAATCTAATTTTGGAGAGGAACACTGGGCAGCTATCAAGAATATCCTTAAGAACTTGAGAAGGACTAGGGATATATTCTTGGTATATGGAGAGGGTATTTTTGAAGTAAATAGGTATACAGATGCCAGCTTTCAATCTAACAAGGATAATTATAAATCATAGTCTTGTTATGTGTTCATAATGGGAGGAGGGACAGTTAGTTGGAAGAGTTCCAAACAAGAAACAACTATTGATTCCACGACAGAAGTTGAGTACATTGCTGCTTCAAAAGCAGCCAAAGAAGCAGTTTGGATCAAAAAGTTCATATCTGAACTAGGAGTGATGCGTAGCATTGTTGATCCGATTTCTTTATATTGTGACAATAATGGAGCCATTGCGCAAGCAAAGGAACCACGATCTCATCAATGATCCAAGCATGTTCTCATATGCTACCATCTCATAAGGGAAATAGTAGCTAGAAATGATGTGAAAATAGAAAGGGTACCTACAGATGATAATGTGGCGAATCCCCTTACTAAAGCACTTTCCCAAATAAAGCACGATCACCATATAAATAGCATGGGTCTAAGACATATGAGTGATTGACTCAAGTGCAAGTGGGAGATTGTTAGAAAGTACGCCGTAAAGCCCATGTAATAGGGATGTATTTCATATGTATGAATTCATATTCTTAATAAAAGGCATCATTTATTTATTAATGCTATGTTTAAATACATGAGTTTGTAAATCTTAAATTAATAAATGAAGTCTTAGATATTATAAACACAGTGCAAAGGCAATCATGAAGTGTTCAAGATATGAGATGTCTATTGTATGTAAATGTGTTAATATCTAAATATCCCTAGTCATAGAATTAACAAGATAGGACATTATTAATTCGGATAGACTAGCACATGTTATGCTTCTTGAATGGTTCAAGCAGTGGTTCTTATAACTGTGATTATGGAAAATAATCAAAGCTAACATGTGGATGCTTGTTAGAAGAACAAGTTCATTGGAGACCTGCAAAGAGAATCCTCACATTGATATTAAATCTATGTCAGTGAGGAATCTCTTCATAGCAGTTGTGCAAGTATCCTTAGACTTGAGATCACCAAGGTTATCTTAAGTAGCAAGTGGTATACTTTAACTCCATAACTAATTACTTCCAACTGGGGGTGAACATAGTTAGGAGGTTGGGTATATCATGACCTACTTGAAGTTAGTTGAGTGATTAATAAAGGATTCACCATCCCAGATTTATTGAGGGAAGTTATCTCGCATGATTCTATAATTGCCTTGTTCAGAGAATCTCTGGCTAAAGTAATATGCCAAGATGGATAAAGATCCATGAGGGCATTTTGGGAACAATGGTTAAATTAATAGAACATACATAATTAGATTTATATGAGTTGATAGAAATCCATACTCAGAATCTAATTGAGATAAGAGTGGTGAAAGGAGTAATTACACGATAACTATTTCTATGGAAGGGTATGGTCAAACCACTTGACTTTCCTAACATTTGGGTAGCCATGATTGTAGCACCCTTATTCTATAATCTATACATATCACTTTATTCATCTCATTACACATGTTCTACTGTGCAACATAAACATATATCAACTATATAGAGAACTGATATTCATACTTAATCCATAAGAGTGCTAAACTATTAAAACTTCACAATATACATTAGAGTCTCTGTACAAAAATATAACCGTTAATAACATCTTACAAAATAGTTGTACTTTTACAAGATTTCCAACACAACATAAAACCTTTGAAATACAAAAAGGAACAAAAAGACAACTATATACTTTATAATCTTCAAAGACTTGTGTTGGCCAGCCAGCTATAGATATCAATCCTGAGAGAAAGTCTTAACCTTGCAACCTACACGGATGAAACACCCGTGCTAAGCTATAAAGCTTAGTGGGGAACTAAATCATGATAGACGACCACTCACAGTGATCGTCAACAAGCATCCAACATGCTTCAAATGTAACAATGATTTATTTCAAGAAATGAAAGAAATTAAACATTTAAATTCACTTATAGAAATCATACAATGTAATACATATAAGAATAAAAGACACATATATATAGAGAGCATTTAGCAATTAACATGCAATTTGTTTTTGTACTAGCAGTATAGATACATATGTATATTGAGCATTCTTTTAGACTTGGATTTTGTATGCAACAAAAGGAATTTCATATGTAGAATAGTATAAAGTCAACTAAGAATTTGCATGCCTTATTAAACTTTTATTAACCTTGATAATAAAGCCTGCACTATTCTAAAGAGGTGGATAACGGGTTATACGGTGGTACCCGAAGGTACTAGGTCACCCGAAGGCACCAAAGAGATAATAGGTCACCCGAAGGCACCAAGAGATACCCGGAGGTATTAAACGATGATCCCTTGTAGGGATAAAACTGTATGATAAATCGGTGGACCCAAATGAGGTCAAACAAATAACATGGACCCAAACGGGGTCAATCAAATAACATGGACCCAAACGGGGTCAATCAAATAACATGGACCGGTCAAGCGGACCCAAACGGGGTCGGTTACAACCCACACGAGGGTTGTTTAAATTAACTTTAACTTTTAAACCCAAACAGGGTCACTATACTTTTAAATTCAAATGGACCTAAAGAGGTCAAAATGTTCAAAAGCAGCTGCAAGTTACCCTTATAGGCATGCCTATCTATCCACTTCCTAGACTCAACGCAGGCAGTAACATCTATTTACTTTATCTTTCATTTATTCATTCATATTATTATATGCACATGTATTCTCTTGGGTAACTATGAATAATGTACTCATACACATGTTCATGTGTAACTTTCTGTAAATCTGTGAACATGTTCACTGTTGGGTATTACTATTTTGTACTTATAATTCCTTCAAATCAAGTAGCTATTTTACATATGTAATATAATGATACATAACCTCATGCTCTATTGGGTTTCTTAAATCAATGATGTGTATGATCATGTTCACAACAGTTTAACCTATATGCGTATGTATGTGTATGACTATAAATATACAATCACTGATAATTATACAAATGACTATAAATATTCAATATGCACATATATGTAAATATATGTTCATATAAGATGATAAGGAATCTCTGATAATATACACATGAATACGAGTATAATCAGCACAATACAATCATCTGTGAATGAACATATGTCACTGTCTTCATATACTCTTTGCATAGTGGCATATAAGCGCAACATATAAGTATATACATGTAAGCATAATTTCATGTAATAAATCATGTACATAAGTTTGAATATATGTGATTATACCTATCTTTATTGTCAATCATATTACATGCTATTATAATTCAATGTGTAATCATATATACACATATTTAACATAACTATATTTAAACCAAATATAGAAAACAAATTAAAATTCTTCCTACACAAATCTGCACAGGGGCAGCTTTCTGGATCAAAATTAGGTGCCCTTTTTTGGTCTAGTAAATATTATTTTTAGGCCATGTGTCCTTCTACAATTTCATTTCCCTATATGTCTTGTTTCTAAAACATCAAAATTTGTCACAATATCTCATCTATAATTCAAGATATTCAAGAAAAACCATTGGCTGTTCATAAATTCAGAAACAGTTATTTTTACCATTTGTAAAATTTTTAGAATAAAATGGGGAGTGAATCAGCCTTACTTTCCTTCAACAAAATCCTGATCCTAGGTGTCTAGTTTATCCAGAATTTTACAGCATAGCTTTTTGACTCCCCCACTAAGATTTATGTCCAAAATACCACAATCTGTTCCTTAACAGTATATCCAGTTTTTCAAGAATTTCAAGCGAACATTAGGAACTCATACAAACATAATTAAACAAAGTTTCCTTCATACAAAATGTTAATTTATAAGTCTATTTTTCATAGGATTCAACCTCATAGCATTCTGAGAAATACACACAAAAATACATCATTTTTACTTCAGCCTGTTCCGAAACCGAAATTAACAGCTCACTACAATTTCAAGTGAACATTTGAATAGCTTACAAGCATATTTAGCCCTTGGTATCTCCTACAAAGTTATAGGTATGTTTCTCATGTAAAATATGAAATTTTAATTAACTCAATTGAGGTTTTATAACCCAAATTATGCTGTAATTACAGCAACTAGTTCATGATACTTACATATTTCTCTTTATTAAAGATTCATAAAATTTATTCTCATTACATTTGTTCAACATATCCTACAAAAATATTCATGTTACTTCTCTATTTATTTACATGAAAGTATGAGAATACTAATCCCCTGTGTTTCTAATTTCCAAAACATCAAGAATTACCTTAATATCACATTTATAACTCAAGATATTGAAGAAAACTATAAGCTGTTCATAACACCAAAACAGTTTTTGTCACCAATTAGAAAATTCATAAAATAAAATGGGCACCGAATTAGACCAACTTCCCTTCATCAAAGTTGTGCTCCTATGTATCTAGTTTACCCATAATTTTATATCATAACGTTTCAACTTTTCTACTGATAATTATGCCAAAAATACTAAGATCTGTTCTTTGACAGTGAGCAACTGTTTCTACGAGATTCAAGCTAATTTTAAGAGAAGTTAGAGGCCGATCTAGAAATGATTTCCTTCTACAAAAATATACATTAATGTCTTAATAAAACATACCAACTTGAATCATTCAATTTCCTTTTCTATAACTCAAGTTATTAACAAACTAATACAGCTAGGTCAAATGAACTTAACCCAGAATTTCAAATTCATTAACTTTTCTTCTTTCAAATGCTACTGTTTTGGGCATTTTTGAGGACCTTAGAGGAAAATTTTCATTATTGTTATTTCTATAACATTTGTAGGCACAGAAGTCCCGGTTCTAACCCAACTAATTACATCAAATTCGGAGTTCAAAAATTCAACTTATGATCAAATTAGTCATTGGAGGTCAATCCGAATTTCTGGACAGTATTTTTACATTAATGTCTAATATCTTAATATAAGTCAATATACTTATAAAATCCATAATCAACACAATATTAATGCATGCAAGAAATAATAGTTCCCAAACCTGGACATGTAATTCAAATCTTCTTGAAAATTCTCCTTTTTCTCTCACTATCTTCTTCTTTCATGTTCTTAATTTTCTCCTTCTTTTCCTTTCACAATAACTTCATCCATTAACAAAAACTTCCAGCATCTAACCCAATCTACTATTAATCAAAATAAGAAGATGGAAAAGTAGAAGAAGAATTATCAAATTAAGTTAATTACCTTGTAGATATACACTAACATGTTCTTCACATTACTACTTCTAGCCTTGATCCTTGCTAACCATCCATGCATGTAACTTAAAATGAGAGGATTTCACTCAAGTTTAATGGCTGAATTTGCAAGAGAGAATGATAAAATCTGTATTTTTCCACTATCTTTGACTTATATAATGCTAAGGAAAATATCTCTTTTAGTCCTTAATCCTTTTGCATGTCACAATTTAACCTAGCTAGTCTTTGCATGTTAAACATTAACCCCTCCTTTAATTCCTTTCATACATTGACCTATCAATTTATTCCTTCTCTTAAATCAATCCCTCAATTATTCATTTATTCACATTTGCCCCTAAATATGCCGTATTTACAAATTAACCCCTAAACTAATACTTTGTACTTCAATTACACCCTTGAATATTATTAAACCAACAGTAATAATTTAATTATGACCTTATAAAATTCATACCGTATAATTTACACATTTATCACATAATTATTGATAACTTAATAACATTTTTGCCCCAATTAGTATCTGAACTCTTAATAATTCACCCAATAATGCTCAATTAGACTTTAATAACATGTAATTGTCCTTAAATTCTAATAGAGCCTATTTTGGGTCCTTACAATGATGCCTAGCTAGAGGCCGCTCATGATTTGTATAATAGTGTATCATAAATATCAATAGGGATTGATAAAATGATTTAAAAAAGTTTAAATCATGTGAGTTTTGAATAGAACTCACAATTACACATTATACTGCCAATATGGACAAGAACCCAATAGGTCACAAACATATAGAGAAAAGGATAAAATGGTAAAATGACAAGGATAATAATATTTGAATTATTATGGGAATAGAGAAGTGAATAAAAGAATAATTAATTAAAGAGTTTAATTAATTATGATCAAGTAAAATTGTTTGCAGAACTTTTTAGAAATATTCTGTAAAATGGACCTAATTGATATAATATATTTCATAATTAATTATTATTGGACTATAAGTGTTATAGGGCTGATATTATAATTAATAGATCCATTGGAGAAAATATTGGAGGCCCAGAAAATTGAGTTTGGTGCAGAAACCCTCCAGAGGAAGGGTTTCATGCCAACTTCAAATAGAAGGCCTTAGAGGCCTAATTCTTTGACCAAAATAAATTAAATATATTTCATAAGTGTTATGGAGCCTACATATTTAATTTGGTTAGATTTGAAATTCATTTGGGTAATTAAATCCAAGTATATGTACAAAGAGCCTAATTTGTGGGTTTTTTGTGAAAGGGCTTAAATTGGATTTAATTGAGCCCAAATAAATTATTAATAATTTCAGAAGCCCAATTAATATTTTTCCAGCAATTTTAAAGAGGCCAATCCTATTATGAAGTTAGATTTTTAACCTAACTATAAAAATCCAAGTGATAGGATTTTAGGGAAAGTGTGAACAATTAAGAGAAAACAAGTTTCTCTCAATTTTCTCTCAACCCTAGCCGCCACCCCTTGCTAGCATCAAGGGGATTTTGGCTAGCCCCTTATTTCCTCCATTGTTATTTCATTCAATCATTCTCTAGTATGGATTACTCATTGGAGGTGTTCAAATTTGGACACTGTGGTTTGCGATAATCCGATGAGAAGGAAAATCAACTGTTCAACAAAAATCAAATGTGATTTTTCTTATTCCCATTAATATGTATATTGTAAATTCATGGCAAGATCAAATCTATTGGTTAAAAATTTTAAATTTCGCTTATGTATGAGATGCATATAACCCATAATTTTCAACATAATCCACTGTCAACCATAATCTCTGCTGCAGTAGCACATCAATGCATTCGTAAAGGATGTTCAACTTACTTGGCTTATGTAACCAAGGTTAAGGAAGAAAAGCCTAAAGTTAGTGACGAGCCTACAGTTTGAGATTTTTCAGATGTCTTTTTCGACGATTTACCAGGGTTGCCACCATAAAGAGAAGTAAATTTCACCATCAATGTGTTACCCGGCACCTCACCTATATCTATTGCCCCTTATCATATGGCACCTATAGAGTTAAAAGAACTGAAGGTGCAACTGCAAGAGCTTTTAGACAAGGGATTCATTCGACCAAGTGTGTCACCATGGGAAGCTCCAATCTTGTTTCGTGAAAAAGAATGATAGGTCGCTACGTCTATGCATTAACTATAGGCAGTTAAATAAGGTGACGATAAAGAATAAATACCCACTACAGAGAATCGATAATCTCTTTGACCAGTTAAAAGGTGTAGGAGTATTTTCTAAAATTGACTTAAGATCAGGCTACCACAAGTTTTGGGTAAGAGAAGCAGATGTACCCAAGACGCTTTGCATACCCGATATGGTCACTATGAATTTCTAATCATGCCATTCGGTCTCACTAATGCACCAGCGGCATTCATAGACCTGATGAACCAAATCTTCCATCCATATTTGGATAAGTTCGTGGTTGTTTTTATTGATGATATCTTGTTGTACTCAAAGACTTTCAAAGATAATGATAAACACTTGAGAATTATGCTATAGTCACTAAGAGAGAAGCAATTGTATACTAAATTTAGCAAGTGTGAATTTTGGGTTAATAAAGTTACTTTCCTTGGACATGTGGTATCAGTATAAGGCATAAAGGTTGATCCAAAAAAGGTTGAAGCTATTTTAGAATGGAAACTACCAAAGAATGTTGCAAAAGTAAGGAGCTTCCTAGGATTAACCGGCTATTACAGAAGGTTCGTTAAGGGATTCTCCATTATCGCCTCTCCACTCTCGAAACTACTACAGAAGAATGTTAAATTTAAGTGGACCAATAAATGCCAAGAAAGTTTTGAGAAGTTAAAAAGCATACTGACTGAAGCCTCTGTTCTTACGTAGCCTACCTCGGGTAAGCCTTACATCATTTATAGCGATGCTTCTAGAAATGGACTGGGATGTGTACTTATGCAAAAAGGCAAGGTTGTAGCTTTCTCTTCGAGACAAATTAAGCCACATGAAAAGAATTATCCCACCCATGATCTCGAGTTAGCAACTATAGTATTTGCACTAAAGATCTGAAGGCACTATTTATATGATGAAAATATTATATTTACACAAACCACAAGAGTTTAAAGTACTTACCCACGCAAAAGGAGCTCAGTCTAAAACAAAGACGGTGGCTAGAACTCATTAAGGACTACGATTGTTTAATTGATTATCATCCTAGCAAGGAAAATGTGGTAGTGGATGCACTCAGCAGAAAGTACTTAATGGCGTTAAAAGCTATGTGTGTTAGGCCATCTACAACACTGGATGGGCCATTGGTAGCTAAAATGCAACTTAAGCCCAACTGGATACAACATGTAAAAGACACAAAAAGGCATGATGAATGGTTATCACCTATTATCTCTTAAGTACAGACAGGAAAAGAGAGTGAATTCTCCATTAGGGAAGACAACTACTTATATTATAAAAGGAGAATATGTGTACCTAATAACGCAAAGTTAAAGAAGAATGTTCTAACAGAAGCATACAATAGCCATTATGCAATGCATCCGGGTAGTAATAAAATGTATCAAGATCTAAAGATGATGTATTGGTGGCCAAGCATGAAAAAGAAAATAGCAAAATTCGTAACAAGATGCTTGATATGCCAACAAGTTAAGGTAGAGCACCAGATCCCTTCAAGTTTATTACAGCAGATTACTATACCCGAATGGAAGTGGGAACACATCACTATGGACTTTGTAACAAGATTGCCTCTCACCAGGAAGCAGTATAATTCCATTTGGGTTATAGTTGATAGATTGACTAAATCAACACACTTCATCCCGGTAAGAGCCGACTTTTCACTAACCAAACTAGTAGAGATCTACATTAATGAAGTTGTAAGATTGCATGGCGTTCCTATTTCCATCATCTCCGATAAGGATCCTCGATTCATTGCTAGATTTTGGAAAAAGCTATAGGAAGCCTTGGGAAATTGCTTAGATTATAGCATAACCTTCCATCCACAGACAGATGGATAATCTGACCGAGTGATCCAGGTATTAGAAGATATGCTCCGATGCTACATTCTGGAGTTTGGAAGCAACTGGGATAAATACTTGCCACTAGCTGAGTTCGCATACAACAATAGTTATCAGTCCAACATCAAAATGGTGCCATTTCAAGTACTATATGGGAGAAAATGCCAGACTCCCTTGTGTTGGATGGAGCTGAGTGAAAACAAGCTGGAAGCACCAGATTTGATCAAGGAAACATAAAAAAAGGTTGAATTGATCAAGAATAACCTTAAAGCTACATCAAACAGGTAGAAGTCGTATGCAAATTTAAAAAGGAAGGACATTGAATTCAACATAGGCGACAAAGTATTCCTCAAAGTCTCACCATGGAAGAAGATTCTCCGATTCGATAAAAAGGGTAAACTCAGTTCGAGATTCATCGGTCCATATGAAATTATACAATGAGTTGGATAGATCACTTACAAACTGAAACTTCCATCGGAGTTAGAAAGGATCCATGATGTGTTCATCTATCCATGTTAAGAAGATACCAATCCGATCCTTCTTATGTTATCACATCGGAGGACCTATAACTTCAACTAGATTTATCATATGATGAAGAACCAGTTAGGATCTTAGCTAGAGAAGTCAAAGAGCTGCGAAATAAATGAATCCCATTGGTCAAAGTGTTATGGACTTGCCATAATGTGAAAGAAACCACATGGGAACTAAAGGAAATGATGAGACAGCAATATCTATAACTCTTCTCTTCAGGTAAATTTTGAGGATGAAATTTTTTATTAGTGGGGGAGAACTATAACACCCTACAAATTGCATCTGTCATGCATGGTAGATTTTAGGACATGAAATATAGCCTTAGGGTAATTTTTGGAGAAATCGGGATAGGATAACACGGTAAAATATAAGGGTGCATAAAAGTTTAACGTGCTCAGGCCAGAGTGATTATAGGATGGGTGATCCGACAAGTAGTTTAATTTGACACCATAATATGAAAATAGGTGTTAAATTAAGTAATGATACAATTTGAAGTGAAATTGAGCTTAAATAGGCCTTTAAATCAGACGGAAAAATTTTACCCAATATCGCGAAAACTTTTGACCATAACTTTGATTGGGTCTTAAAGGTATCTAACGATCCTTCAAAAATTATTCAGATGACATATACATGTTAGGAATATCATAAGGACACCCCAAGAATTGAAAAATAATTTTTTTGCCAGCCCCAAAATTTTTTAATTTTTGATTGGCTAATTTTCCGCCGATGCTGTAAATATATTAAAACTAAGTTGGAATGAATTGAAATTTTAACCATGAGCTACTACATATGTAAGTGCATTTGGGGAAAAATTTCATGGCATTTTGACATTATAAACATTATTTTCAGAAAAATGGCCGAAAATGGTAAAAAATCAAAATAAAATCAATTGGGGGTATAATAGGATTAATAAATTCAGCCAAAGGCATTTTTATCCACTTAAAATAGCCAAGAATTTTCTGTAAACCCAGGACATGTTGGAAATGTGTAGAAATCCTTGAGAGTGTGATAAGTGGCATAAAGTTAAGCTATTGGATCAAATAGTTAGAGAAAGATTTTGGGCCATTGGATTGGTATATTTTTAGGCAGCTGAAAGAGGTTTAGAATCCTTTACTTCTTTCCCTAAAATTCTATAAATTCCTCCCTGTTCTCTTTTAAAAACCGGCCAGCCCTTTGGAATTAAGTTTTCTTTATTTTCTCTTCATTTCTCTTTCCTTTCTTCACCACTTCAGCTCAAATATCACCCCAAGACACATTAAGCCATCCTCTTTACTCCTAAATTTAATTTATAGCAAGAAGAAGTTTTGAGAAGAAGAAATTTCGGAAGAAAGAGATTACACACCTTAGGTAAAGTATAGTGTTTTGCGAATTTTGGTTGGGAATTTTTATGTAGTTTGATTAGGCATGCTAATCAAGATTAATATATGTTAATTAGAAGCTAGAAATGTGAAATATAACTCATGGAATAACCCCTTCCACATTTGACCTTAGGTGGAGGAAAAGGAAAGGAGAAAGAGAAAGAAGAAGAAAGCAAGAAGGAAGAACATTCGGAGTATTTAAGCTTGAAAAAGGTTAGTGGATACTAAATCTACACCTAATTTCATTTATATATTAATTTTTCTACAGGTTATGCATTATGTAACTATAAAATTTAATGAAACAATTGAAATTAAATTAAGGAAAGTATAGAGCATGATGAATTATGGTGAAATAAATTTAGATTATGTTAAAAACAATTGATTAAGGAGAAATGTTGATGTGGCTGAATGGCGATGTAAGGATAATACTATGGAAATTTGTTAATTAATGAGGGATTAAATGTAATTCTATCCTTAGAATAATAAATTGATAACTTTAGATGAATTATACATGAAAATAATAAACATATGTAAATTTGAATATGTTACATAATAGTGAACAATTAAGTAATAAAAAGAAAATAAGTAATAATATGCATTGATGAACATATACATACATAAATTAATGTTAGTATGGTAAATAGCATGAAAGGAAGGAAAGAAAAGCATGATAGGATTATAATGAGTGGGTGGCCGAATGGTTCTCACATGTTAATTTCTTGGTTTAATTTATATTTATGTGTTATATATTATGTATATGTGAAGCCATGTGTGTAAAGAATAAAATTTCATAAGTATGACAATGAATAATTGAATACATAATGACATGCTTAAGTAATTATAGTTTAAGTGCAATTCAACATGTGACATTAAGTTGCCCTTAGTATTCAGTGGCTAATCTAGGATATTAGAATATAATGGCTAGCCATAGGGACTTTATACAGCGGTAAAATCAGATAGGCAGATCGACAAAATATCCAGATAGTTAATTAATATAGAGGCCTCATAATTACAGACAGTCAGATAGAATATTCAGATAGTCCTCGTCCCGCGTATCCGGTTCGAGGATTTTCATTGTCTATTAATAGGGGCATTTTGGTAATTATGTAAGAAAACGGAATTTAAATAGCAAGTATAATGTAAAAGATAGTAAAAAATGCAATTAAATTAAGCAATAGGTGAAAAATAAACTAAATAAGTGTAATAGGGGTAAAAATATAATTATGCGATAAATTATGGACAAAATGATAATTAGATATAAAGTGAGTGAATAAAATGATTAAAATAGTCAATTAGTGCAATAAGGGTAAAAGTGTAATTAACGAAAAATTTAAGAACTAAAATGAAACTCTTCACTTAAGGAAGAATTTAAAGGACTAAAATGTAATTTTTATAATTAAATTAAATTAAAAAAATTAAAGAAAATCAACCATGTCAAATTTGGAGTTAAATTGAATAGAAACTAGAAAAGTAAAACAAAAGATCAAAATTAGTCAACATTAAGGAAAATGTCAAACTTAGGGCCATAATGGTAATTTTGCAACTGAATAGAGAAATTCATGAAATTAAACAAGAAATAAGATTTTCGAAATATTTAAGGAAGAAATTGGGTAAATGAGGAATAAATTTGGAATTTATTTAGTGATGGAAATTTATTAAAATAATAGTGAATAAATTAATTTAAGTCCACAAAATGAATTAAACGAAATTTTGTATAGTAGTATCCACAACTAGGAATTAAAAGACGCTCGAGGATGACAATGGCATGTACATTTGCGCACTATGAATTTATTGTATTATGTACTAGAACAGTTGTAATTAAGTTATGTAAATTAATTATGGAACATCTTGTAGTAATAATTTTTACTAATTACTTACGTGTAAATTAATATGTATGTAAATATGTTGTAATGAATGGGAATGTTATGCTGTGTTGTGATGATGATGAATTGATGAGTAATATAGAAGTGTAATGTATATTATAAAGTATTGGAGGAGGAGTATACATATTGGGATTGTTTAAATTTGAAATTACAGGTTTGGGCAGCATAATTTTTAAGCCGTTGTGCTGCCAAAATTATAGCAAAATGAATAGTAATTTAGGTCTATTAAAAACAACATATATATATATATATAAGGGAGATTGGTCCTAAGAACACAACTAGTAATATAGATGGTATAAAGAATTCAAAATCGAGAAAGGTGTACATCACCATTAAGGGACACGCATTAATAGAAGAACCATCATCTATCATCACACAAGTTATGTGCTTGCCATTGATCTGAGCCTTAATGTAGAGGGGACAATTATGATTCCTACCTTATGTAGTCAAGTCAGCAATAAAATACACCACATTCTCACCAGTTCCTCCCCTAACCAAATCTAGCAATTCAGAGGGTGATATAGTATTAGCAATAGTAGCCTTACTCAAAACCTCCAACAACTTCTATCTGTGCGAGGGGGACTATCTCAATAAGTCCCAAATGCCTATTTGATCCTGTGTCTTTTTTAACTGTTTGATAATTTGAACATCCTCAATCTCCTTCTCTATAGGCATTGTAGCAGGAGATGGTTGCCTTTCAATCTCTAAGGCCACTTTTTCACTCCTCGTGACTACGTTGACTTTCTTCTCTTCCTTTACTTCCTCCTTATACACGCTGGCTAAACTCCAAATATCAATGGGCACCAAGGTCCCTTCATACTCACTATCTGTGGGAGTGTCCTGAAAATCAATCATAGAAATTGATTGATTTTCTTCAACTGGATTTGTTACTTTTGGGATAGAGTGAGTAATGGCTAAGTACTCGTTCCCGTACAGGTCTTTTATCACATACCACTCAGGTAAGCTTGATCCAGTCATATACACCAGAGGGGCTTATAGCATTGTAACCTCTCTTTTTCTTATCTTTCTTCTCAGGATCTGAAATCTACTTGTTGTCTATCAAATCTTGAATCTTATTCCTTAGGGTGTGATAATAATCAGTCAGGTGCCCAGTATGCTAATGGTATGCACAATATTAATCCTCCCTATGGTAGGGCAACCCTTAACTTTTTACAGATCTCAATGGTAAAGGATGAAGCTTTATTTTTTAACCAACCTATTCAAAACCTAAGATAGTAATTTCCCCATGTCAGAATAGTGCCTCTAACTAGCTTTTATAGCAGATACCTTTGCGGTCTTTGCAGCTCTATTCTACCCACTATTGTTCCTAATAGCCTTGTTACTGTCGAAATTCCTTCTTACATTTTCATGACTCGCTTTTCTAGCTAAGTACTCTCTTTCAGCCTTTATGGCTATATCCTTCAAAGATTCTAGTCTTTTAAACCCTTCATCTTCAAACCACTTCTCAAGTATGAACTCACATTCTGGATAAACAACCTAATTTGATCAGGTGTGTCAGGTTTCCTTTTCATCTCCATCACCTTTTTTCTCCATCTGGTAAAGTACTCATGGAAAAACTTATCATGCTTTTATAGGAGTAACTCAAGATCTTTCAAGGTGACCTCCATCCTTACACTGCAGTTATACGGCTTGAGAAACTCCTCTATCAATAAATCTTAAACCTCTTTAGTCCACCTATCTAATATTTGGTACCAGTCTTTGGCAGGCCTAGTTAAACTTAAGCAAAAGTACTCCACCTTCTATTTCTTTGATAAAATGGTCCCTTTCATGATAAAAGTGCATTGCTTGATATGTACTGAAGGATCTGAGGTACCATCAAACCTTGGCAAGTCAACCATCTTGAACCTTTATGGCAATAACTCATCTCCATCCAAATCCCTATCTTCAGGGTTTATCCCTATACCAGCATATAATAGCCTGGATATGGCTTTAATCTTCTCCTTTATCTTTTTAAAATTTGGATCCTCAGCACTAAGACCTCTTACCCTCAAATTCATTATTGAGGGGATATATCCTTCATCCTTCACCTTAATAAAAGCATCCTTAGGGTCATATCTCCTCTCTTATAGGTAGGCCTTCAAGTGTGGTAGCATTCCTAACATGCATCGGCTTCGTTGTCTCATGACCAGGTGCTATAGGCTAAGTTCTAACATTAGGTGCCACAGAAGTCACCATCCCACCGATCATAGCTAACATTCTTTCCATAAACTCCTGTAGATGTCTATTTAGTCTTTTATCCAAGTCATCCCTTACTGTTGAAGGCCCAGTAGGAGTGACGATTGGCCTTTCTCTCAAGAATAAAAACCTCATAGTGGTATCATTATCCACTCTCCTAGTCTCATTTCCCCTTCTAATCTCATTCACCCTATTATTTTCTATGTCTAAGTTGATTTCCTGACTGTTTTCTGATAACTAGCTTGAATCCCTCTTAGAATTGACCTCTAAATCCAAATCTGAACCTGAGTCTGGTCTTGGTAATCTGGGTATGGATCTTTTAACCACATTCCCATTTGACCCTCTAGACCACCAGATGAGTCAATAAAGGATGAAAAAGTCAAGCATTAGGAGTGATTCATGAAGAATGATGTATAAGCATTTTATATACATCATGCATGAATGCAATGCATGGTTTGGTTAGGAGTCAATCACAACCACACAAATGCATAACAATAGCATTTTAACCTTATTGCTGCCACACAATAGGTCATGCGATCTCCTTCCTAGGCAGGCTTAGCTCATGGGTCATCAGGGAACCCAATGACTATATATGGTATATGGTGAAAAATCAGTAGCATAACCTCTCTAATTAAAAGTGTAGGTGTATGGGTTTTGACCATTATGTCTTTTGAATAACTTATATAAATCAAATTAGGCCCATGAAGGCATGGTAGCCTTTGACTGGTACCCTCTTAATTTGTTTGAGTTTGGTTAATACATAAAAGTCCACATAACAAGCAAAAGTTATTATGGTTATACAACCTAGGGGAAATTGTTATTGTCGTTAAATAAGCTTGAGTCAAAGGTGATAAAATTTTAAGGCTATTCAAGTGAAGTCACCATTGTGACGTGTATTGAAGCCATCGCTTACTTTCGAGTTTGCTCTTAAAGGCCTAGTTTTAGGGCCTAAAATTGAAAAAGGCTCACTTTTAATCATAACTATCTATTTTTCAATAAAAAGGATTAAACCCAAATTATTGCTACTAGTCAAGCCATAAAAGCATATACTAGTGGGCTCAAGAGGTAGGTGTCATAGAGTTACCACCCAACAGAATGTTGAAAAATGATTCTCAACCTTATTTTGATGTCCAAAGAGAGATTGGTGTTCGAGTCATCCCTCTTATTAAGCATTTTGGTTAGGTATTGATTTATAATCAAGTTTTAAAATTAATCCTCTCTCCTCTCTCATATATTACAGGCAATAGAATTTTAAACATCCCAATCAAACAAAAATGGTAATAAATGCTTAAAATAAAATCCTACTAAAGAAAATTATTACAGAGGCAAATTGTCCCACAACAACAAAGCACATATTGATATACATATATAAATTAGGATATTGATTAAGTTTGGGAGCATTGGCTCCTTCATGCATATTTACAAAAAAAAAATCATAAGTTTATTTTGCATGGATTTGGATAAAAATTGGACATTAATCAATATTTTGGAAGAAAACCCAATTGATTTAATAGAAAATATTTTAATATTTTTAAATTTTATCGTGCACAAAATTCCTTTTTTACTAACTATTACATCCTAGAAAAAATAATACATCAAAGTAAAATAACAAATAATGACAAAAATTAAATAATAAATAAAATAAATAAGTTAAATAAAATAAAATAACTATGATGACCAAGGAGTGAAGGAGGCAACCAACTTGGGAGCACAACTTCCCATGTAAAAACCATTAACTCTCCAAAGTCACAAGGTATCGAGTATTTGAAGAAAATTACACAAAACAAATGAATTAGTATTTACAAATAACATAGTAACATAATTATGAAATTAATTATGCAAAATTGATCTCAAGTACAGAATCATGCCATACAATGTTGAAATCACACAAAGTAATATATAAATATGATAAAAATGAGTAAAATACATAAAATACATAAAAATGCCTTAAAATACACTCACGAATGCCCAAACCAAGCAAGAGATGACAACAAAAGGAGCGAGGGATGGGACTAGAAGATAGGACTGAGATATCCCATCCATCAAATGAGGGACGGCCATCCATCAGCCCATCTTCCCATCTATCACCTCTGGACAGAACCAGAAAATGCAAAATGTATGAAAAAAGCAAAAAAAAATAATTCAAAATGAATTTTTGGCTTTAAACATGCAATATTAAGCGTTAAATCATGCCAAAACATAATAGAATGCCCAATCATGCATTAATTATACTAAAAACATATAATTATAGAATGAAGGAATCTTTAAGAACACATACAACAATAGAGGAATCTTTAAGAACAAATCATACCTATCATGCCTCTAGTGTATTTAGTGATCCAAAAACACATTACATATCAATTAAACATGTATATCATACGAATCACAACATCAAAACATATCAATATACTTTAAAGAATCATAAAATCATACAAATAAATTGCAAAGAGAGAAAGTTACAATAAGCCTATAATATTATCCTCATGAGATATTCTAACTCTGTGATTATTATAGTCCGAATCTCCACTCTAATTAGTGATTATTGTTCTCAAAATAAATCTAAAATTCATTTATGTATGTATGTATGTATGTATGTATATTTCAACAAGGTTTGCTAGAGCACAAAGTTTAGAGAGAGAGAAGCTAATTCTTTTTCTCTAATGATGGCTCCTTAAGAAAAATATGATTTCCCCTAGAAAATCTTAGGTTTTGAGTTTTTTTACCTAAAGAAGAATTTGAGTTGAATTCCAACTTAAAGATCCCAGATCTAGTGATAAAATCCCCCCTTCAAATCCAAAGAAAATCCCTCTAGATAAAAAGTTCCCTTTTTGAAAATCTAAAAATATGGGAAATTTTGGATTTTGAACTAGAGATAGGCATCCCTCAATGAGGGGTTGTCGTCCCTCATTACTAAATCCTGGATTTCCTAAAATACCCCTAGTTTAGACTGTACATTTTACTAAAACACTTAAAATCATTTATACATACTTGGAAATCATGGAAATCTTTAAGGAAAATGCTTGAAATTCACAATCGGAGTTTCAACATATGGATCTATTGTTAGTAATATATTGTATCCTCATAATCAGGTAACCCTGATTTAGGCTACCTTGGGTTACAATGGCTACAATATAGATAGATGGTTCATTTTACTGGTTCTTTATTGATATTTTATGGGTTTTGACATTTTAAATAATTTATCTAATTTAGATGGATTATTTTATCATGTTATTTGGATTGGGCATTTTATTTGAATGTTTGAATTCCATGAATGTATCTATGCTCTATTATTCTATCATGATTGATGTAATTTTGAGATTGGTTTGGAATGGGACTCGATAAGTTGATGGTGTTGTGATTTTAGGACTAGATTTTGGAGTAAAATGGATGGGATTTTAAGTTTTTTGGCTCCGAAATGGGAAAGCAAATCAAACCTAGGATGTTAGACCTACGCATATGCTAATCGTAGGACTTGCTACGAAATAGGACATTTTGTGATCAGACTAGCTTACTTAGGAATGGGATGCTTAGGTATAGATGGCTATCATGATTCAATCTATATAACTCAAGATTAATTAAATTCATATTTAGGTATAGGAAGGATGAGTGAACCTAAGCAATGCTTTTAGTTATATTGATTTTTATCTTGTTTATATTTTGATTGCTTGAGTTACTTTTTAATTACTTCAAGTTTTATTTTAATTGTTCTTTCTCTGCATTTTTAATAGTTTAACAGAATTATCACATAAAAATATGGAAATTCTTTAGCATACACTTAATTTTCATTACTTGCAGCTACAATCCCTTAGGTATGATATTTGTGGATGTTAAATTTTAGCACCCTATATTACTTGTCAATTTAGTACACTTGCTAAGGTTTCATCAATGGCTAGTACACTAGTGTGTAGGTTTGCCAAAGTTTTGAGCAAAATGATAAAAGATGCATACTTGAGGCAGCGAATCTCAAGGTATAGACACGTACCATTAGACCATGAGAAGTAGAGGTGCCAGAATCCCTCTATGTATAAAATCTATAAGCTTCATGGATTGCTGGTACATATAGCCTGCCAAAACCTTTAGGTGGTGTAGTTTGCAACCCTACAAAATGGCTTTGACTAGATCTCACTCTAGAAGTTTATGTGTCTAAATGGATCTGATCAATAGATGAGTGGGCATAATTTCCTAGACCCTCAAAATGCTCATATGTTTGGGAAGGATGATGTGCACCGTGTGCAAGACCTCTAAATTGCTCAGCAGTAACATGTGTAGTAGGTTGATGCTTGCATATCCCAAATCCTCGATCTGCCTCCTCAACTGATAGTAATCTATAATCTCCAGGTCAAATGTGCTCAAGCATATGCAAATGCAATGCCATGTCAAAGCTCACAACTATATCTCCCTTAGCTTGTGGCCATATCTGAGACTTAAGAAATCCAAATGATAGCACCAGATAAGTGACTATACCTCTGATGACTACTGCCATACCTGGAGCTCGCACTATCCTATTGATGTTCTACAGAATGTCATGGCTGATATTAAAATATTGTCCATTAACCATGCCTTATAGACACTAGATATCCACAGAATTCCCTGATTAACCCGTATAAGAATAGGATAATACTCTCTGTAAATATCGCAACAGCTGCAAAATTAGCCTAGTCACCTTTATAGTTGTGAGATTTTAAGGGATGCCTGGCCAGGCAATAACTGCCTATTGCTCATCACCAGTCATCCTTTCGACGATCACCACATCATTACCCATGGGCAAACTAAGGGCCTTAAATACTCATGCCTGAGACATGCTAACAGGATGGCCAAAAACCTTAAATGTAACCACTCCAGCTTCATTGTTAGGGCACTAATAACCTCCATATTAAAAAGTAGCCAAAAATTAACGGACTGCCTCTAGATAGGTAGTGAAGGAAAAGCCATAAAAATCTAGCCACCCAACTCGTGCAAGCAACTATTATGCATTCGGCCAAATACCTATAATCTACAGAAAATGCAAGCACATAAGCTAGCTAGTCTGGATGTGCACCTGATGTAACGATTTATACCTAGTAGCCTGCTCTGGTGTCATCCACCCAGGTGCTTGAATGTTAGGCTGGGGTTGAGCTTCTCTGCATTGAGGCATCTGTGTAATTATAAAATAAATTAGTATACTTGATATTTTTATCAAATAAACATTCAATTATAATTATGCCTTTAAGGCTGAATATAATAAAAAATATCATAAAATAATGATATATTTAAAGTAATAAATTCAACAGCTATGTAATAGTTAATTTCCATATTAACCATGTTAAAAGCAAGTGAACTTAAGCTATAGAGGCAAATTTTAAATAAACAGTATTAAAAGCAATAATTGCATAATCAACTAAATTCAAATTTAATTAATTCAAATAATATGCTTGTCATATATTAAAAGATAAAAACAAAAACAAAAAAAAACACATACACATTTTATATCCTATTTTTATTATTATTATACATATACATATTTATATTATTTATTATAACTATTATTTCCTATTTATTATTATTATTATTATTATTATTATTATTATTATTATTATTATTATTATATCATTTTTTTGCTCTTTCTTCTTCTTTTTTGTTTCCTTTTTTTTCCCATTTCTTTTTTCTGCTTGGTTCTTCTATCTTTATTCTTCCCCTACTGTTTCTATAGGGATTTTTCTTTGTTCTTCCTTTTTTTTGCTTGCCTTATATTATATTCATGCTTGTAACATCTAAAATTAATCTAATCTACGTACAAAACTAAGAAAAATGAAACCTTTTACATTATAAACAAAAGTGAGAAAGCCTAATCAACATATCTTACTAAACTACATCTAAGCAAACAGTCAGAGAAAGAAAAGCCAAACAACACAAACAATAACATGTTACTAAAAGATATAAAAAAAGTAAAAAGAACCAACCTCTATCCTTTAATGGTAAAACAAAATTTAAGGGACGAAGCTTGATGAAACAGGTACCCCCATGTTTGCAATCTGAATGCAGTTCTAATGGCACCAGTGGCACATAAATCAAAGCACAGAGTAGAGAAAAATGGCCGAAATACTCTTTTCGGAGAGCATGAGTTAAATTTTAGTAGAGAAGAAGAAGAAGAAGAAGAAGAAGAAGAAGAAGAAGAAGAAGAAGAAAAAGAAGAAGAAAAAAAAGAAGAAGAAATGATTTTTAGTGAGTCATGGACCAAAGCTGTGAGTCATCTGGATGAGTCAAGCACCTAAGGCATGATTTCACAAATAAAATGATGCAATTCCATTAAAGGAATGTGAGTCACAGACTTAAAGGCATGACTTAAAAAATGACTCATGAGCTTGACACATAAGTCACAGAAAGATGGCTAAATGTCCACTGATAGCCATTAGAATAAAAAAAAGAAATATTGATAGCCATTAATAACTCATTAATGCTAATTAATTTAATTTAAAAACAACTAACTTAATTTTAAATCCATTTTATCTTATTTTTTCTTTATTTTCCCTCAAATCATCTTATTTATTCTAATTATATCTTTAATACAATTTTTAATGAAATTAATAACAATTAATCTTTACACTTTTTTTGCATATATGTTATACGATATTATATACTCATTGAATAGAATTCAAAATTCTTGTAAGGACACAAGCTTTTCCCTACAAAATTCACAATCTAACAAAGTTAATATGCAAAATGCATGCTTCATGCAAAGATGCATCACCCATGTAATTTAAGAATTACTTGAGGCCTAAGGAATTGAGTCAAATAAGTCAATGGAGTGACTCACTCCTAGCCTATAAATACCCTCGAATCTCTTCATTTGGCATTCAAGGATCTTCATATGGCTTCCTGCTCCAAGTAAACACTTTACTCCATAATTTTCATTATTTATATTATACTATATTTATTATTTAATTAATTTATTAATTTGGTTAAAAAATTCAATTTTTCTTTACTTTTTCTTTTCTTTCTTTATAAGTTACTTTTTCCTTTGAATTTTATATTTCATCATTTTTTCTATATTTTTTTATTTTTATTTTTACAATTTATATATAGAGATTACATCATTTATCTATATATTATTCATATAGAATATTTTTTTATTAACTGTCCTTTATATTATCACATATTATTTTATAGATTTATTATCTTGAATAGCCATGTCCTTCATCACCAAAGTGCACAGGCTGCTTGATGCCTATAAGACCTAGAAAAATCCAATTTTGGCTCCATACTCTAGCTTAAGGTTTCTGCAAATAATTTGACTTGACAATAATCTTTTGTTAGCAGCTATAGGATCCTCAATTTCATGTTTTCAGGTTTACACACGAAGAATTATGCCTTTTGGACGAGGAATTTGCTAAGATCACCGGCATGTACTTCTATCCTGAAACCCTACCTTGCATTCCAAACTGCAAACCAGATTATCCTAGGGATGCAAGACAAACCTTGGGAATCTCACTCTGCTGTTTTTAGATTAGTACCTCGATAAAGACTCATTCCTCTGGAACTGCTGCTCAATCCACTGGATGAATTCTCTAACATACCAATTTTCTCTGTTGGCATTATTTTGTTGATCTATTTTACTCTGTATTTAACAGTTAATTCAGGGAAACCATCTGGCGACTATCAACTGCTCGGTGTCATCGAAGGCATATAAGTGGTCGAACCCATTTCCCTATTATCTTGGTGAAAACATCCTAACCTTGGACACTGCCTGCATTAATCCTATTGCAACTTTTTCTAAGAGCCCCTTATTACTCTAGGTATGGTCATTATTTTAATGATAGTGCGCCCTTTATAGGTTTTCACACTAGCTTTTCTTAGCGAGAAACGTGTCCTTATGGATTTTCACGTAACCCTATGCCTTATTTTTACCTAATATAAACCTAATTCAACCCTAGTAGCTTTTCATCATTTCATTTTTCATTTTAAATTTTCTTTTTTCTTTTTTTTCTTTTTCCCTTTTTTAAGGTGTGGCTATAGGAAAAACTAAGATTATTTGAGGAACCTCCTCCTAGAGTAATCAACACGTATTCCTTAAAGCATTTCCTCCTTAGAAGATGACTTTGCAATTTTGATTCACCATAAGAAGGCTTTGTATAACTGGCGATAATAGATGATAGTAACATCAAATTTAAGTACACATGGCTAATACCTGACTATGTAACTCAAGATGGTTATTCTAGATGTGTTCCACTATACGGCTTGTATAAAGCTACTTTTTATGCAGTCTTTCAATGTGTTCACCAATTTAGGGAGCAACAAGACATCATAAGACACCCGTTATCTTTTCAATGAGGTACTTTATCTTTTGCCTTTATCTCTAGGTATCATCATCTCTGGACTCAGTTGTATGCTAAAGCTAATATTGGGGAGTCAACCAACTATAACTTCACCACTTCTACTACATATAAAAGATAGGTGTGCAGCTAAGCAGTTGATGATATAGCACATTAGCTAAGAAAAAGCTCAAGTGGGAGTAGCAGAGGGTGATCTTTAGATTTAAACACATAATATAAAAACATATGTACTACTTTTCATATCGAATAAGATAACTTAGAGTATGTACAATAAACTGCTCTTATTTATATTAATGTACGAGATTACATTACATATGATAATATTTCTACGTATCTTTATCATGCATGATCACTATTCTAACATTAAGTTCAAAAGTACAAAACCCTACTCATTCATATGATTAAACCTTGAAAGTATATTTTCCCTATTATCAATTAGCCCTCTTAGGTTTTCTTGATTAAACATTTTCGCTCTACCTCTAAGCTTTGCCCAAGATGCCTTTTTTTGATTTTCATCTTGATAAGGTGCCCAATTTTACAAAAACATCGATTTTCAACCCACAAGGCATTTATTCACTTCTTTTTCTCTTTTATTTTTATTACATTTTTTGAGCTTAGACTTGCAACCTCTTTGGCCTATCAATATTAATTGGGTTCTTGAACTTGTTTCCATTACTGTCACTCAATATTGTATCTTCTTTGGATAATAACTTCTTTAGCACAAATGGGCCCTTCTATGTCAATCTAAACTTACCTCTGATTTCAGGTAGGCCTGGTCTTATATGCTTGAAAATCTTATCTCTTTCCTTCAGGGGATGCTTCTTGACCTTCTTTCTAAAAGATCTTGCTAGTCTTTTATGATAAATTTAATAATGATAATAAGCCCACATTCTATCTCTATCTAGCAAGTTAAGCTAAAGTAACCTCTACTTAGCCTATTCCATTTTTAGCAACTTAGCTTCTAGAACCACTCGCAACAACTTATGCTCGATCTCCACTAGCAATATGGCTTTTATCCAATAAACAAGTGAAAATTCAATTGATGTCCTGACTATAATTCTATAACCTTTTAGTGAAAAAGACAACTTCTCAGCCCAATCCTTATAAGTTTTGACCATCTTTGCTAGAATCCTGTTGACATTTTTATTTGTTGCTACCATTGCTCCGTTTACTTGAGGACAGTATAGTGAAGACTTATAGTGCTGGACTGTATACTTCCTGAGCATTCATTCGGTCCTTCCTCAAAAATGGGACCCATTATCAAATATGATATGATACAGAAACTCGTACCTAAATATCAGACTTTTTTTTAACAAACCTAGCCATTTCCTTTGCACCAAGATTTTGGAAAGATTCTACCTCTATCCATTTTGATAAATAATCAATGGCCACCAAAATGAATCTATATCCAATGATGCTGGTGGATGGATCATCCCCATAATATCTATACCCCAAGCAGCAAAAGGCCACAATAAAGTGAGATTACATAATTCCAATATAGACACTTGTCTCATATCAGCGTATTGTTGACACAACTAGCATTTTCTTACATATTTTGAACAATCTGTATCCATAGTAAGCCAATAAAACCCTTGATGCATTATCTTTTTGGCCAAGGATAAACCATTCATGTGGGCACGACAAACTCCGATATGGATCTCTTTCCTAACTTTCTTGGCTTCTTTTTCATCTATACACCTTAGTTGAATTCCATCAAACTACCTTTTATATATCACCCCATCTACAGTGATAAACTGAGTGGATACTTGCGTAGCATTTTTTGATCTTTTTTTATGGCTTTTTTTGGAAATATTATTTTTTTGAGGTGATTTTTAATATCAAAGTACCAAGGCTTCCCATTATTTACCTCAACATCCTTCACTTATTGCACTTCAAAACATGGCTTGTCAGAGCTAAAAATGAGTATAGGTTTCATTCTTACTCCCTTTAGATTATCCCATATTGACACCAATGTCGCCAAGGGAACAGCCAATTGGTTTTCCTCTTGAGGAACATACTTGAATTTATAAACCTCAAATTGATCACTTAACGCCTTTAAATAGCTTACATAAGGCACTGATCATTCTTTTTGCACCGCCCATTCATCTTTCACTTAGTAAATCACTAAGGATAAGTCACCATAAACCTTAGATGTAGGTCTCATACTTAGCTTCATTATTATTAGTTTTATATATGAGCTTTTTAGCCAAAGGTAGCTTTTCTCCCTTAAGGGTTACCAAAATCACTCCTACCTCTACACCTTTGTTGTTTGTAACTCCATCAAAGAACATCTACCATCCTAGAGCTACTATAGTTGCAATCTCATCAGGGAATTCATAGGATATTTCTTCTCCCCCTAAAGGCTGGTCCACTAAGAATTCTGCCATAACCCTTCCCTTAATTGTTTTCTAGGTAATATATTCAATGTCAAACTCCTATAAAAGGATCAACCACCTTCCCATTTTTCCTAACAACAAGGGTGCTTCTTTCAAATACTTGAGAGGATTTTGCTTGACTACTGCTTGTACCTTATTCGAATGGAAGTAATGCCTTAACTTTTTGAAGGTCCAAATAACCAATAAATAGATCTTTTCTATCTTTACATACTTAGCTTCGTATGGAAAAAACTTCAAGATGAGATAATACACCACATATTCAATCCCAAAACCATCTTCTCGAGCTATTATTTCTTATACTGAACTATCTTTTATAGCTAGATATAAAATCAAATGTTTTCCTACTCATGGCGATCTTAGCACTGGTGGACGTAAAAGGTAATCTTTAATAGTGTCAAAAGCTACCTGAAAATCTTCATTCCATACAACAGGCTGATCTTTTTGAAGTAGCTTAAAGATCGGTTCGCAGATGGAAGTTAGTTTAGCAATGAAGTGATTGATATATTGTAGCCTGCCCAAGAACCCTTAAACTTCTTTTTCCTTCTATGGTACAAGCATTTCCCCATTATCTTTTACCTTGTCATGATCTACTTTTATCCCTCTTTGACTCATAACATATCCCAAGAGCTTCTATAAAGTGATGCCAAACACATATTTCTTTGGGTTTAAATGAAGGTTGTAGCTATAAATCCTTTGGAAGAACTTCTCTTAAGCTACAAAATGGCCTTTTTGAGTTATTGATTTGACCATTATATCATCCACATATACTTTCACCTCTTTATGGATTAAATAATCCAAAATATTTGTAGCCATTCTTTGATACGTGGTCTCTACATTCTTTAATCCAAACAGCATGATCCGATAAACGTATATGCCTCATTCAGTAATGAATATTGTCTCGATCCTATCTACAACTTTGTTTAAGACCTAGTTATATCTAGCATATCCATCTTCAAAGCTATACATTGTATAAGTAACTACGTTATCTACCAGGACATCGATATGAGGAAGTGGAAAATCATCATTTAGGCAAGCTTTTTTCAAATCCATATAGTCCACACAAACTTGAACTCTTCAATCTTTCTTAGCCATTGGAACTATATTTGCCAAACCAGGTAGGATATTGAACTTCTACTAGGAACTTGGCCTCTATCTGATTCTTTACTTCTTCCTTGACTTTTTTTACCCATTCCAATCTAAACCTCTTAAGTTTTTGCTTGACAAGTTTGTATCTAGGATAAGTAGGAATGGCATTCTCAGCAGCTGCATGATCAACTCCCAACATGTCTTCATAAGTCCAAGCAAACAATTTTTCATATTTTTTATATTCTCTCAAATTCTTTTCTCTCTTCAAGGGTAACATCAAATGCTATCAAGATTTCTCTTTGATTCTCAAGAGTACCAAGATTGAATGCAATAATACTTATTGAATTAATGTCAAATATAGATGCTTTATGATCACGATCATGTAAAATTAAATTATGCAAAATATCAAACAAGTAAGCAATGTTATTCATATTATTAATATAAGGAAGCTAAATACGTCATCGTTAAAATTTTAGGTGTAAAAAGTGTATCTACAAAAGCATCCTCATCTACTTCAAGTGAATTTAATTCCTTAGACAAGCCTACTCTATCTCTTGCATCCTCGAGGGCCTTCTATCAACTTCTGTGGCAACTTTCTCAATATCTTCTTTCAATTTAGGCACAAGAATCTCAAATTTAACTTTTCCTTTGCCCTTGAATCTAAAATCCTAACTTTGGAGTTACAACCTCTTTAGAAACATCATCCTAATAAGACAGTTGAGTCATAATCTTCTTATTCCAGAATCCTCTAGTAGACTTAACGATTCCACTAAACCAATCAAAAATATCATTAAAGATCTCAAAGCTAGGAATAACTTCTTCTCCAACTATCACAACATCAATCTCACCACAAATTAGAGTGGATTAGATGCCAGTACAAAGCTATCAAGGATGTGTGGTACACCTCCTGGTTTCATCAAACCCTTTTTCTTATCAGCAGACTTCTTATAACCCAATCCTTTCCAACTAGTCATGCCTCTAGTAGTGATAGCTTTAGAGGAACCCTAAAAATCTTTTCCCAAACTGGCTTTTTGAAAAATAAATTTATTTTCTTATCATATTCACCACTTAAGGGGTGGAATCTTGCTTACCTCTATCATCAGTGTTAACATTGGCTATATGAAATCCACTAAAGGGTTAATTTTCTACCTCCAGTATGGAGACTTGTGATATGAGCTTGAAAGGCTCATAAATATTGTGTTTTAATGTGTAGTTTTGTTTAGTATTGTGTTTATTATTTTGGTATTTTATCTATATTTTTTTGCTTTTATGTGTTTTGTGTGTGTGTGGTTGTTTTATTTATTTTGTAGGAGAAGGGAATTAATTAAAGCTTAAAGGAGTCAATTGGAAGAAGGAGAGGAATGAGAGTTGTAAGGGTTATGTCGCGAGCCCGACAAGGAGGAGAGCTCGCAACAGCAAGCGGGGAAGAAAGCCAAGCCAGCAGCTAGAAGCGCGTATTGTCACGAGGGTGACAACCTAGGAGGAGAACTCGCGACAGCCAGTAGAGCCAGCCAAACATGAGCGTGTCTTGTCGCGAGCGCGACAAGAGTCGTGAGGTCACAACACAGTGCAGATGAGCAGTTGAATTTCTGAAGTGATGCAATTTTTTGTGAACAATGGCAACTTTTGTGAAGGGTTATCTTTGAATAGCCATATCTTTTAGAGAGGCATATATATGCCATGTGAACAGATTTTTA
Source organism: Excoecaria agallocha (assembly GCA_037975025.1). Lineage (NCBI taxonomy): Eukaryota > Viridiplantae > Streptophyta > Magnoliopsida > Malpighiales > Euphorbiaceae > Excoecaria > Excoecaria agallocha. Next base: position 110,218,073 of record CM075807.1, read on the forward strand.
GGTGTTGATTTTCTGAATTTTGATTTGTGTGATCTTGAGATTTTTAGTATTTTTACTTTATCTTTTTATGACTTAAAGAGGAGACAAAAAGCAAGGGAGAAGACATCTTGTGTGAAGGGAAAAGGGTTGAGAGATCCCCTTCTTCTTGTTCTTATGTTTTATTTTTCTTCCTTGTAATCTTTTACATGAATATTATGTTTGCATTTGTTTATATATGACAATTTTCTATTTCCATTTACTTAGTTAATCTTTGAGTGTAGAATTTACTATTAAAATTATATTAGTATCATTATAAGTTAAGGAAGACGACCTTAAATGTGCAATTCCTTCTCTGAAAATCAACAAAATGATCATAAATAAGAGAATTAGCAAGAGCAACATCTTATTGAAAGTTAATAGAAAATTCATTATCAAAGCATAGTTTGAGAGATCACATGTGGAGATAATTGTTATAGGTTGGTAGATAATCTTAAAATGTGTAATTAAAATCAACTAGTTCATTAGCGAGAGTTGAGAATTAGCACTTTAATTGCATGTCTTAGGCAATCTAATTCATGTCGAGAGAGTGGATTAGAAATATATTCCAACTTGGCTTACTAATAAGATTAAAACTTATAATTAAAATAATGGTATCAAGTGCAGGATTATTTAATTTCATTATATTTATTGTCTTCTTTGATTATACTTATCTAGGATTTAATTAATTTATGCAATAGAGTAGTTAGAATTAATTTCCACTTATGAACATCGTAAACATGATTAAAATTGAGTAGTAATAGTAGGTAATTAAAATCAACATTTCCTCATGGGATCAATATCTGAAGTATTATAACCGGTACACCGTATACTTGCGGTATTTAAGCTTTTAGAAAAAGCATAACAAATTGATTCTCTCTAATGGCTTTTATAGTGGCCACTTTACCTTTATGAGAAATTTTGATCATCTGGTGAAGAGTGGATGGAACTCCCCCTAGCTTGTAAAACCAAGGCCTCCCTAACAACACAAAAAGTTTGCAGGTATTGGCAATACCATAAATTCCATTTCAGTACTAATTATCCATGTAATGCCCACTCTTATTACCTTTTATTTACATATATTTTATTAAATTGCTTGTACAAAAACACATATACATACAACATTTAATATATATAATATACTTAAAGTGCAATTACAACTTAGTTCATTACATATATATTTCAAATTTTTTTTATACATTGTACATTTATAATAATGTAATACATTATCAGTATTAGCCTTGACTCGCTACCTTTCCAGTGGCCTGTAGATAATGACTCTAGCAAAAGCACTTTCTCACACCTGAGTACCTACACTAGAAAACACCCGTGTTGAGCAATGGCTCAGTGGGGAGTAAATAGTATAATTGACTTCTTATCGAAGTCACAAACACAATCAATATAACATGCTAATACATACAACATAATAACATGTCACTCTTATTTAGTACATGCAATTATACACTCAATAACAATCACAATACAGTTTTTCACTTACACTTCAATATTCACTGAAAAGCACCAACATTATCATTAAGTACAATTATATTTACACAATTAATCACTTATCATTACTCATCCATCAAATCACTTACATTGCCTGAATTCTCATAAAGGTGGATACGGGTACAAACACTTAATACTAAAAAGCAGTATCAAACACTAGAGACATAAAAGTCTCGGTTCACTAGATACCAAAAGGTATCAAACACTACACTAGTCACATTTTGGTGACAACACTTGTAGCTACGATCACTATCCCCTTTATAGGCATGTCTATCTATCCACTACTATGTGAAATTCAGGCTTACAAATAGTCTATAATCATTCAAAGTTATAACACTTAATACAATTAGATTCATAGAGATCATATATCAAATAGAACATGCAACAAAATCACTAAAAAATTTAAATTCACTTAAACTTCAAATACACTTAACATTAACATTAACATTAATATAAGTATTATTTGTCATGCAATTAGTAACATTATACTTACCATTTATCATGTTCACTCATATTCATTTATTGTACAAATTCTTATGCATTAAGACTTAGTGTATGTTTAACTCTACTTTATTAATTCATTATGTTTTTACACTCATTTCATATCATTTCTTACTCTTGTTTTTACACTTAAAACACTCTAAAAGAATTTAGGAAGGCTTAAACATACTTTAATAATAATTTGATACTTTAAAATCAAGTTCAAGAAAGATAGGGAAGGGTCACAGTTACTATCAAAATCCTAGTGACCGTGGTTCAAACATAAAATAGGGGTCATGGTTACTACCAAAATCATGGTAATCGTGACCTAGGTCGCCCTTCTGGCTCTGGACTGCGTCATACTACCTCACAGTCATTACCAAATGAGTAATAACTGTGGTCTATACTTTTTAAAATGGTCACGATTACTATGAAAAGCTTAGTAACCGTGAGTTAGGTCTTCTTTAAGGTCTGGATTGAAAACTGGGGTACCTCATGGTTACTACCAAAAACCTAGTAACCGTGAGACCCAAACTGCTCAAAGATAGATTTTCAAGTTTGACTTCTATGCCATTTTTGAACTAAAAAACGTCATTTTCATGGAAAATTGTCTTCTAAAATGTTGTTCCAATATGTCTCTAGTTTCTAAAACATTAAAAATAACTCAATTATGACTTCTAAATCTCAAGATATCACTAAAACATTACAAATTGTTCCTAGGTGACGAATAGCAAAGGTCTGTCCACTTCAAGCTCATTTTCGGACACTCTAGAAATAGATTTAGATATCAGTTTCTTCCACAACGTTGTAGATCTACATCTTAAATTTCATATTCAACTACATTCACATAAATCAGACATCTACAAAAATATTTATGCACTTTACACTGAAATTGGTTCAAGTGAACCTTGAACAAATTTTCACCTTATCTTTTTCTAAGGCACAAATCATCTTTCTCATGCACTATACATTCAATTATTCACTCAAAAATCAACTATAGATCATCTAAAACACCTATAACAATCTATTTCAACTAAAAACATATAGAACAATAATATAACTCCCATACCTTATTAGGGCACCAAAGTTCCTTTCTTTCTCTCTCTTTCTCTTTCCTTTCTCTTGCTTTTCATCTCTACCATCTACAACCCTTTTTCCACTTGGAGAAGCTTCCATGCAAGCTTGAGGAGAAAAGAAGAAGAAAAGCCAAGGTAGATAAACAAAAACTTTGTGTTTGTTTTTGTGGCCAAAAATGGCCGGCTAACTCAAAGAAAACCCAAGTTTTGTTCTTTCCTTTCTAGCCTTCCATTTGTTTCATTCCTATTGATGGCTCACCAAAATCTTGGTAAAGTTTAGTTTGGTCCCTCTCAATTCTCACATTTGACATAAAGACAATTTAAAACTTCCGATCAAGCCCCACTACTTTTCTAACAATGCATATGTGCCCTTAAATTGATAATTTTATAAAATTGCCCTGAACATTTACATTAATTTCGATCACATTCCTAACATATTTACAATTAAGTATCGATATATCCCTTGGGACATTACAATCCTAGTCTTAACATTGGCTTTAAAAGAATCGGTTGCTTACTTGCGAGAGATGTCGTAGGCTGTAACTACTAAATTGGTTTTACTTAACATGGATTCATCCAATCCAAAAGTGGAAAGTGCTAGCAGTGGATATACGTTGATTAAAGAACCATCATCTACCATTACACAAGTCGTATACTTCCTATTGACTTAGGTTTTTATATATAAAAGACTGCCTTCAATAGGCAAGTTTCCATTGGTATATATGATATTTTCTCTAGCATTTCCTTTAACCAAATCTAACAGCTCTAAAAGTGAAATAGTCATGGCAACACTAGACTTGCATAAAGCCTTCACTACTTTATGCCTATGGGAAGGTGACTGCAAAAGCAAATCCCACACAGAAATCCAAGTGGGATTTTTCTTTAGCTTCTTAAGGATTTAATCCTCCTCCTATTCCTCTTTTATAGGCAACAGCTGAAAATCCAATTACCTCTCCACCTTTAATACTATTCTACCACTTCATGTGATCAACTTTATATTTTGTGCCTTTTCCTCTTCTTAGAATCCCATAAAGCAAGAGGGCTTGTAAGGCTGAGGCTAAAATATTCAAACTTTTACCTCTTAGTAAGAGTGGTGCCCTTTATAACCAAGGTATAGTGAGTGATATAAGCAAAGGGGTCAGAAGTACCATCGAACTTAGGTAGATTAAGCATTTTAAACCACTAAGGGAGCACATCTTCACTTTTCAAGTCCCTATCTTCTGGACTGACACCCTTTCCAATTGATAAAACTTAAGCCATAACTTGTATCTTTTCTTTTATTTTTTTAAGAATTAGATCCTCCATTCTAGGTAGCTTTCACTTTGGGTCTTGTGTTATTGGTCATTCTTCCTTTTCTTTAGGGATAAAATCCTCTTCAAGGGTGACACCTTTATCCTTTTTCTATTCCAAAAGCACAGCTCTCAATTCTGTTTCCCTTGACACAGCCACCAAAGAAGGTCCCACTTAGGCAGCAATTGGAGTACCTTCCAAAACCACAGGCTCTTTGTGGGTAGCAATAGCTGTTGAAGTTGGTTGGCCAATAGGCTATTCTAGTGAGTTCATCATATCAGTCACCATAGACTCAATTCTTCTCTCAAACTCATACAACCTTCTCTCCAACTCCTGGCTATCAGTGGCCCTAATCTATGTTGGATCTACCATATCTATTTTTTTAGATGCTATCTCGAAGATTTCAACCAAACCAAATATTTTGCCAATGCTGACTTAAATAGCCCTGATAAAAACCTTCTAGCCAAATGCCTATTCGGACTTCTAAACCACTCCATCAACTTTATGGTGACTATAGCTACCTATAACCCTCAATCAAGGCTCTAATCTTCCAATATGACCAAAAGAATTTCTTGATACCAATATACATCAAGCAAGGTCATTATAGCTTTGCTTTGAGTGAATGCCTAAAGAAATTGAGGCTTAAAACTTGTCCAAGTAACACTCATCCTTCCATAACAGGTCAAATTCTTAAACCACCTAGATGACTCTATAATGGCTGAAAATAATATTTGTTAGCATGATGCATGACTATGCATGGAATACATGAACATATTATATATCATCCACAAAACACATACGTAAACTAGAACAAACATTCTAACCTTATTTCTCCCACATAACAGGTTATGCAATCTCTTTCCTAGGTTAGATCTATTCATGGGTTAATAAGGAATCAAATGAACATATGCATGGTGGAAAATCGATGACATAACCTCTCTTAATTTAGTGCACAAGCAAATGCAATATTGATCTCTATATACCTGAGTCATTCAAACAAACAAAGATAGGCCCACTAGGGCATGGCAGCCTTTGATTAGCACATATCTTGATTTATCAAAATTTAAACAAGTATATATATATCTCCAAATAGTAAGCAAAGTATTAAGGTACATGCCTGGGGAAAGTATCTATATCACTACATAAGGCTTTGGCCTGGTAGTATAAATTTAGGATCACCCAAGCATGGTCCTTGCCAATGGATCTAACTCTTTACAAGCATGATGACTATCTAGGTCACCGTTTAATATACCCAATGCGTACGAGATTTGGCCTAGTGGTCCTCTATAACATTCCCTTATATTGACTGAACATAGGGTCACAAATTGAGATTACACCAATGGTCAAATGGGGATGCCTAACTTAAGTCTAAGGTCATAGCATGTTTCTAATTCACCTTAATTGAGAAAAGGACCAACATAATAAAACCATAAGCAAACATTTATATTATATCAACCAAGTCGCTTTCAAAATAAAATCTCAAACATTCCCCAGTGGAGTCAAAACTATGAAACACGCCACCCCTTAGACATCCAGTTTGTTCTCAAAAGCCCATTTTATAACTCGAGACTGGATCAAGGTTCATTTAACTCATGAAAACCGATTGATTCGTAATGACTAAGGATTCAACCCAATACGCGATGCCTTGGGCCTTCAGAAGGTATGAGATAGCTTCTCAAGTTATCCTTATCCATTTGCTAATCATTAATCTATGAGACATATACTAAAAATCACAAAGCGTGTATTTAGGAGTCACCATCCAATAAAGCATTCAAAAAGTGATTTTTGTACCTTGTGACACTCAAACTAGAGAGGGTTCTGATTTCATCCCTACTTACATTTACTTGGTTGATATTTAATACAAACAATTGCTTGTGGCCAATTATATCGATCATTCTCTTATACATTGCAAAGAATAAAATAAATAAATAAATAAATAAATAAATAAATAAAACACACTAACATATAGAAAGTAATAAAATCATACATAAATCGTAGGGATTTAAAGACATTGGTCCCGGCATGTGTGGATGAGAGATTATTACTGGCTCATTTTTATTATGTGATTTCAATGAAAACAATTTTTAAGCATACTAAATCTAGAATAAAAATTAAAGACATAAGCATACATAAATTGGGATATTTATTGAACTCAAAAACATTGGCTCCCTCATGCTTAATTTAAAAAAAAAACTCTTTTGATGTGATATTTAGGATAAAATAGTACATTGGTCCATTTTATTAATGAAAATCCAATTAAATAAATAGAAATACTAAATATGAATTTCTTTGGTTTTTATGCCAAAATACCCTTGTTTACTAATTATTACAACCCGTAAAATAATAAAGTTTGAAATATAAATAACGTAATTAAAATAAATTATCAAAATAAATTAATCATTATGGGGCCAATCGAACTTCCTTATTTTTCTCAATTTCTTTGAATAAATCTCAAGTGGTCCATATAAAAAATGATAAAGACAATGGATTAATTAAACAAAAATACAAATAAAATTACTGATAGTATAAAATAAAGAATAAACATATGTATTAATATTTAAAATTAATCATAAAACACATAACAAATAAAAGAAACAAAAGAAAAGACTTAGGAATGAAATAAGAGAGTGAGTTATGAACTCACTAAGGATAAGAGGGTGAGTCACAGCCTTGAGTGGAACAAGTCATGTTCCCTCAAGTGAGTCACTGGCCATTCTAGAGTGAGTCATAATCTTAAGTTTGGTTCATGATTCACTAATGGCCCAAGTCCATAAGTTATCTCTAGACTATCCAGCAACTGTTAGAATGATGCCATGATTGAAACTCAAAATTTTAGAACCTATTCTAAGGCTCAAAACTCATGAAAAACCATTCCAAACCTCCTAAAATAATTATATAACATCAAAACAAGGCTTAAAAACATTAATTAACTCAATTAACATGAAATTATCAAGTGAGAGAAAATAGGTTCTTTTAGAGAGAAAATAGCACATAAGAGGCTCAAAATCCATTCAAACTCTCAAACAAAATATAGATTCATCCATAATTCATGAAAACACACATAATTGAGCCAATAAAGCATTGTTTACCAAAAGAAACCTAGAGTAAAATATATACAAATATGTATAGAAAAGAGAAAGTAAGAATAGAGCAACCAAAGCTTAAGAAAATGTAAAATGGATTTTTATTAGTATTAAAGTCTTAGATCTATACAAAAGCTAGAGCTTTGCCTTTTATATTACCTTCAGTAGAGCTATTTTTTGAAACCAATGAGAGTGCTTTGGAGTCTCCTCTCCTACTTCTTACATTCTTCTCCAAAAACCATAGCAAAACCTAGAGCTCTTTTTTATGTTTTTTTTCTCTTTCTAATCTATTAATTGATTATATTTAATCCTCAAAACCATCCCATCCTCACTTAATGACTTTGGATTAAGATCTAGGGAAAAGGTAGATTTTAAATCCTAAAATAATCCTTGATTATGGAGGAAGAAAATCTAAATTTTGGTTGAAAAAACCCAATTACAATCTTGATTGGCAAGTCACAGACAATGACTATCGAACTGAACTTAGTAGGGCTCAAAAATCATTCTAAGCCAAAAGGGGTAAGTCTTAAACCAAAGATCATGACTTACTAGGTGAGTTACGGATTTCAATAAACCATTGGCTCTCATGTTACGGACCAAAAAAGGAAGTGAGTCACTTAGGGCTGTAACTCAGAAATGAATCATAGACTTAACCCATAAGTTGAGTTCATGACTCACTTCTGAGTTAGCTAATGGCTCCTAATTATTCTTACTTCACCCAACTCCATGAAAGAAATAAAACATATTTTTAAAAGACCATTTTTTCTTAAAAACTTGATACAATATTTTTTCAAAATAAACATTGCTGTAGGAGGAAAGAGAGCACTGCTGCTTCCTGGTTGTTTCTAAAATAGCATTATCCTCATTAGGTAACCTTGATAAAGGCTGACTCAAGCCCATTGTCTGCAGCTACTTCTCCAGCAGCTTTATATAGCAAATCCCAAGTGGCTGATAAGGAGGAGATTATGGCGGACTCATTTAGACTTCCATTACTAAACCTTTGCCTGTACCTATAACCACTTCAAGATCCATATAGAGTGGACTGCTATGAGCAAGATACAAACCCATCCTATATATTAAAATCTCCCAAATCAACTTTAAAACAACCATACTAGCACAATAAATGTGAAACGAGGAATATTCCTTAAGGATTAAACAATACCTTAAAGGTTTCATAGCCCAATGAGAAATTGTTTCCCTTGGAATCATCTTCAAGCCTAGAATGAGCCATTTTGCAAGTTAACCTAGTGATGTAATCCTCTTCGTCACTCTCTTCGGCAAAGCCGAGTATTGATTTAACAGGAGAACTTGACCCAAAGCCATAAAGAAAATTAAAAGGGAAAAGCGACTTAGCATAGTCAGGTTTAGAAATAAAGACATCCTTAGCATTGTTGAAGTTATCTTTTTTATCTAAGAACATATCATTGCCCGTAAGAAATTGAGAAGGCAACTAAAATTCACCATCATCCAAACTTTTGGCCATGTTGAAGAAACACAAGCATGAGTTAGTAGTGAGAAGATTTGAGCAAAATAGAGAGATTGTTGCTTGGTTAAGATTTAATGATAGAAACACAGTTGGATTTTTGTTGGATTTGTAAACTAAAAAGGGAGAGGTGGCTGTCGATAGGGGGAAAGATTAGATAGCGAGAGAGGTAAAAGAAAAAAAAGTTAGGGTTTTTAAATCCCATTCCTTGTAAAAATTTCCTACGAAATTATAAAATACCATTGATAATTTACCTGCAGGTAGGGAAATTTATACTATCAATAATTAATTTATATAATATTTTATTTTAAAATAATATAATTTATTTTAAATTATTAATTAATTCATATATAATTTAGAAATTTTTGTCAAAAAGTAGATATAAAATATTTTTGGTCATGATAAAATTATTTTAAAATAAAATATTATAAAAATTAATTAGTAATAATATAAATTTCACTACTAAAATATTTTTTGCTTCATTCCGTAGGAAAATTACATACAAAATTGTTTCTCCTTCAGGAAATTCCTTTTGAAAATAAAATTCTATAGGAAAATTACCAATAGAATCATATTTCATAGGGAAATTATCTTCGAAATTATTTTTCCATCGGGAAATTCCCTATGAAACTTTATTTTTATCAGAAATTATCCTATGGCAAAAGGACTCTGTTGTTAAATTTCATGTGCAATTTTAGTTACAAAATATTGGTTCCTTTTTTATGATGAATTTTTCTATTCCATCGCTAAATTCCATCAGTATAGTTTGGCAAAAAAAATTTTCCTCCATTGTTTACAATGAATTTGTTATTTCATTGCAAAAAATATTTTTCTCCTACCATTTTTCCTATGAAACAAATTTTTCATCAGTAATTACGTACGAAATTTTTTCGTAGGTAATTTTCATTGGCATTTGAGATTTTTCTTGTAGTGTACCACTTGATATAAGACTTGGGCTGATGTTTCTCCTTAACACCTCTCTACATTAAGCGAACATAGGGTATGCTTTAGGATAGCATCGGGGCTAAAATAAGGATGCCTAACTTAATTCTAAGGCTCTAGCACGTATGCATAAAATGTAATTTCGAAGGAAGATAGGATTAAATAAGAAAAAATTAATTATAAGTAACTTAACCAATATATTTTTGGGAGTAAGGTCTCTTTAATCCCAAGTGGAGTTACCACTATGATACGTATCAAAGCCCTTTTGATGTCCAGGTTAGTTTTTTGAGACCTGTTTTTAGGGTCCAAATTGGATCGAGGCTTACTATATCTCATATATTGGCCACTTTACAATAGAAAGGGGTTTAGGCCCAATCTATTGATTATGGTAAACTTATGAAGGCCTTTAAAGTGGGCTCAAAGAGGTAGGTATCATCAAGTTGCCACCCAACAAAACATTTGGAAATGATTCTCAATCTTTTGCTGCCTAAATAGAAAACAGTGTTCAATACATCACTCTTAGTTCGTATTATGGTTAGGTGTTTTCTTATAATCAAATTTTTATTATTGATCATCTATCTCCCTTCTCACATGATATATTGCAATAAAAATAAACACTTCAAGCATCCAAAGCAAATGATAAACAAAATAAAGAGTCCTACTTAAATTATTACATAAGTAAATTATCCCAAAGAAGAGAATAAACATATAAATAATCATACATAAAATGGGGAGTTAGTTAAGCTTAGGAACATTGGTTCCCTTATACATGACTTTTACGAAAAAAGATGGAGAGCTTTTTATGATTTTTAATAAACACAAGATGAGTGATTTTAATTTAAAAAAAAATAGACTCTCCCTTTTTATTGTGAGGGTTTGGGATAAAAAATTGGACGTTGGTCCGTTTTGTTAAGTAAAATCCAAATTAATTAGTAAAAATGATTTTAAGTAAATCTTTCATTTAACATGCAAAAACTTATTTTATTCCAACCTATTACATTCCCAAATAGAAATACATCCAAAAATAACAAAATATCAAATTAATTAAATAAAGCAATTATAAATAAAATAACCTAAATACGAATTAAGAGAGAGAAAGAGAGAGAGAACAAAAGAACTGAATGGGGCATGACTCCCAATGCAAAATCATCTCTCGAGATTTCTTAAAAACGCACAATGGAATTTTCTCACACAAAACACAAGAAAATCAAATTAATTAGTATATTAAAGAAAATAAATGTTAAAATAACTCAAAATAATAAATAGAATGATCATACTAGAAATAAAGAAACGAATACAAACCAAAAAACTACATGTATAAGGGGTACAAAAATGAATCTAAATAATAAATACTAGAAAAAATGACTTAAGTAAATATAAAAAAAACATTAAAATATGTTAAAATATGAGGAAAAGAAACCACAGATGCCATTGGCAATCGATGAATGCCCCAGGCAAGATAAAGGATGGGATAAAGAGAAAGCATCGATCGCAACATCCTGTCTATCACGCTAATAGATAAAATCGTCCATAATACTTTCTTCCCATCTATCACTCAAAAGACAGACACAGGAAGCAAACTTTAAACTAAAGGCATGCAAAACTCAATCGAACCCTAAATATGCAATTTTAAGACTCTAACGCATACCGAGTATAACTATAACATCTAAAACATGCTTTTAAATCAAATAAGAACAATAAATAACATACAAAAGATAGAATTTTAACTCAAGTGATTAAATATGCATTAATGAAGAAAAATACATACTGATATGTTATTCTAGTGTATTAAATAGTCTTAAATCATCATAGAAAAATCTAGCATCTCAAATAAACACAAAATCATATGTTACAATATCATAAAATAGTAAACATGGCAAGAACTAGAGAGATAAGGCTTAAGACCTAGAATATTATCCTCAGGACATTCTCAATTTAGTGAAACTGGAAGTGCTAATCTCCACGTTGATCCTCTATTTTTATGTTCAAGAATAAAAATATTTATTTATTGTTTAATGTGAATGATTGTAGTGAACCTTGGTTTCAAAAGCAGAGAATTAATTTCTCTCTCTTAAAAGTATGTTCTTTTTAAAGCTCTCGAGATCTCTACCCTTTTTTTAAAAACCCTAATTTTAATTTTTATATCTAGAGAAGAGTTAGAGATTAACTCTAACTCTAACTCTAATTCTCTAAGATAAGAAGGATTAATCCCTTCAAATCTAGAGTAAATCAAATCTGACCCTTATCCATGATTTTCAAAAATGGAAAAATATGGGGAATTTAAAAATAACCCTCATATGATAAACGATCATTCCTCACGTAATTTTCATAATTTACAAAAATATCCCTGATCTAACATGGATTAAAGGGCAGACGTCCGTCTATCGTTGTTAAAGACCAAAATTAATGTTTTTTTGGAATTCTTTTCAAAACTTTTGGAAAAATAAGTTGGAAAATCATAAAAACATTCATGAAAATATAGAAATCAAAGTTGGAGTTTTGAGATTCATACTCTTTATCTCATCATTGGGTAATCCTGATCTAAGTTGCCTTAGGTCATGGTGTCTATAATACTGTATGGGTAATTTTAGATAGACTTACAAAGTTAACTCATTTTATACCAGTTTGATTGAAGTACTCAATGGATCAGTTAGCGAAATTATATGCTAATGAGATTGTCTGATTGCATAGAGTGCTAATGTCTATAGTTTTTTATCGAGACCTGAGGTTTTTATCTAGATTCTAGAAAAGTTAAAAGCGGCCTTGGGTACTCAACTTTACTTCAGCATAGCTTTCCATCCTCAAACAGATAGGCAATTGGAGAGGGTGATACAAATGTTAGAAGATATGCTACAGGGCTGCATTTTAGATTTTAAAGAAAGTTGGGATAAGTATCTAGCTTTAATAGAGTTTGCCTCTCATAATAATTATCAATCTAGTATAGGCATGGCACCTTATAAGGCATTATATGATCAAAAATAAAGAACTCTCTATTGGACAAAAATATCAAAAACCAAGCTGATTGGTCTAGAAGTCATAAAAGATATGGAAGAGAAAATACAAGTTATAAGGAAAAGATTGAAAGTAGCAAGTGATATGCAAAAATTATATGTTGATTTAAAGAGAAAATATATTGAATATCAAGTCGGTGATAAGGTATTCTTAAAAGTGTCACTGTAGGGGAAAGTACTATAATTTAAGAAAAAAAGAAAGCTTAGTCCCAGGTTTATCATTCCCTATGAGGTTATTGAGAGAATTGGACCAGTAGTTTATAGATTAGCACTCCTAGGAGAACTATCAAAGTTGCATGATATCTTTTATGTCTCAATGCTAAGGAGATACCGATCGGATAAGTTGTATGTACTGCCAATTTAAAAGATTCAAATCTAATATGATTTTTCCTATGATAAAGAGCCCAAGAAGATTTTAGCTAGATAAGTTTGTCAATTAAGAAACAAGCAAATTCCACTTGTAAAAGTGTTATGGTGACATCATGGTATTGAGAAAGCAACTTGAAAACTTGAAGCAGCCATGAAAGTTCAACATCCGTAGTTATTTAACTCATGTATGAATTTTGGAGATGAAATTATTTTAAGAGGGAGAGAAACGTAAGGCCCCAATATTTATCCTAGAAGTATATGAGTGAGTAGCATGATTAGTGTAGTAATGAAGTAAGAAAAAGGACATAAAAGAGATTAATGTGAAAGGCATGGGTAATTTGGTAATTTAACACTTTAGTATACACGTGCATGTTTGACAGGCATTAAATGAGGACTTAATTGAACCAATTGATAAATGTGTTGGGAAAGAGTTAAAAGATAAAGTTAATTGAGGAGTATTTTGGAATTTCTCCTAATGGCCACAAGTGGGTCAATAGAAGAGTAACAGATGAACTTCTAGAAGCAATAAAAGTAAGATATTTGGAGGGGAAATGGGTAACTTGCCGCTTAGGTCTATTTTTAACAATTTTCTTTTTTCATTTTTGCAATTTATTTCATTACATACTCCTTTCAAGCTTAGTGATTCTGGTTAGAAAGAGAAAGAATTTAGAAGTTAGAGAAGCTCAAGGTAAGTTCCTTTATTATTGTTCTCCTCCTTCTTATCCTTAATTTTTGTAAATTAGTTCAAGTGTACTGACTGGAAGTTCACAAGTGTCACTTATGGTTGTAGAAGGAGAATCTAGTAAGAAGAAGGGAAAAAAAGCTATCAAGGATTGAAGAGAGGAATTTTTTTAGCATTTGAGGTATGGGAACTTGGTTAACCAATTTAGGGATATTTGATGTGTTGATATGGTATATGCATGGTTATGGATGTGTAATTGATGATAGAGTGTTGAATTGATGGCAATTTTAATGTGTGAGTCAAATTGTACTCAAAATCGTGTTTGATGAGATCTCTATCATAAGATTCGCATGACCTAAGTTTAGTAACTTGGCCATATCTCAGTCCCTAGAGCTCTAAATGGGATAATTATAGTTAGAGATTAAACTGGACTTATAAATCTAGAATTCATGTGAAGAGACTATAATCTAATTCTTGTGTTAAATACCACAAATTTTATCTTAAAGTGAGACTAAGTTAGCTACCCTATCTTTTAGAGCAGCCTCTGGTATTTTGGCCATATATTTCAATATATATGTATAAATGGCTTTATTTTTAATTCTATAGAAACTATAGACATAGGATAACAAAAGTCTAGAAGACCATTTTGCTTGATCTGGCTAGAACTATTTCAAAAATACAAAACAAAGTGAACTAGGGAATCCCATCTTGTCATGAGTTGGCATCATTTTTGACAAGTTGGCACACTCAGCCTTTGTCACCAATTGGCACCACCTGTGCCGAGTTAACAAAGACCCAATCCTTCCTCCTTTGTTTGTTAAACACTAGTCTTTTGATCCAATGTGTCCAAATGTATTGTACACATGAATTATTATAAAAGGAACCTACATACACAATATGCTATTTTAGAACTCTAACAATGTAACTAAACCTAAGTGAATGTATGATTAAGAATTGATTAACACTTTGATTGAACCTATATATAATAATAATATTATACATGTATGTATTGAAGTTATTCTAAGTATATTATGAGGAATACAAAAAGGCGAATATATATATATTCTACTAAAAATAGGTATGTATGTATGTATATACTTATCAATTTCCATTTCACATGAGCAATGATTTGAGTGATATGAAAAGTGAAATAATGCATTGTTTATAGAACTTGGTACTGGATAGATAGGCATGCCTATAAGGGTAATCGCAGCTGTTAGTGTCTTGACCCCGTTTAGGTCTATTGTTCATCCTCATTTGGGATCATAGTCTTGACTCTATTTGGGTATATAGATTTGATACCTTTGAGTATCTACTAGACTGATCCCTATAGGTATCCACATGACCAATACCTTTAGGTATCTATAGAACCTTTTATCCATGCTTATAGAGCTTATCTAGGCATTTATAAAGATGAATAATTAAAAATGAAAGTGAAATGTTTTATAATTGATTTTATGATGATGATAAGTAAATACGATAATTATCTGTATAAGAGCATATGCAAGAATATATGGCTTTACCTGTTTAAGCAATGAAAGTATTATTATTTTACTATTCATTTTGTTACTAATTATCATTTCCCTTTTGTTATTAGAAACTATTCTTTTGCACATTTTTCATGCTTGCATGTTGGCTAAAAACCACTTTGAGTAGTCATTGGAAACTCATATTAAGCTTAGCACGGGTGTTTTATCCATGTAGGTATCTAACGTAGGATTGTCGGGGATAAAGCTTGCTTGAGAAAGGTCCACACAATGACAAGACATAGAGTTTTCTCAATGTAAATGAACATTTTGTTAATGTCTTGTATAAGTGTTTAATTTTGTAATGGATATAGTAATGTAAATATAATGATTTAATATAGCAACTTGTGATGTTATAATGGTAAATATAAATACATGAGTGATATGAATGAAAATATGTTATGAATGTTACAAATTAATAAATGACATGTTAAGCATTATGCATGAATGATTGTGATGACATGATGATAAGATAATAGGGCTATTTTAGTAGAGAAGGCATTACAAATGGACTTTATCTAATATTCCATTAAATGTTAATGGAACTTGCTAACCCAATTAATATGTGGACCTCACGGGGCCAGTTAGGCTACCACATCACCTCCTCCTTCTTCTTCTTCTTCCTAAAAACAACATTGTTTCCTCTTCTACCTTTTAATTTTTTATTTTGTTGCATTTCTAGCTGCTTTATCTCCCCTCAACTGCATGTCCCCTTAACAAAAATAACAAAATTGATGAATAACTTTTAGAGGCAAAGATTAGGAAATTGCAAAGAGGGAAAAATAAAAATATAGGACAACAATATTAAGCAGCAACAACAAAAAAAAAGGAATACTGGAGAGAGGCAATGATCAGTTTGCCCTAATCATCGGCCAGATCAAGAATCTTGAAGAATCATTAACACCCACTCATTCCCACTCCGAATCTTCCCCATCCATATTATCCTCTCCTTATCATTTTGATTCAAATAATGGTATCATTATTTTGATTTCATCTACCTCTCTTCTCACTAATATATATTGTTTTTGCACAATTATTTCTTTTAATTATTAATGATTTTTGTTATAACTAATAATGCTATAGATTTATAAAAATTATATATAAATATAAAATATTTAGTGATATTTTCTAATTGATGGCTGTCTTCCTTAGTTTTATCAATTCCTTAAAATTTTATTGTATTTTAATAGCTATGATCACACTTTTAAATAGTCCATAAAGGCATGAGATTCTAGTTAAAAATTATCGAGTTATTATGATTTTAATTCATATGTGCAGTAAATCTTGATCTGAGAAAGTAAGACAAGTTTCTAAAACCATAGCCAAAGTAGAGGTAGTAGATAAAACATCTTTAAGAAGAAGAAAAAAAAAAGAGGAGGAAGAAGAGGAGAAGGAGGGTGATAAGGCAGCCTATTTGGCACCGTAGGGCCTATTATTTAATTAATTCAACAAGTTTCATTAACATTTGATGAAATATTGGATGGAGTCCCTTAATTGAAAGGGGACTCGAAAGTGAGGACTAACATTGTAACTTTTAAAAAATTGGGTCTGACATTGAAAAATATCTTATAGTTCAGGCTTTATTTTGCTATTAACCTTTTTTTCTACTTGAAAAGTCCTCTTTAATGGGGACTATGGTTTTCAATCAAGAAAAATTAGGAAAAATAACACATTAGACTAGCTTAACTTCGAGATTAATTTTCTTAGCTAGATTTCTTTATTTCTTTTCAATTCTTTGTGGATTAATCATCAATTTTTGGAAGATTCAAGTTTGGAAGAGCTGAAAATTTTTTGAATTTCTTTATCTTCTCTCCAAAGTTATAATTATGATATCCACTATTTTAGCTTCATTTATCCATGTTTAGTAAGTACTTTTTATTTATTTATTTATTTTGTTAAAGGATTCTTAATTACCTAGATTGGTTATTCATGCAATTTTCAATTGTATTTTCTCATCTATTTTTTGTTCTTAATGCTCGAATGTATAATTTTATTATTTATGCTTATGACTGTGCCCATGTTGGAGAATTGACTGTATGGGCTTTGAATTGATTTTATGCATGATTTTTGATAGATTAAAGACTACTTTTAATTCTTGCATGTCCAAATCAAAGGCTTGAATTAGAATTAGAGATTTAAATTGTGCCCTTTTAGGGGAATTCTCCAAAACTAATACTTATTCGATTTAATATATAAATTTCTTAATTAAGAGTTTCGTTTAACTTAAATATTAATGCCTATGTTAAAGTGATTGGGTTTATTCACTAAATTTTTCAATTCAATCAAAGATTGTGTTGGTTGATATCCAAAATTGTTTGGGGAGAATAGATGATCTTAATAAAGCTTAGATCATTGAATTATTCTCTTTGAATTGTGTTTGCTTTAGTAGTTCATAATTAATTTTGCATTAATTAATTTTAGATTTATTTTAATTAATAATTCATTTCAAATACCTGTGGATTTCTCAAATAACATCAAATAAGAATAGGATGGCTTAAGGTTAACATTTATCCCTATGGAGATGATAACTCAAGTACTTTGTATCCTAATAATTCATTTCAAATACATACGAATTTCTCAAATAACATCAAATAAGAATAGGATGGTATAAGTTTAATATTTATCCCTGTGGAGATGATAACTCAAATACTTCATATCCACTTTATTACTTGATTGGTACACTTGTCATCAAAGATGATGTTACTTGTCTTATTACCCCTATGAATCACCCACTTCTCGTATAGAAGAACTAAAATATTTCTTCTATGGTGGAGATGGCAATGGCATTCTTGCTTTGAACAATGCTCTATAAGGCTACAATAAACTAAAAATTTTTCAAATTGGCTGAAAGTGCAATTCACCCTCTAAAGTTTGACAAAAAGAGCAATTAACCCTTTAATATTAATTTTAATGCAATGTCTCATCTAAAGTTTATAAATTGATTCAATGTCATCCCAAAATTGATGAATCTGTTATTTTGATTATTTTTCGTCAGTTGAATGCTGACATGACATAAGTGTGACACATCAACAGGAGTTGAATTTTTCCAATTGGCAAACATAAGAGGTAAACTGCTCTTTTTGAAATATTTCAAGAGCTTTTTTGCATCTTTAATTTTGCCATATGGCACTCTTTTTGGCATAATTTTGATGTCATATCAGTAATCAATTGACAAAAATAGTTAAAATAACAGATCCATCAGTTTTTGGGTGACATTACCCCAATTTGAAAATTTTAGGAGAAACATTGCACTAAAACAAACCTTAAGGGGTTAATTGTTCTTTTTGTCAAAATTTAGGGAGTGAATTGCACCTTTAGCTTTCCAAGATTTTCATGGCACCAACCTTTGTAAACAATACAAAATGCACTATGGCTTATAATTATGTTCGCATTGAAGCATCTGCTCACTGATTTGAGTTCTTTGTAGCTAAATTCTTTAGGTGTTTTGATAAGCTTTGATGTAAAAGTTCAAACTTTCTTTAGATGTTTATTTTCTTTTGGAGAAAACTCGGGCGAAAATGGCTATAAATGAACTAGGTGTAACCACTCTAGCAACCACCCTAAACCCTGCTTGCAAAGCTTAGTTTGACACAAAGAAGAAGAAGAAGACTTGTTCTTTGGGCAATAGAGATTGAATTAGAATGAGTAAGGGCCAATTTTGAAGGCATTTAGGGGTAAAATCAAGAAAAAAAATTAAAGGGCAAGTTTTAGAACAAAAATAATCATTGAGCCTTTATTTTTTGGGTCAAGGTTTTCTTTTGCCATTGAATTTTTCAAACCTAATAGAAAATGCAATATATTTTTTTGGGTTATTTTTGCCATTAAAATTTTATAAATAGGAAATTTTACCACTATACTTTTTAAAATAGATAATTTTTACTAAATTTATCAAAATAAACATATTTTATTGCTAAAATATAGAACACGTGGCATTATGTAATTAGTTGTCATAAGAAACAGTGATATTTTCTTCCTTTTTTGAAATTTTAATAGCAAAAATAATCCCCAAAAAAAATGTTTACTTGCATTTTTTAATCAATTTGAAAAGTATAATGGCAAAAATTGACTTCAACCCTTATTTTTAATTATTGCTTATTCATATGATGTCATGTGAGAGCTAGTTAGGAGAGAGAATATCATCTGCTACTTATTTTGGGCTGGATTATTAGAAAATATAGATTACATGGTTGAGTTATATAATAATCCATAATTCGTACGTATATATTTTAAATTTTAAGATTAGTTATATGAGTTCTAATAATTCAATAAAATATAAGAAAAATGGATTGGACGGTTATATCATTTTTGAACACTCCTACCAGATAGGAGAGAAGTCGATAACGTAATTCATTCTAATTGGTATAGTTATTCGTTTTTCGATCAACAATGTCATTTTTCCGTCCAAAATGAGGATAAATACACTAAGTTTTAAATTGAGTTCAAAGGTTAAAAAAAAAAAATTAAACAACAGGTATAAAATGACTACTTCGTGGATGGTTTAGGGGAAAAACAGTATTAACCCATTTTTTTCGTCCCCTCTAATGCCTTTCCAATATTTCCATTCCAATTTATGCTATAATGCTTTTTTAAATTTAAACAATAAGTAGTCAGCAATTAATAATAAGAAAAGATAAAATTAAAATTGGATAACGGCTAGTAGTTTGGCAGAATCCATGAAATGGATGAATGGCATGATAAGTCACATCAATTTTCGGAATTGCTCATTAAATACACTGTTGAAAGCATTCAGAAGCAGAACTGACTTCTGGGAATTCATTCAGCGATTCTTTTTTCTATTCAAATTTTAAATAGTAATAATAATATTTACTTTTGTCTCTTCTTCCCCAAACAACATAAATAAAAATTTTCTTTTAACTAGTCAAAAAGTAAATTTTCTTTTGTAAAGTCCAAAATAAATAATATTTTAAATTCTTATTCTGAGAATTGAAATACTAGAATATCATATTATTTGTCAGATGAACTAAAGAATAGTCCTTTCATCTCTACTACCATACTTAAAAAAATTTTTGAACTTATTTATTTTAAAACATTAATAGTTTAATCCGAATATGAATATATGAATTCTTTTCTTGGCTTTCTAACAGATTAATTATTCCGTAAAAGAATTTTTCGGGAACCGATTTTTTAATTATTTTATATATATATACATTATTACATGTAATATATTTATTTTATTATTTTATTTAAAAAATTACAAAATTGATCTTAAAATAGTTAAAATATAAATTATTCAATTAATATAAATTTTAATTCTTCTAATTCTGTTAAAATAATTGGATTCTAATCTCTAATTCTAATAAATTTTAATATTTAATAGAATATAATTAATATAATAATTAAATAAATCAAATTTAAAATTATCTACTGCTACTTTAAAACCAATATCTACTGCTATTCAAATAAATTAAATTGAATTTCTTTTTCACATCCTAACGCCACGCAAAGAAAGTGAGAGAGAAAAATCTTCAGCCAAAGCATCTGCATAGCCTAATCATTACACTCCTCAAGAAAAAAAATTAAAATCTGATTAAAAAAAAACCCAAATACCCAAATCAGTAAACAGAAATTCAGATCAAATCTAGAAATTGTTTCAAATACTAAAAACAAAGAACAACAACACAAGATGAAACCATGAAGCCAAAAATGAAGATCAAGAAGCCAAAATGTAAAGCCCAGTTCCTCTTGAACTTACCAAAATAACTTTCAGGTGGTTCCTGATAATGAATCTCAAGCTCAGCTTCATCACCAATCACATGATCACTCATTATTCTCATTTTCATTTCCCTTAGTTTCTCAGTGGCCAATCCAAGAGTAAGCTTGTGGCACTTTCTTTGGTACTTGAACCCATTGATGCATCTAAGAGTTTGAGCCACAGAGACATAGAAAATTAGATGGGCAAGAGAGAGAAGAGTGATGGGTGCCCAGCAATGGCGACACTGGAGACGGGAAGGCTGAGCAACTGCCATGAAAATGAGAGAGAGGAAGATGAAGAAGCAAAGGAAGAGCTTGTGAAGCTCCTTCTTCTGAAGGTCTATTGCTCTTTTCTTTTCAAGAGTTTTCTCAAAGTGGAGTTGGATTATTGTGTTTAATGCTTGTAGAGCTGTTTCCTTTGGGATTGCTTGGTGGCCGCCCCCGCCGTGCTGGTGGTGGTTGGGGTCGTAGTCGGCCATCGAGTTGCCGGGGGAAATAAAGAGACTGAAGGTTTAAGTGATTAGTTTGTTTTTATATTTCTAAATGTCTTTTAGGTTCAGATCTCTAGGACTTGATTATTTATGCATAAATGGTTACAGCTTACAAGTATTGACACATCCCAATCCCACATTCTGCTAGATGACATCTACCTGATCCAATTTGGACCGTCCATTTTTCAATTGTGTGATATGGATTAGGGGTGTGCAAAACCCAATGTTATTAAAACCGGACCGGACCGGACGGTCGAACCGGGTTAATTGCGAACCGGCAGGCCAGCCGATTGGTTTGACTACTGAAAATCGGATTGGCAAAAAACCGAATTGAACCGGAAAAAACCGGATAGAACCGAAAAACCGGCGAACCGAACAAAACCGGATTTTTTGCTAAAAATGTAAAAAATCAATTTTTTTTGAATTTTTTCACCCACCCACCTATATATATATATATATATATATTTATTTATTTATTTAAAAAACTTAGTATTTTAAATTTTAAGTATATCACTTAATAATTTAATATATTTATTATATTTTTGATTCATTATAATCAAATATATATATATATATATTACTTAATAATTTAATATATTTATTATATTTTTGATTCATTGTAATCATATATATATATATATATATATATATATTAAATTTTTATTATTTATTTATTTGAAAAAATTAATATTTTAAATTCTAAATATGTCACTTAATAATTTAATATACTTATTATCTATTTGGATTATTGTAATAGTATATTAAATTATTAAATAATATCTTTAGAATTTAAAATACTAATTTTTTTCAAATAAATAAATAATAAAAATTTAAAATATACATACATACATACATACATACATACATACATACATACATACATACATACATACATACATACATACATACATACATATATATTAAAATTTTATTATTTATTTATTGAAAAATTAGTATTTTAAATTCTAAAAATGTCACTTAATAATTTAATATACTTATTATCTATTTGAATTTATTATAATTAAATATAATTATACTCATATATGCAAGGTTAATATTTTTTGTGTTCACTTTATTAGTACTCCATCTAAACATGAAATTATTTTCATGATATGATTGTATTTTTATGTTTCTAGCATATGATATTCAATAATTCATAATTAATCACTTGTAATAATAAAATTAAAATTATTTTCGTAATTTATTATTAAAATATTTGTGATATATATTTAAAATTTGATGAATATTTTTTTTAATTTTTATACAATAGTATTCAAAAAATTATATTAATTATAATATTTTAAAAATAGAAAAAAAACCCGGTTGAACCGATCGAACCACGAACTCCCAGCCTTATCGGTTCTCTATCCGGTCCGGTTTTAATAACATTGGCAAAACCGAATCAAAATCGAGAACCAAACCGAATCGAATGAATTTTAATTTATTTAGTTCGATTATTTCGGTTCATTCGATTCTGAATCGAAATAAAAAATCAATTTAATCGATTCGATTTAATTTTAAAATTAAAAAATCAAAAAAACCGAACTGATCCAAGTTTTTATACATATATATTTTATAGTGTTAAAACTTAAGAGAGTATAGCTTGGCTTGGTGGTGTGAAAACATAATGAAAATCTTGAGATCACAGATTCAATCTCGAGAAAATGTAAATTTATAGCTTTCTTATTTTTTTTACTTTAATTTTTTTTGTTTTCTCATTTATTTTTTCAATTTAAAAGTTTTGTTTTAATATTTTTTTACTCTACAAAAAACTCCAACCATTAAGGTGTTTTAAAGAGAAATAAAAAATTAATTAATTAATTAAGGAAAAAATAATAACACAATATCATCAAGGAAAATTGATGCTAAGAACAACTGCAAACAATAATAGAACACAAATTCAATTAAATCAAACCTAATATCAATGAAATTCCCAAATAATTAAAAAAAATCACTTTTCTTTAAAAAAGAAACAGATAAAAGAAAAAAAAGTAAATTAATTTAATTGGCTTGCATCCAGTAACTTTGGTAACAAATATTGCTCCCTGGACATCAAAAATACCAACTTAGAAGAGAGAGGGAGAGCACCTAAAAATCTGTAAAAGGAATCCCGCTTCTTTTATCGAATTTGGTTCTCAAAGATGAGTTCTTGAACATCAACAGATGAGCATGAATTTTTAAATTTATAATTCACCCAATCCGCAATTGCTCAAAAGAGAGAAATTAAGCTAGAATAAGTTTTCAGCGCCGAGCCCATGAAAGTAGTCCATCTTCATCAATAACTTCATCCTCAATTTTTTTTCTTGAAGCTACGAGCCAAAGAAGAAGAAGAAGAAGAAGAAGGAGATGGATAAACTTTACCTTTGTTCTTTAACTTCATTATTGTGTTTTTGAAGTAGAGTGATGGAGTTAGTGAAAAGTATAATGAAGGAGGAGGCGGTGGAAAGAAGAAGTAGGGTTTTTTAATTTGACTTGAAAATCAAGAATCCACGTGCCAGGCAGAGACATGTTATGAAAATGAAAATCAAGAATCGGTTGAATCGAACCAAATCGATCGAAATTATTTTAATATATTCGATTTTCGGTTCTAAAAATTTCGATTTTGGTTCGATTATTATATTTTATAAACTTTGGTTCTTGATTTTTTTTGTTTAGTCCAAAATTGAACCGAACCTACTATTTGCACACCCCTAATATGGATACTAGAATGAAAACTTGCTACTTATTTAATCAATTTTAAGAGAGAAAAAAAAGTAGACATAAAGCAGGAGTTTTTTATAAATAATGTCTTTTTAAAATATATTATAAAAAAGAACATGTTAGATTTTATTTAGAAATAATGTGGTATTTTGTCAAAAATGCAGCCATTGACTACGTGATTGGGTGAGTACGTCTGCACGATAGGTAGGCCCCACACCTTTGAAGACGCAGCACGTGGCTGCATGATCAGAGAAAGTTGCGTGCCCTCTCACGTGTCAACTCCTGGTTGAAGACGCAGGAGGCAGCTGCATTATCAGAGCCGCTCTCTCCTGTGCGACACGTGTCGCACACTGGATGAAAACGCAGCCCCTAGCTGTGTGGTCAGAATGTCTCCCTGCGTCCTAACCGGTCACATCACGTTGATCGGTTGAAAATTTTTCCTATAAATTTTTCGTCTTTTAGCATAAATCACCTTCCATTTTTCCTGTATAATTTTATCATCTTTAAACAAGAATCAACTCCCATTTAATATTGAATGTGTTAAAAATATTAGTTTTTTTTCTCTATAAGTTTCACTCTACAAGCAAGATTGGTTGTTAAAAAATAGAGGTAAGTATTATTCATAATAATTTTGTTAATTAAATTATTTAATATTTAACCGTAATATTTTAATATAATTTGCAGATTTTTTATGAATTTGAAAAACGTCAAGAAAAAAAGGCAAGTTAACATTTTAATATATTTGAAAAAAAAATATTTTTATGTATTAAAATGCTATAAATTATAAATTTAGATATTAGTATGATACGGTAAATTTAGTTGTTATAATAAGTAAGAAATAATGGTTTTAGCATTTAAGAAAATTTTGACATATAAAAATAAGGATATATTTCATAAGGAAAAAAAATTATATTCTATTAAATTATAAATTTATGAATTCATTGAAAAAAAAATTAATGCATGACTATTTGTGAAATATGTATTAAATATTAAAGTAAAATTATGTTATTAATTGATAATTATGTTTAGTTGTGGATGAAATTTATGTTATCTTAATTTGTTATTGAGATATTTAATTCATTAATGTTAATAGTCATGAATGTATGTAGGGAATTTAAATTTATTAAATGTAAACATTAATAATTTAATTTAAAAAGTTTTATTTACGTGCACAAATTGAACAAGTATAATCTGGTATAGCATTCAATAATTTGGGACATATTCAAAAGTATTTAAATATTTTATTAAACGTGCACATGTAACACATATCGATGTATTTAGACATAGGTTATAAAAAATAGAATCTTCTGGTGTACAACAATATATTAATTCAGGATCAATTAATGATGAGTTGCTTACTATGAATGGCAAGTACCGAGCTGATGCGATATGGAACGGACACGTAAGTATATTCTAACTTAAAATTAAAAAATATAATATTTTTAATATATATATATATATTTGTTTATTAAATAATTTAATTCATTTCAAGTTAAATTCGATGTTCTATTTGCACGTAAAGCTAGTGTTAAGAGTCACTATAGGAACATTGATGAAAGGATCATACCTTACCTACATTTATCAGGTTTCTATGGTATCTCTCATATCGGTGTTATGAATGTTAATGCTGACATGACGACTGCTCTTTTCGAGAGGTGGAGGCCAGAGATGCATACTTTTCACCTGGCCATTGACGAAGCTACAATAACTCTGAAAAATATACAGATACTCAGCGGCTTACCTGTGGAAGGATGTCCTACTACAGGACATTTAAATCAGGACTATCATGAGATGTGTGGTTGGCTTTTGGGCATTGTTTCCTCAGAAGAAAATTTTAGAGGATTAAAATTAAGAATGAGGTG
The DNA here is from genome assembly GCA_037975025.1 of Excoecaria agallocha. NCBI lineage: Eukaryota > Viridiplantae > Streptophyta > Magnoliopsida > Malpighiales > Euphorbiaceae > Excoecaria > Excoecaria agallocha. The sequence continues at coordinate 110,244,301 of CM075807.1, forward strand.
GTTGACTGAACAATTTAACCACTTATTGGCCGATGCTACGGACTACCATATATAATGTTATGCTCGTGCATGGATCTTGCGTTGCATTGGTGGATTATTTTGTCCTGGATAGGTTAATAATTATATACATTTGATGTGGCTTCCACTGTTGGAGAATTTAGTTGAAACTGGTGAGTATAGCTGGGGTTCAGCAGTTTTGGCATAGCTTTATAGGAAGTTATGCCATGCGACCTGACCTGATGCAAATGGACTCAACGAATATCACTTATTAATCCAAATATGGGCATGGGAAAGAATCCCTCAATTTCGATCGCGTTTTATTCATCCTGATATTTTAGATCAGGCCAGACCGTACGTTTATAGGTAAATTTTATTTAGTATTTATTAGTTTTATATGTTTAAAATATTTGTTAACTAACTCCATAATTTAATTTGTAACAGGTGGCGATCCCATTTGGACTTAAGAAATAACAATAATAAAATTGTTAACCAGTACCGGGAGGAATTGGACTTGCAATGCTATGATCAGGTTTATATTTATTATTAAAGAAGAAGTGATTTTTTTGTAATATTGATAATCAAAATGTGATTATTTAGTGAATTTTATGTGTAGATGGTATGGAAACCATATAAAAATGTGATGCACTTGTTGCCTCAATATTGCACCAGTGGACATGCAAGTTGGAGATCAGTTGTGCCACTAATATGCTATAATATTATTGAGTGGCACCAACCCGATAGGTGTATGAGATAATTTGGTATGGATCAGTCAAGTCCAGAAGCACCACAAAAAAATGATGAGGTGCATTTTATTGACTTGAGGGGACACACAGATCAAAATTGGGAAACGAAATTTGCAACTTTTATTTTTGAGTGGCACAATAGACATGATCGGATTATTAGGGATCGAGTTCTCAATTTTTCATTGCACCCGAAATCACAATATATACAATGGTATGTAGAACGGACAAAAAGATGGATAACACAGGTTGGAGCTACAATGGTGGCATCGGTATGTGATATTGTTCATATATTTTCTTAAACATATATATTGTTCATATATTAACTGCTAAATTAATCAAAATCTCCTAAAATTTTATACTCAATAACGAGGTCATGGACATCTCAATTCTTTGCCTTTTTAATTATTGACTGTCAAATTTATCAACTTTTATACTACTATATATGACAATAAAAATACACTAAATTACCCAAATACCTGTAATTAATGACTACAATAGCTGCGATATCGATCTTCCAGTTAATTTCTGTTAACCAACAAATAAATTAAATTTTGTATTAATATAATAGTCTAACAATCATTAATATATTATATTATATATAATCGATTAAAAATAATACTTGTTTTAGTCAACGAAAATCTTTTTCAAATTATAATAAAATTGTCGCACATATTTTATTCTCAACAATTAACTAATTGCTTTGAATGACGGAGACTACACTCTGATGGGATAACAAAACATATATATGTTTTGCATTTCAATGAAATTGAGCCATTATATAAAATTCCGAGAGTGGGGAGTAGAAATTACTGTAGCTCATAAACTAGGACCAGGGGACAGTCTGACCACGCAGCCAGGGGCTGCATCTTCATCCAGAGCGTGATACGTGTCGTAGAGGAAAGAGCACCTTTGATAATGCAGCTGCCACCTAAGTCTTCAACCACAAGTCAACACGTAGTGGGCCTTGTAGCTTCCTCTGATCGTGGCTGCGCCTTCAAAGGTGTGGGGCCCACCTGTCGTACAGACACACTAACCCAATCATGCAATCAATGGCTGCATTTTTTACAAAATACCCCACTCTTCCTAAATAAAATCTGACACTCCTCCTTTTATAATATATTTGAAAAAAAAAACATTATTTATAAAAAAACTCCCTCATAAAGCATCATTCCTTCTTACAAAAATAAACTAAAATTTACACTTAAACTATTAAAAATATTACACATTTGTCTATTAAATATATTTTGATAAAAATTATTCTATAAATATTAAAAATAATATTTGTTTATTCTGAAAAAACACATGACTAAATTATTTGAAATATTCGAATTTTCTCATTTTTTTAAATTTTAAAGACTACATATTGAATACCTTGATTTACTCTTTACTGAATCTATGCATATTTTTTGAATTTTTGAAATTTATATTTTTGCTCCAAATCACTTTTTTTCATTTTGAAAATTTATTTGTTTTCAAAATACATCCAACATCTGTAAATTTATTTTACAATTTTTAACCCACGGCTTTGTATCATTCAAAGCAAACCTACTTTACGGTAGGAATTTTAACTCATTTACGTTGAAATTATAAAATTACTCAAAAAATTTTAAAACTATTTTGGAACCTAAATTCTAAAGTTCCTTACTTCAATTTTTCATACTCCTTAAAGTATAGAGAACTTGAAACAAAGTCATTAAACTCTCCATTTCTTAGGAAATAATTTTCAAACTTTCTCTATTTTAGAGTCAATTATTTTAAACGATTTGATAAACTTTTTATTGAAATTATAAATTTTTCAAAAGTTTTATTTAGAAAACGAATACAATTCATAATAATATTTAGTTATCTTATTATTGAATCCTTATCTATTATGTGGTCTAAATGGGAACAATAAGAGAATTGATAATTACTTGACATTAAAAAAATATTTTGCATTAACAACTCATTTAAATATCTTATAATAATAGTATACAAGGATAAAGTTTTTATATGCTCCTTGCAATCACAATACTCGTAATGATTAGTTAGTGTATTTCAATAATTTATCATTGGATACTATTTCTCTTTTAAAATACAATACCTAATTTTGTTAAGTCACTAAAATTGTATCTATTTACTTGATTTTTAATTACCATTTTGTGATTTTTTAAGTCAGTTTTAGGAAATTTTCATTGGTTTATTTATTTTGCTAAATGTGGGAGAAATTTTTGAATAATTTATACTTTTGATGATAAATGGAGCTAATTTGGAAAAGTATTAAATTTTTGGAGAAATTTGGGATCAAAGAGCTGATGAATGTTAAAATCTGGAAGTTGCCTTACCTATGAGCCTTGCCCAAGGCAGGAAGCCAAGGTTAATGTTCAAACCTTGTCCAAGGAAGTTGATAGTGGAATTACGATTTTAATCTGTCTCTTGTGTGAATTTAACCTAGCCGACTTCTGCTTCAATTGATATTTAGGATTGTTAAAATCTTAATTTAGGAGATCAAAGATAGCATTTTTAAGAGTTTAAATTTACTTTAGGAATTTTTATTTTATGTTCCAAGTTGAGTAAGATACTTCCTCATTTCATGTTTTGGAAGAGTATTTAAGAGATAAGAAGATCATATTTGATCATCTTCTTCCTCTTGCATTTTCTGTAGCTCCAGCTTTGTAATAAGGAATTTCTCTTAGCTTTTAATTTTTTTTAATTTCTCTTAGCTTTTAAATTTTTTTTTGTGAATTATACTATATTTTTAATATATTTTTAGGTGTTTAAATTAGTTAATGTGATTTTAATTTGGTTAATTTCATGATTAATTAGTAATTTGTGTGTTTTTAGGTTTAATTGCAAGTTTTGATATTTTTCAGGGCGTAATTGAAGAAAAAAAAGAGTAAATTAAAGAAAGGAGAAGTTAAGGGGCAAAATTTTAAATTTGGAAAAGAATGCAAGAAAGTGTCATGAGGGACAACATTAGAGTACTTGGAAGATTGTGAAAAAACACTCAACCGAGTGGGTTTTCACTATCTTGAGTGTTTTAAGCACTCACCCAAAGAGCAATTTACTCACCCCAGTAGAAAATCACTCAACCAAGTATCTAAGGCACTCTCCTGAGCATTTCATCACTCAACCAAGTATCTAAAGCCATTCTCCTGAGTATTTGCTGCACTTTAATGATAAAAGACTTCCTCTTTGGCTGAAACTCTTTTACAACTTGATTTAGGAAGTTATAAGGCATAAAAACTTTTCTTTGGAGGCTATAAAAAGATGCTCAAAACACCAAATTAGGGGAGAGACAATAAATTATGAATTTTAGCTTTATTTTTTGTACAGTAGTTTTATAGTAGTTTAGTTCAATTTTTCTTTTTTTCCTTAATTTTAATTCTCTAAAAGACTCAAGCTTTCTACTAGTGTTCTAAGAAATCATCAAGAGCAAGTTTGAAGCTTCATGAGTATTGTATCTTTTTAATTTATTTTTTTATTTTAACCATGTTTAGTAAGTAGCTTTATTCTCTTCTACCGAGGGAACTTGAACCCTCATACTTTTATTGTAATGACTTAGTTTGTACTTTAATTTAATGCAAGTTTGAGTATTTCTTAGTTTTTGAGCAAATTCTAATCTCTGATTGTTATTAGAATGACTATTAACTTATTTAATTAATAGTTGATGATTAACTTTAAGAATGATATATGATATGCATGTTCTTAGATTAAATCATTAGTATTGATGCATGATTATTTTTTAAATTTGAGGTAATTATGTGTTGGTAAGAGTGGATTAATATTAAAAAAAGTTAAACTAAGAATAGATTGATGTTAAGTTTGCTTGAAAAAATAGTTTAATAGATGTCTAAGAGTTTAAGACTGGATCTTTATGCTATGTATTGAATTATTCCTGATAACAAGATTGAATACTTAGAATGATAGTCTGAATAAATTAACTGGCTTTATTTAATTGATTTTTCCATAATCACTTATGTTACTTTTGATGTTGAGTCATTGCAATATTAGTTGAAATGGATAGTTCCTTTAGTATAAGTGTTTTAGTTATTGTTCTGTGTTTAATTTATGATAATCTAGTTTTTGTTTTCATTATGTTTTACTATTAATTTAGTTTAGTTCTTGCTTTCAATTCAAAAACTTAAAAAATAATTTCAGACTGATTTAATTCAAACATAAATATATTTTTAGGTGTTTAAATTAGTTAATTTGGTTGATTTCATGATTAATTAGTAATTTGTGTATTTTTAGGTTTAATTGCAATTTTGATATTTTCAGGGCTTAATTAAAGAAAATGAGTAAATTGAAGAAATGACAAATTAAAGGGAAAATTGTAAATTTAGAAAAGAATGCAAGAGAGTGTCATGAGGGACAGCATTGGAGTACTCAAAAAAGTGTAAAAAAAACACTCAGCCAAGTAGGTCTTCACCTCCTAAGTGTTAAAGCGCTCACCCAAGAAGGAAATCACTCACCCAAAGAGCAATTCACTCACCTCCAATAGAAAATAACTCAATCGAGTATCAAAAGCACTCTCATAAGCATTTTATCACTCAACAGAGTATTTAAAGCCACTTTCCTGAGTATTTATTACACTTTAACGATAAACAACTTCCTCTTTGATTGAAACTCATCTACAGCTTGATTTAGGAAGTCACAAGGCATAAAAACTTCTTCTTTGGAGGCTATGAAAGGATGCTCAAGACACCAGAACTGGGGGAGAGACAATTAATATGGATTTTAGCTTTAGTTTTTACACAGTAGTTTTACATTAATTTAGTTAAGTTTTTCTTATTTTTTCTATTTTTTTAGTTTCAATTCTCTAAAAGACTCAAGCTTCTACTGGTGTTCTAAGAAATCATCAAAAGCAAGTTTGAAGCTTTATGAGTATTGTATCTTTTTAATTTAGTTTTCTTTTATTTAAACCATATTTGGTAAATATTTTTCTTCTCTTCTGCTGAGGAATACTTGAACCCTTATTCTTTTATTTTAATGTTTAGTTTGTGCTTTAATTCAATGCAAGTTTGATTATTTCTTTGTTTTTGAGCAAATTTTTATCTCCAATTGTTATTGGATTGATTATTAACTTATTTGATTAATGGTTGATGATTGAATTTAAGAATGATTTATGATATGCATGTTCTTGGATTAAATCATTGGTATTGATACATGACTATTTTTTGAATTTGAGGTAATTATGTGTTAGTAAGAGTTGATTAATATAAAGAAAAGTTAATTTAAAAATAGATTGAAATTAAGTTTGCTTGAAAAAGAGTTTAATGGATGTCTATGAGTTTAAGACTAGATCTTTATGCTATATATTGACTTATTCCTGATAAGAAGGTTTAATACTTAGAATGATAGTCTGAATAAGCTATCTGACTTTATTTAATTAGTTTTTCCATAATCACTTGTATTACTTTTGATTTTGAGTCATTACAATATGAGTTGAGGTGGATAGTTGATGGGATATCACATGGCAAAAACATATTGATCACGCAGTGGAAAAATTAATAATTTTGGTCATACATGGCACGCAATATACAATATAAAATCGAAACATGCAATTTTAGGGTTTTAAACAAACTTAAATGCTTGAATGCTCTTCAAAACTTGATTTTGAAATTACCAATATATAAGATGGACTTATATATCTCTAATCTTGATCCCCAATGCCAAAGATGCTGCCTTTACGCCACACCTCTCTATGCCCACACACACACTTGCAAAGAAGGCTTAAAATGAGAGTGCTAGCTCTAATCTTTTTGTATTTGGCAATGGGTATTAAAATAAAGACACAAGATCTGATCTTGTTCTTTCTAAAGTTCACCAATGGCTACCCAAAATCCAAGAGAAGAAGAAAGATTTCTTTTCCCTTGAGAGTGGCGGCAATGAAAGAGAGAAAAAACTTTTTTTAGGTCAAATAAAATTAATCAATTTATATCACTTGTTTAGGAAATCTTGAGGTGGCCGAAATCCCCTAGGTTTTAGGTATAATTTTAGCCTCCATTACTTCCTAATTAAGTGATTAAATTAATTCAAATTCTTTTAGTATTTAAATTCAAATTAATTTAAATTGGCATAAGACATTTAATCAAAATGCATCACTTATTTAGGGTTTATTACTTGTCGAATTCAACTAGGAATCCAAGCTTGAATTTCGGCCACAATATCTCCCTTTTAAGTGTTGCTAATTGATTCAAATATTATTTAAGATTTAAACTCAATTACCTTAATTATTCAAAGATAATTAATTAATTGATTTTATCCTAGTCATGCCGATTTTTTCCTCTCTCATGGACCAAGGTTCATTTAGCAATTTAATACCCATTATGCACATTAATTTGACTTTAAATAAAAGCCCAAATGAATGCCCAATACTCTATTTTAAATATTTTAAGCCCAATGCTTTGTGTGCGATCCTATAGGTCCATTTAATATTGGCAATGAATTAATGAATAATTCAAAGGCTATATATATTCTCTAGCAAGATATTATAGCATTCCAAATTAAATGAAAATGCAAATGGAATTTAATGACCTATTACAATTTTGCATGGTCCCTTACCCATAAATATCAGAAGTAATATAAAGCATGGAACTAGTCATCCTTATATATACTAATTCCTTTCTTGATATTTCAGTGACACTGAATTCTCAAATAAATAATGATTACTCATTATTTTATCCTGGTATGGCCATACACTTCTCAGTTAACTGATCAAGTGGCCGATGATATTTTTTTTCTCTTATCGAGAGGGGTAATCCCTTTACTTCTCTTATGCTCTCTAACATGAATTAGTGCATGCCCAATCATACCCATACTTGTCACCCTATTATGAGTACGTTAGGTGTATGTCAAAGTACACAGTAATTCATAAAGAGTTTCATAGAGATTTTAGGTCTAAGAACTCCGATGCAAAACTTGCACATAAAAAACACTTATGACTTGTACCATGTAGTGTTCTCATGAACGGATCGAATCCAGATACCATGTTCTAAACATGTATCTATGATCTCTGATTGATACTCTAGTCCTTATGATCCATACGATAAAACTCAACTTATCAGAGAGAGTATACTAGTCTTAATTCATTTGTTATTCTCATAATAATGACTGACTAGCGATATTTAGAATGAAGTCTCAATTGTTTCAAGGTCTTACAACCATGTACTTCACACATGATAACTTAAACGGAAACAACATTCTTGGATAGTTCTATCATTTGATATGTACAAGAATACAATAGATAAAATAAATGTGTTATTTATTAACCTAAATGTTTTATAACAATGTATTAGGGCTAGGGCTTACACTAACAATAGTTCCTTTAGTTGAAGTGTTTTTATATTGTTTTGTGTTTAATTTATAATAATCTAGTTTTTATTTTCGTTATGTTTTACTGTTAATTTAGCTTAGTTTTTGCTTTCAATTCAAAAATTTTGCTAATAATCTCAGATTAATTTGATTTAAATATAGATATTTTACTTAGCAATCCATATTCCCTTGGGTACGATATTAAGGATCTTAATCTTATTTTTCTATATTACTAGTCGATCTAGTACACTTGCTAGACACCGGTCATTTGACATTAATGCTTTGTATTCGTAACATATAATCATATAAGTATAAAGATCTTTAGACCTATACATCAATCAATTAAATTTAGAGATTACTATCACTTATATCAAGATGTAGTACTAATACTTTTAAACTCTTATCTACTAGATCTCCACTTATTAATAATCTGATTAGTTAACATAATTACTTTCCTTAACTCAATTATTCATGTACCTTAAGATTTACATCTCAAATTAACTCTTTTATTCTTTACCATTGGTACCTGTTATCAATATTATATTCTCATCTCAATTGATATTAAGATTGCATTTACATCTCCTCTTTCATATATCTTCATTGATTTACAAATTTAATTTGTTTAATATGTGTGTGTGTGTATTTCTAGCATGCGATTATTTTATTTCTTAAATGATTACTTTATCATACATTAAGTTACTCATGTTTCAACAAAGTAGGCATAGCATAGTAGCAAATCTATCCATCAAGCACATCAATTATGCATTCATCACTTGATTAATCTTATATACAAATTAAGAGTCACGCAGGTCTTATTTTCACATGCAAAAGCACACATAATAATATACACTATTAGATAACAACATATGGCCATTGTGCATACATATAAACCCTAGTATTCCTTGATATGGAGACACTTTAGACTTATGAAAATGGTTTCATTCATTCAATAATATAGATACCCTTTACTTTATGCCATGCTTTTCCACATACCATACATTGACATATACCATAGCAATGTATATTAAAATGAAGAGCATATAATCACCAATAACATGTGTATACCAGTAATATTAATAAAGCCTTAGAACATACTTGTGATACTATAATGTAATCTACTTTTAAATACATGTTCCTTATTCAGTGCAAAGGAAATCCATATACAATACTATAAAGTCAAATTAAGAATTGTCATGCTTCATAAATCTTTAAATTAAACATCAATCTTTTCTTTACTTTTGTATTAAGCTTACACTATTATAAAGAAGTGGATAACGGGTAATATGATAGCACCCGAAGGTATGAAACTGTCTGATCGGTCAAGCAAACCTAAATGGGGTTAGCTATAACCCAAACAGGGTTGTTATGATCCAAATAAGACCATATCTATTTAGTCACCCAAACAAGGTTGACTATAATCCAAACAAGGTTGTTATGATCCAAACGGGACCATATCTAAACAGTCACCCAAACAAGGTCGACTATAATCCAAACGGGGTTGGAAATGTTCCATCACAGCTATAAGGCACCATTATAGGCATGCCTATCTATCCACATCCTAGACTCAATACAGGCAGATAAATCTCTTTATTATACCTTTCTCTTTCCTTACTTTATCTATTGGTATACAAATAATTATGCATATACCCCAAGTGAAACTATGATGGGGTAATATTTATACATATTCATATAAATAACTTTTTATGAGCATGAAATCATAAACATTTTTAAAATTAATTAAAATTGCTATCCTTTTTAAATGCATGCAATTCCTTTAAGTGGTTACAGTAATGATACTTGTCATTAAAATGCCTTGATTTCCTTTATTAGATGATAAGTGCATGCATATCTATATTTCTCATTTTTCTTCAAAGCATATACTATGATTTAGAACCACATATTAAGTATGTTTATACTTCCATGCTTGCACATTTTACTATCATACATGTATGATATATTCATAGGAACCATAATTATATGAAGATGTATATACTCATCTATGTTATCATTAAGTAAGTGTATATTCCTATATTTCACCTTGGAAATTTCCTTTTCATCTTTACACTTAAACATATTTCAAGATTTAAACCCAATCATGTATGATCATACTATATTTATGTCTATGCGCACTCATATACCCTAGTAATCTCAATATGTCTTTTGTATATAAAAAGTTCACATTTCAAATAATGAGCATAATAGTAACTTCAAGAAATCAATAATAATCATTAATATTCTTTAATGTAAAATCATTTACACACACACACATGTGTGTGTGTGTGTATGTGTAAATGATTTTACATTAAATAATATTAATGATTATATATATATTAGCCCATTCATGAACAAGTCATACGAATAGATATTAGGTTCAATGTCATATATACAACAAGGTACCACCACCTTTTCATATAATTATATAACATTATATGTTTCCATTTTTCAAATTACCCCAAAAACCATATGAACATACATGGTAACATTGAACTATCATATATATCCATATAACATTTTTAAGTATGCTCATATATATATATATATATATATATAATCATCAAGCATGCATATGTATGTTCATATCTACTAGTATTAGTGTTTAATTAATACTCTATTCTCATATATCATTATGCTTTATACAAGTTTTGTGTCACAAAATACCTTTATTTTATGTTTAAAATGTTAAATAAAACATGTTTAAAGAGGTTTAGATGAACTTTAGTGACAATTTGAAGCCTAAAAAACAAGTTTAGAAAGAGCAGAGGAGGGTCACGGTTGTTACCAAAGGAGTACTAATCGTGAGATAGGTGCACTTTCGATTTTGGACTAACTCACGATCATTATCAAAATTTGTATTGACCGTGAGGTACATTTTGTCTAAAGGTAGATTTACTATTTAATCTTATATGTTAATTTAGACCTTCAAAATAACATTTTTAGAAAATGTAGTCTTCTACAAACTTGTTCCTATATATTTCTAGTTTCTAAAACATTAAAATTCATCTTAATAACATATCTAGATCTAAAAATATTTAAGAAATACTGCAAGCTGTTTATAATACCAAAACTAGTTTTTCTTACCATTTAGAAAATTTGTAAAAGAAAATGGCTAGAGAATTAAACCAACATTATTTCATAAAAATTGTACTCCTATGTGTCTAGTTTGTCCAGAATTTTATCTCATAGCATTACTCTCTACCATTATTTATGTCCAAAACACAGCCATATGTACACTATAACTAGACAGCAGCTCTCATCTAAATTCGACTTAAAATTAAACATACTTAAGTGTAGAATCAAACTTAGATTTCTTCTATAGTATTATAGGTCCATATCTTATGAGAAATTAACAACTAAAAACACCCAATTTAGATTTATAAAACTCGAGATATGCTTAAAATATAGAAACTAGTTCCTAATGAACAAAATTAGATTTTTTACTTCTTTAATCATCATCATTAAAATACATGCAAAAATATAAGTCTTTAGATATCATCTTAATAACTATAATACCAACTCAAAACACATACATTACACATTTTAATCCATATTTTCATCCATAAAAATCACATGCAAAGAGAATAAAGTCCCCTAACCTTTTATGCAACACCAAATCTTCCCTCAAGACTTCTTCCTCTTGACTTCTTCTCCACTCTACTTGCTTGCCTATTTTCTTAAAATCACAATTCACTAAACATTTCTCACATTTAAAGTGATGAATCTAAAAGTTCTTTATAATAAAATAAGGGTCGAATTTTTTAATAGAGGAAGAGGAAGTTACAAATCTTAAAAGAGAGAGAAGAAACAACTCAAGTAAGAAGAGAGAGAGAGAATGCATAAAGAAAAAATCTAAGTTTTTCTCCCCTTAAGTGCTGAGCAAAGTACTATATAAACCTCTAAAATCTATAATTCTCTCTCCTACATGCAACCCCTTAAAATTTGTGTAAAAAGGCAAAGTTTCCACTAACTCCTCTAACTTTTACATAATAAAAATCTATCGCCATTTTGTTTCTTTCTTAAAGTTTTCTTCCCTCTTAATTGCACCCCAAATAACTTTTCCTTTATTTAAATTGTCTCACTAAAATATAACTATAACATAATTGATCACCTAACTATAATCTCTTCCCAATAGTAAAATTATATAACACTATGTCAAATGACTCTTTTATCCTCTTTCATATAAGATCATTAATGCACTAGGTCTTAACTTATAATACTTTAATTAATTAAACTTAATTGGATCTTAATATCACATTAATTCTCATAAATCCTCCTACGGCCAATGTTGGATCCTTACACGTTTGCCCTCACAAGCCATAAAGAAATCGAGGTAAAATGCAAGTGAAAATGTCCTAAGGAGTGGGAAAGAGCTAGAATAGCACTTGTCCAAGGGAAATAATCATAAAAAAAAGGAAAGTGGAAAAAGAGGTAGAAATTAAATAAAAAAAGTAGCCAACAAGTAAAAATTCAGAACAGCCCCTATTTTAGTTATATAGCCTCCATTTCCTAAAAGGTTAACTAAATCAAAAAAGGAAAAAGAAGAAAAAGACATCTTTAAGACTTTTCGCGAGGTTGAGGTAAATATTCCATTAATTGATGCTATTAAAAAATACCTAAATATGTTAAATTGCTCAAAGAACTTTGTACTAACAAGAAAAAATAGTTTAGATATGAGAAAATAACTTTCAATGAGAATGTTTTTACTGTTATTCAAAGAAAAATAACTCAAAAATACAAAGATAAAGGTATGTTTGCTATTTTCCTATAAATTTGGTAATTTAAGTATTAAGATAGCTATGTGTGATTTAGGTGCATCTATAAATATCATGCCTAAATCAATTTAGTCCTCTTTGAATGCTAGACCTTTAGAAAAAATAGGAATAATTATTCAATTAGCAAATCTATCTATTGCTTATCCCAAGGCATTGTTAGAGGATGTTTTAATTTAGGTCAATGTTCTAATTTTTCCTTTTGATTTTTATGTAATTGATATGAAAGATGATTGTTGCGATCCTAGCAAGTATACTAGATCGACAAGTAATAAAGTAGGGTATATTTAAGACCTGCAAATATCGAACCCAAGGGATAAGGCCTATTTTAAGCTAGATATCTAGAGTTGAGTGAGTTAATATGAAATAAATTCCCAAGTTTTTGATTGAGAAAGCATCCTAAATCTAATTAACAAAATAAATAAATAAATAAATAAGATAAAACTAATTAAACTAGAGATTAAAACATTAGTTAAAACATTGCTCGGGTTCACTCATCCACCCCATATCCAATGTGAATAAATTTTTACCTAAAAGCATACGTGAATGAATCCGGGATAACCCTCTTAACGTAAGAGACCCATTCTAAAGCCAGCTATTCTAGTTGCTACACATCCCATTCTGGAGCTAGTCCAACAACTAGCCTAAGCATGGGTCTAACATCCTAAGTTCGATTTGCCATTCCATTTCGGAGCCAAGCAACCCAAAACCCATTTATTTCACTCCAAACTCTAGTCTTAAAATCACAAATACTGTACATCTAGAGTTCCATTTCGGAGCCATCCAAAATAGACAACATTCATGATAGAAAAACTGAGCAAAATCATTCACAACATCTAATCCACTAAGCTCAATACCAATCAAGACATATGATAAAAACCATTCATCCATGCATGAAAGATAACTTAATAGATTGAAAAACCATGAGATACAAATAAGTAATAATGAAATAGACCATTCATTCATGTATAAATCAAAATATGTTCAATATTCACATTATGAGTAGAGGATTAAAAGATCCCCAAGCAAAAAAACTAAAAATTAAACATAAATAAAGTAAAAAGAGAAAGAAAAGAGGAAACCTATGAAGCCATTTGTAGCTTGTGAAGCTTCAATTTGAATCCAAGCCTCCTCCTTCAAAGCTCCAGCAAAATGAAGAACATAGCCTAAAGTAAATGCAGAAAATTGAATCTAACCCTAACTTATATTGGAAATAAATCTAATATAAGGTTTACATTGAATTGAATTTAACCTATAACATAAAATGAAGGGAAAACACAAGAAAATTAGAGGAAAAAAAACCCTAGGTCTAAGAGTGGTGACTCTCCTCACTTTTTTTTCTTTCTGCCAAAAAAATGCAGCCTTTATAAAGATCTGTTAAGGGCCACGGCTGAGACAAAAGTGCCCCAGCCGTGCCCAGTCAGGTTATGCATGATTGAGACACTTTTGTCTCATCCGTGTGCACCTTCTAGACTAAAAAACTCGAGTTCTGCATTGGCCACAGCCGGGACAAAATGGTCTTGGCTGCGACCCCTTAGAGAATAAAAACTAGTCCCATAAATTTAATAGTTTTCAAATATTTCACCGTTGGATCGAGCTAAAATTTTAACCATAACTTTGTAACATCTTGATCTACATTTTCAATGGTACAGATTGGATTCTGATGTCTATAGATCATTCCAAAAAATGAAATGGTACGGATTAGGGATTCTTCAAGGGGCATGGCTGGGACCATTTTGTCTCAGCTGTGCTCTTGCCTATTTTTCTGTACAATAATCAAAATTATCCCATTAAACACACCAAAACATTGTAAATATCAATATAATTTCATTTGGCATAAAAAGAGAAAGTTATTACACAAAACACTGAAAATCATGCAAAATAAAACATAGACATAAACAAAAATATACTGAAATTAAACAATAAAATTGGAGTTATCAATGATGATAAATCTTTATAATCATTTGATATTCTTCTAGGTTGGCCCTTTCTTCAAACAGTTAGGACTAAAAATGATGTGTACAAAGGTACTCTTACTATGGAATTTTATGGTGAAATAGTACAATTTAATGTGTATGATGCTAGGAAATACCCATGTCAGATGTCCTTTCTATGAAGAATTGATATCATTGAACCATTGACTCAAAAAGTGTTTAGAATGAATGAAGATGATAAGTTGCATGTTGCTTTGGATGAAAGTGTTCATAGGGATAGAAATGATGCACTTGATGTGGAGCTAAATCTAGAGAAAGAATTGCAGATAGTAGTATTAGAGTTGAAAGCATTAAAGCCAATGGTAAGTGTACTTAATCCCTTGAAATTACTTAACACTAAGAAAAAAGCTTTTACCATATATTTTGCAAGCACCTAAACTGGAGTTTAAGGTGTTACCCAATCATTTAAAATATGCCTACTTGGGTAAAGAGAAAAAATTTCTAGTAATTATCTCCAATAAGCTAAATTCTAGGGAAGAAAAGCTACTCATCTAAGCTTTAAGGGAGCATAAGGAGGCAATCGAATGGACCATTGCTGATATCAAAGGAAAAAACTCGTCCACTTGCATGCATAAAATCTATTTAGAAGATAACATCAAGCCAAGTAGATAAGCATAAATGCATTTGAACCTGCCAATGATGGAAGTTGTGAAAAAGAAAATCCAAAAGATGTTGGATGCAGGAGTAATTTACCCTATTTCGAATAGCAATTGGGTAAGTCCGGTCTAAGTTGTTCCCAAAAAGATGGGAATCATGGTAGTGGAGAATGAGCAAGGCAAATTGGTACCCATCCGAGTTCAAAATGGGTGGAGGTTTTGTATAGACTAAAGGAAGTTGAATGCCTCAACTAGAAAAAATCATTTCCACTTCTTTTTATTGATCAAATGTTGGAAAGGCTTGCTAAAAATCTTACTATTGTTGTCTTGATTGCTATATAGGTTTTTATCAAATACCAATGGCACCCGAGGATCAAGAAAAGACCACCTTTACTTGTCCTTTTGGCACATTTGCTTATAAAAAGATGCCATTTGGACTTTGCAATGCTCCATCAACTTTTCAAAGGTGTATGGTAAGTATTTTAGATTATGTGAAGAAAATAATAGAGATATTTATGGATGATTTTACGATTTATAGTTTTTTATTCCATGAATATCTATCTAATTTAGTCAAGATTTTAAAGAGATGTCTAGAGTCCAATTTGGTTCTAAATTATGAAAATGTCACTTTATGGTAGAACAAGGGTTAATTTTGGATCATATTGTGTCTTTAAAAGGACAGAGGTAGATAAAGCTAAAATTAATGTTATCCAATCTCTTCATTACCCTGCTACTGTGCCAGAAGTTTATTCTTTTCTTAGACATGCAAATTTTTATAGGTGTTTTATCAATGATTTCTCCAAAACACACAACCATTATGCAAATTATTGCAAAAGGATGTGGCATTTGATTTTGATCAAGCTTGCAAAGATGCATTTGATAAACTAAAGGAAAAGCTTATTTTTGTACCCATAATCCAACCTCCCAACTGGGATTTTCCTTTTGAAATAATGTGTGATGCTAGCAACCATGTTGTGGAGGTTGTTTTTGGTCAATAAATTGGAAAAAATCTGCATATGATTTATTACGGTTCAAGAACACTAGATAATACCCAAAGCAACTACTCCACAACGGAAAAAAAAAACTCTTAGCTATTGTTTTTACTTTAGAGAAATTTTAGCAATATTTATAGGGTGTTAAAGTGTTTATTTTTTATAACCAGGCAACACTACGATATTTGTTGAAAAAGAAAGAAGCCAAACCCTACTTAATCCGATAGATCCTCTTACTGTAAGAATTTGATATGGAGATTAGAGATAAAAAAAAAGGTTTAAGAACTTAGTGGAAGATTAACTCAGTCGGTTGCTATTAAATAAAGAATGATTACCTATAAATGATGAATTTCTAGATGAATATTTATTTGCTATAAATACCATCAACCCTTGGTATACTGACATAGTAAATTCCTTAGTTACAGGTGTTGTCCCTAAAGAGTTATTTGGGTTTGAGAAGGACAAATTAAAGAGAGATGCCAAATACTTTATTTAGGATAAACCATATTTATGAAAGAACTACTATGACCAAATTATTAGACAATGTGTTCCCGAGATGAAGTATAATCCGTACTAAAATTTTGTCACTTTAAGGTATGTGGGGGTTATTTTGGTCCAAAGAGAATAGCTTAAAAAGTTTTAAAATGTGGTTTGTTTTGGTCTAATTTATTTTGTGATGCTTATTTATATTGTGATTCACGTGACAAATGTCAAAGAACAGGTAACTTAGAATATAGAGATCAAATGCCACTCACTTCTATATTAGTTTGTGAAATATTTAACGTATGGGGTACTTATTTCATGAGTCCTTTTTCTTTTTCTTTCAGCAATATTTATATTTTACTTATAGTCGATTACATCTCTAAATAGGTTGAAGCTAAAGCCATAAGGACCGATGATGCCAAAACTGTTGTGAATTTTGTAAAAAAATAATATATTTTGAAGGTTTGGCACTCTAAAAGTGTTCATAAGTGATAGAGGGATGAATTTTTGCAATAAAATAATGGATTCCCTGTTGAAGAAATATAGGGTCACACACCACTTGTCGACTGCTTACCATCCCTTGACTAGTAGCCAAGCTAAAATTTCTAATAAAAAGGTCAAGTCTATATTGGAAAAGATGGTGAATCCAACCAGGAAGGATTGGAATTCAAAGCTGGAGGATGCTCTTTAGGCCTATCGAATTGCCTACAAAATACCCATCGATATATCCCCATACTGACTGGTGTGTGGCAAACCATGTCACTTACCAGTAGAGTTAGAACATCGAGTATTTTGAATCATTAAACGATGCAATATGGCATTGGATGTAGCAATGTCAATCATAAATTAGAGTTGCAAGAGCTATAAGAATTAAGGAATGAGGCATATGAGAGCCTAAGACTTTATAAAGAGAAAACAAAGAAATTCCATGACAAAATGATTTCTAGGAAAGAATTTCAAATAGGACATAAAGTTTTACATTTTCATTCATGTTGAAAATTATTTTTGGGTAAATTAAGGTCTAGATGGATAGGCCATTTTGTTATTACTAATGTCTTTACTCATGGTGCAATGAAAATTAGAAGTCTTGAAAATTGTGAGATTTTTAAAGTTAATGAACATCACCTAAAACCATTTTATGAAGGATTTTCAGCAAAAGGCAATGTGGAGTCTCAGCTTGCAATACCTGGAGAGGAGAATTAATTTCGGGAACGTCTATCCAAAGACGTTAAAGAAATGCACTACTAGAAGGCAGTCTAATATTTAGCCTCACCCAAGGCTGCATTGTTACTGTTTAAATTTAAATTCTAATACTTTTTATTTTGTTAATATTTTATAGCCTTTTGCCTATTTTAATAAGTCTTTAATTATTTTTTATTTTTATTTTTCAAGTGAAAGTGAGCAGCTTGTTATTTTTTCGATGGATAGTGAAAAATACATTTTCAATTTTCTTTGGAAAAAAAAAAGGGGCACGTGATTTACATTTGATATGCATTTGATGAAAGAATTTTTTTTACAGTTTGGCTTTTCTAGGATTTTTAAAGCTTCAATAGGATTTAACGATGGAAGCTCATTTTCTATTTTAGTGTGTTTAAAATATATTGGATTTTTTTTTATTTTGGTGGAATTTTTCTTATTTTATGGGTTTTAGTTTAAACCACCCAATTCATTATTTACCCATTTTACATTTTCACATTTAACTTAAGTTAATTTTTTTCTTTTACAGTGGGTTCATCTTCTACCCCTGAAACCTTAACTCTACTTTTAAGTTGCAGAAACTCATCTCACCGCTAACCCCATCATACCCTATTGAAAACACCATGCCCTACCTCGTGCTAGGTGCATCCCCTCTAAACTGCAAGCCATCACACCATAGGATGTAAATCCCATAGTAAAACGTAAGGTGCCCTGTAACCAATGATAAGGCACTAGCCGTAGCGAGCCCTACAGCATCGACAAGCACCGTAAGGAACCCCATAGCACTAGCTTGTACTTTGCAGCCCACTACAATGTAGGCAGCAGCATCAAAGCTAACCATTCACATTGTAACAACGTTGGAGCTAGCTGTCCATACCACAGCAGCCCAATAGCATACTTTACCAATCACCACTATACCCACAAGTGCCACCGCCACCGCACCGACTCTGTATGCTGTTGCCACCATAAATCTATTTATTCAAGCTTACCAAATATAGTATCACGCTAGATCTAGCATTCATGTACAAACTCCACCATAAAACAAAGGTAAGCAACCAATTACTTATGAATCTTGACAAGTGCATGTTGGTTTAGTCGATGAAAACACTTTGGATAATGAGCCAAACAGTGACGATGAACAAACTTCTATCAAGCAACCTACAAAAAGGCATGATTAGGATTAGGTTCTAGAAAGAGTCATTGCCCACCAACCACACATGAGCTAGGAGGTAATCTATCTTTTGTTGATAAAGATCAAAAAAAGAGGTGCTACCTTATAGAAAATTTAGAAATTATCCTACTCGATCTTTTGATTATTCGGCTTTATGTGCAGTAGGATTGTTAGATGAGGTGTATAATTCAATTGACAACATTAATCGGCGTCCTTTCTTCATGATTAATTTTTCAATCTATGATGTATTACTTAAAGAATTTTACAGCATATTTCAGTTTGATTATTCAGGACTGAATTTTAATTTGGCTTACCTTTTCTATGATTTTTGCATGCTTGGTGACATTAATATTGTTTCCATCACTGCTTTCAATATTGACATGGGTTTTACCACTGAAGATGCCTTTTATAACTCCAATTTAGTATTTAGTTTTTATTCTTTTTCATTTTATATTTAAGTGTCCTTTTTGTGTTTGTTACTTCGTTGTGTTTGGTTTCAATAAATTCTATCAAAATTTAGTAAATTTTATCCTTTAGACACTTTGGAGAGCTTTGATGGTGTTATGTGCTTAATTTAAGATTTTTTAAGTACCTTACGGTTAGTAACAATCGGTGTTGACCGTGACTTAGTGACTTTTTGACAAAATGCAAAGTTTCATCACTTCAGAGTTAGCAGAAAGTCATTACCATGGTGACATATCACACTTCAGTATAGAACTGAGTAGAAAGGCACCTCACGATTAGTAAGAATCGGTGCCACCATGAGGCATTCAATTTTTAGTATAGAATATAATTAAGGAGCATCTCAAGATCAACAACACTTTTTGGTAGTGAACATGACCCATTTCAATCCATAAGCAGTTTTTCAAGCATCTCATGGTCAGCAAGAATTGATGCTGACCGTGATACCTTCAGGATTATAAAAGGTAGATTTGCTATTTGGCAGAATATCTCAAATTTTTCAAATCTAGTTATCTTTCTTTCATTTTTTAATTTTTCATACATATTTTATAGATCTATACTTACAAATAGAATAGATTTATGCTAGTTTATAGATTAGATTTCTTATTTCCTTCATTTGGAGCTCATCTTCCATTAGAGATTTGGAGAAGAAGATAGAAGAAGCTTGGATTCAGCGGGGTGTTTCATCATCATAATGAATTTCTAGGTTTACTTTTTTCCTTTTCCCTTTCTCTTTTGCAATGGATTGTGAGTAGTCACTTAGTTGATTGGGGGATCTTTGAATCCCCTAATACCCAATGTGAATATTAAACTTATTTAATTTTATATATAGATGAATGGTTCATTTTATTGGTTCTTCATTGATATTTCATGGGTTTTTCTTATTTTGATTAATTTATCTGATTTGGATGGATGATTTTATCATGTTATTTAGATTGGATATTTTATTTAAATGTTGGAATGTCGTGAATGTTTCTATGCTCTATTTTTCTATCATGATTATTGTAATTTTGAGATTGCTCCAGGATGGGACTCAATGGGTTGCAGGTTTTATAGTATTAGAATCAAAGTTTGGAGTAAAATGAATGAAACCTTGGTTGTTTGACTCTGGGATGGGAAAGCAAACCGAATCTAGGATGTTAGACCTGTGTACAAGCTAATTATGAGACTTGCTTTGAGATGGGACATTTTGTGATTAGAATAGCTTGCTCTAATATAGGACACTTGGGTATAGAGGGTTATCCCGATTTAATCTATATAACTTTAGATTAATTAAATTCATATTTGGGTATGGGGAGGATGAGTGAACCTAAGTAATGTTTTATTATATTAATTTTTATCTTATCTTTATTTTATTTGCTTGAGTTATTGTTAATTACTGTAAGGTTATGTTATTTGTCTCTTTTCTGCATTTTTTATAGTTTGATAGCATTATCACAAAAAAAAAATCTGGGAATTCTTTAGGATACACTTAATTTTCAAATTGCTTGGATCTACAATCCTTTGGGTATGATATTCATGGGTCTTAAATATAAGCACCTTATATTACTTGCCGATTTAGTACACTTGCTAAGGTTGTATCAAGTTTTTGGTACCATTATTGGGGATTGGCATGTTTATTAGTTTTGATTGTTATTTATATGTGTTTTCTTTTTCTTATTTTGTTCTTTTAATTCCTTTTATGTGATTCATAGTGTATGTACAGATTGAGGTGAGAGCAACTAGCACCTTATGACCCTAAAATCAAAAAGACCCTACATCAAAGAAGGAGAGCTAATCGAGAGAACAACATGAATTCGGATCCACATATTGGTGAAATTCCTGTTAAGGATGAACAAGTGCCAAGAGCACAAGATAAAATTCCAGGTAGATGAAAAAAGGAGATGCCTAAGCAGAGAACAATTAAAGACTATGCTACGCCTAGGTGAAAAGAAGAATATAAGATGATTGTGTTGCCTAAAGCTATCCAATTTGAGTTAAAACCAGCTACTATTATGATGGTTCAGAGAAATCATTTCTCTAGTTTGGAGTTAAAAGATCTTACCCAACATCTCGATATATTTTTTGAGGTTAATGACACAACTCAGATTTTAGGCATTATAATGGATGTAATCAGGTTAAAATTGCTCCCCTTCACACTTATCGACAAAGCAAGGGAGTGGTTTCAGATGTTGCTGAGTCAGTCAATATGGTAATGGGAACAATTACAAGAAAAATTTTTTATGAGATTCTTCCCTCCAACAAAGACAACAAATATTCACAATAGTATCATTAATTTTCATCAAATGAATGAGGAGCCTTTTCATGAGGCATGGGAAAGATTTCAGAGGCTGTTGAGGAGTTATCCATATGATGAGGTAGTTATTTAACAGCTAATGACGATCTTTTATGCAGGGGTTACAACACCAATAAGGTCATTTTTTGATGTTGCATCTAGTGGGTCTTTCATGAATAAGTTGCTAAAAGAAACCTTTCACTTATTGGATGAGATGGTAGTGAATGATTCATAATCGGCAACCCCAATAGTATTTTCAAAAAGGTAGGGTGTACATAATTTTGATGAAGTTATGATACTGAAGGCAAAATTAGAGTTGATGAGGAAAGAATTGAGAAAATTGAAAGTGCAAAAATTAGCTTCTATTTCATAAGAATGTGGATTATATGAGAGTGGACAATGTGGTTAAGATAGTAGAGTTATGGGACAATTTGGATTTCAATCAAGACCACCCATGCAAGAGAAGAAGCCAAACCTTAAGACATGTTTGTGAGCTTCATAAATAGTCAGCAACAGTTCATATCTATTCAAGAGACACGGTGGAAGTTACAAGTGTAAAGACCACACTAGTCTATCCGGATTACTGTTTCTTGTCTTAATATTTTAATAAACAATACATATAATAAACATAATACATTCTTTTACTACATAATTAGTTCTTCTTTGACATTTTAGTTCATACACTTTAACAAGTTGCATAAACATATATTATGTTACATCGTAAACATATTTTGAATTAATAGTTACAGAACATGTTCATTACAATATTTTTCATAGATTTACATAAAACAAAATAGAAAACAATACAATTTAGACATCCTAAACTTCTCTTCCTAGCTGGTGTTGGTCTTGTCCCTGAAGCAACAACATCTTGAACCTACACGGATAAACACCCGTGCTAAGCTATAAAGCTTAGTGGGGAACAATACATGTAGGAACAACTACTCACAGTGATTGTTTTCAAGCACACAGTAAACAATAATAAAGTCAAGATATTATAATTAACATGTAAGAGTTATAATATAACTCACATAGCCGATTTAATGTTATAACTTTACTGTATGAAAATAAATCATAATAAAATAATGAAATCTTTGTCAATATACCATAAATACACACTGTTCATTTCATACTGTGGAATGCCTGCTAAATTCCTATGGGTGTGGATAACAGGTGCTGTGGATACCCGAAGGTATCGGATCTGTAGATACCCGAAGGTATCGGATCTGTGGATACCCGAAGGTATCAAATCTGTGGTCTCATTTAGAGACAAACTGTGGACTCATAAGAGTCAGACTATAACAGCTGCGACTGTAACCCTATAGGCATGCCTATCTATCCACAACCAAGTTCTATGTGCAGGCAAATAATCATATCATATACGTCATCAATTCATATTAGTGTATTCCACTATAAAGTAGAATAATTCAAGGTAATATAACATACTATGATTCTCAGCTATCACCATATATACATGTATACAATCATCATTACCATATAATTGTGTTGTTTCATAAATTCACATTCAAGTAAACACGTACAAGCATCATATATTACAATATAAATATTGCCTTAGCATTTCTTATACATTTAGTATAATGAATGTTGTACAATATCATATATTCCATATTTAGAGTGAACTATGTGATTAAAGAAAATAGTAGTTGATCTTATACCACAAACGGGGTTTTAACTTTCAAGTTCTGAACTTTGAAGGAGGGTCACGGTTACTACCAATTCATAGTAACCGTGGCCTAAGTTAAGATTTAGGGGTCACGGTTACTATGAAATTCATGGTAACCGTGACCTAGTTGCACTTTCGGGTCTGGACTATACCAAACTACCTCACGGTCATTACCGTATGAGCAATAACCGTGTTCTATACTTTTTAAAGGGGTTACGGTTACTATGAAATGCTTAGTAACCGTGAGGTAAGTCATCTTTAGGTTTTGAACTGAAAATGGGATACCTCACGGTTACTATGAAAAGCCTAGTAACCGTGAGGCCCAAATCGCCCAGAGACAGATTTTCTGTCTCGAATTATATGCCATTTTTACCCAAGAAACCATCATTTTTAGGAAACACTTCCTTCTACAAAGTTGTATTTATGTAAGTCTAGTTTCTAAAACATCAAAAATCAACCCGATCAGAGCTCTACATCTCAAGTTATTCACTAAAACCCGAAGACTGCTTCCAAGGAAAGAGGCAGCAATCAAGACCAGGATTCAAGCCTATTTTTCTCTATCATCCAAATTGATTCATGGGTCGTGTTCTTAATATGAATTGAAGATCTGTAAGTCTAGTTTCATATCAAATTAGAATTTCTTAATTCCAATCCCTATAACTCAAGATATCAACATATTTGTGCTGACTGGTCATGTGAATTTTAAGACAGTTTTTTTTCCTATCTTTATCATCCCTTCCTATTTCGGTTTTTAATCAGGTCTAACCTCAATTTTTCATGATAGTCACTTACTATAACATCAAATACTACTATTATTGTATCATATACAAAATAAACACACACACAATCAAGGTTAAGTTCAAGTTCCCATACCTTAACAAGCTCCACCAATTTCTCTCTCATCCTTATCTTTCCCCTTCATCCTCTCTATCTTTGCTCTTCACCTCTTCTTGCTCCTAGCCTTAAGTTGCTGTAAAAATACTTCTCTCTCCTTCTCTTAATCATCTACAATCCTTTTCTCACTTAAAGCATAACAATATCTTTAAGGAGAAGAGAAGAAAACGAAGAAGAAGAGGAAAGAAAGAAAACAAAACAAATTAATTTTTCTTGGCCAAAATGGCCGACCACCACAAGGAGAAGAAGACCAAGTTTTTTTTTCTCTCTTCATAGCCATCCACTTGCTCAAATCTCATTGGTTAGTTATTAAAAATCTTGACAATTTCACTTTGGTCCCTCTTTGTATTTAGACTTCTTAATTTTGTCTCTCATCTTTCTTTATTTCTAGTTTTACCACCATTCTTTTACTTTTTCTTTTCAATCAAGTCCCAAATTTTATATTTTCCTTAATTAATCTCATAATTAACCTCTGTCTTATATGAAATAATCATCTATTTCTCTTAGGGTACCAATAGGGGTATTACAATAAGAGCAGTGGAACTGTAGCCAAGATGCTTATATGAGGAACCTAGAGATATAGTTAGGTTAACTTGCCAATTCAGTATCCAATAAAAAATTGGGTACTTTCCTTTCCAATGTAGATAGAAATCCTAAGGAGGAGGCAAAGGCAATCACACTGAGGAGTGTTTAAGAGGTAACACAAGAAGGAGAGCAAGGTAACTTGTCTTCACCATCGTCATCAAGTATAAAGGAGCTGACATGAAAGGTAAGTGACTCTAACCCAAGGGTAGAGGTGAATGTAGATGCTTCTATTATTGATAAGGGCAAGAATATAGTGAATTCTAATGTAAATGATCTTGATATAAATAGGTTGCCATTTCCTGCTATAGCTAGGAAGGAAAAGAAAAATGAGTAATTGGCTAGATTCTTAGAAATGTTTAAGAAATTGCATATCAATTTGCCTTTAGCTTAAGCTTTGGCTCACATGCCCAACTATGCTAAATTTATGAAAAAATTTTATTTTAATAAAAAGAAACTAAAAGGGTATGGGACTATGCAACTTATAGAGAATTGTAGTGCCATTGCAATGGATAAGATTCCTAAAAAATTGGAAGATCTTGGTAGTTTTATTTTTCCCTATGAAATTGGTGAAAATTTTATTGGTAATGCCTTATGTGACCTAAAAGCTATCATTAATTTGACACCATACTTAATGTAAAGGAAATTGAACCTAGGTCATCTTAAAGAGATGGGTATGAGGCTCTAATTGGCTGATAGATTGGTAAGGAAATCGAAAGGGATGGTAAAGGACTTATTGGTGAAAGTGGGAAAAATTATATTTCTTGTAGACTTTGTAGCGATGAAAATAGAGGAGGATAGAAAAGTGCCACTCATTATAGGGATGTTATTTTTTAATACAGCAAAAGCTTTAATTAATATGCATGGCCAAAAGGTTACTCTACCGTTCAACAATAAAGAGTTGGTGGTGAACATGAACAAAGCTATAAAGTACCCATCAAGTGATTTAGAGGAGTCCATTTATTTTATAAACAAAATGCAGGTGTGTGTAGAGGAAAATTAGGAGAAAATATTGTTAGATTACCCATTAAATTTGTTTTTGATGCATTCTTTAAAGGATGAGGGGTCAGATGGAGTAGAGAGAGAAATGGTAGCTACCATAGAAAATGAGAGTGAGGAAAATATGATAGAGGAGAAAATCTTAGATAGTCCTCTAAATAAGACACAAGCTCAATTAAAAACTTTATCTTCTCATTTAAAATACATGTTTTTGAAAGATAATGAGAAATCAACAATTATATCTTCTTCTTTGATAGGTTTGAGGAGGAGCTATTAATTGTTATGCTAAAGAAACACAAGAAGGTAATTGGATGGAAGGTATTGGACTTGAAGGGGATTAGTCCAAGCTATTGCACGCATCAGATCCTAATGGAGGAAGACTTTAAGATATGGCTTAACCCTAAAGGCAGCTCAATCTAGCAATATAAAAAGTGGTAAAGAAAGAGATACTCCAACTTCTTGCAAAAAAAGAGGGATTTCTGTGCAATGTGTCCCAAAGAAATGGGGGACTGTAGGAGTATGAAATGAGTAGAATAAGCATATTCTAACTTGTGCATTTACGAGTTGGAGAGTTTGCATAGATTTTAGGAGACTTAATGCTGCCACCTAAAAAGATCATTTCCTTTTACCATTTATCGATCAAATGTTAGAGAGGATAGCGGGTAACAAGTTATATTGCTTTTTAGATGGGTATTCAAGGTACTTATAAATACTAATTGCCTTTAAGGATCAAGAAATGACTACCTTTATTTGTCCTTATGGTATATTTGCATATAGACCTATGCCCTTTAGCCTTTGTAATGCACCGACTATGTTTCAGTGGTATATGATGGCCATCTTCCATCATTTTATTGAGCATTTCATGGAAGTGTTTATGGTGAATTCACCATCTATGGGAAGGATTTTGAGAGTTTCTTAGCTAACCTAGAATTAATGTTGGAAAGATGTAAGGAAACTAATTTAGTTTTAAACTGGGAGAAGTGCCATTTCATGGTTAAAGAGGGGATAGTGTTGGGGCATAAATTGTCCGAAAAAGGGATAGATGTGGACAAAGATAAAATCGATGCTATTATGGTGAATTCACCATCTACGGGAAGGATTTTGAGAGTTTCTTAGCTAACCTAGAATTAATGTTGGGAAGATGTGAGGAAACTAATCTAGTTTTAAACTGGGAGAAGTGGCATTTCATGGTTAGAAAAGGGATAGTGTTGGGGCATAAAGTGTCCAAAAAAGGAATAGATATGGACAAAGATAAAACTGATGCTATTAAAAAGTTACCACATCCCATTATTATCAAAAGGGTTAGAAGTTTTTTAGGACATGTTGGATTGTATAGGTACTTTATTAAAGATTTTTCAAAAATTGCTAAACCATTGTCTATTTTTCTTGTCAAAGATGTTGTATTTGATTTTTCTAGTGAATGTTTGCAAGCATTTAACACATTGAAGCAAAGTTTGATCTTAGCTTTGGTGATTGTTTCTCCAAATTGGAGCTTACCATTCTAGTTGATTAGTAGGAGCAGTGTTGGGGCAGAGATGCATTAAAATCTTTCATGCTATTTATTATGCAAGCCACACGTTGATAGAAGCCCAAGTCAACTACACTACCACCAAAAGAGAGTTGCTCGCTGATAGCATTGATTTTTAATGTTTGTTTTCAGGATAATTTTGTGTGTTTTAGTGTCTCATCTTGCATGCTTTTAGTGTTTTTAGTGTTAAAATGTTTTTCATATGTTCATTTTAGTTATTTTGATAAATTTAAAGTTTTTGGGTGATTAATGGTTTTAATTTGCATTTTATGCAGAAATTTTGCTAAGGCGCGGATAAGACAAAATGTTCCTGTCGTTTCCAACATTGAAGTCAAAACTTACCGTTTCACCAAAGGTCACGGCTGAGATAACTTGTCCTAATCGTGGCCAATGCAGCCTGCGAAGATTATTTGATCCAAAAGCTCACCGCAGCTGAGATAAAACTATCCCAGCCATGCCAAAAGCAACCTACCACTCTATCTTCTTGTGTCTTGATTGAGACAAAAGTGTCCTAGCCGTGTATTCTTGGATACCTCTATAAAAGCTATGAAATTTTCTGTTTTAAAAAAGTCTTTTTCTAGGGTTTCATACATAGGATATTTTGGTAAAGAAAATACGCAGTTTTTTCATTTTAGGAGAGTTTTTCATACTTAGTTTTATAGTTATACTTGTAAGAATCACTCCTTTAGTTTAGTTTTACTTCAAAAACACAAAGATAGTCATAATTTTAGTTACTTGCTTCAAGAGTACAGCTTACAATCAAGGTGCAGTTTGGAGAAGAAGAGAAAGAGCTTCATCAACTTCACATCTTCAGCTTCAAATGGGTTTTATAGTTTTCACTCTTACTTTATTTGTCTTTTACATTATGGATAGTGAGTAGTCCTTTTTGTTGCTTGGGGAGCTTTGAATCCCCTACTCACAATGTGAATATTGAATATATTTTGATTTTTACATGAATAAATGGTCTATTTCACTATTACTTATTTGTATCTCATGATTTTTCAATCTATTAAGTTATTTTCCATACATGGATGAATAGTTTTTATCATATGTCTTTGATGGGTATTGAGCCTAGTAGATTGGATTCTATAAATGATTTTGCTCAATTTTTCTTTCATGACTACTGTATATTTTAGACGGCTCCGGAATGGGATTCTAGATGTTCAGTATTTGTAATTTTAGGACTAGAGTATGGAGTGAAATAGATGGGTTTTGGGTTGTTTGGTTCTAGAATGGGAAAGCAAATCAAACTTAGGATATTAGACCCATGCGTAGGCTAGTTGATGGGCTGGCTCCGGAATGGGACGTTTAACAACTAGAATAGCTGGCTCCGGAATAGAATGTTTGGGTTAAGAGGGTTATCCCAAATTCGTTCATGTATACTTTTACGTAAAATTAATTCATATTGGGTATAGGGTGGATGAGTGAACCTGAGCAATGTTTAATTTCTATAAATTTTCATACTTGTTCATTTTTCAGAATTTAATACATACTCAATTTACTGTTAATAGAATTTAATTTCTCTTCATTGCATATTTTAGTTTTTAAAGTTTACATTATACAAATTAAATAATTCTTACACACAAACAATTGGGAATTCTTTAGCATACAATTAATTTCCACAGTTTTCACACACATAATTCCCTTGGATTCGATATTGAGGGTCCTAACTATACCTCACTTTATTACTTGTCTATCTAGTGCACATGCTAGGGTCACAACACTCGCTATTGTGTTTGCTTTCGAAAAATTTTGCTCTTATCTTCTTGGCTCTAAATTAATTGTTTGGTCTTATTATATAGCTTTTTGACATTTGTTTGCAATGAAAGAGTCAAAGCCAAGGTTAATTCAGTGCTTGTTGTTGCTATAAGAATTTGATCTTGATATAAAGGACAAGAAGGGTGCTAAGAATTTTATTATGGACTATCTCATTTGAAGCATGCGCATATCAAGAAAGGGGAGATAAATAATTTCTTTCTGGATGAATTCATTTGTGCTATTTATTCATATGATGTTGATATTCCTTAGTTTGCTAACATAGTGAATTATCTTGCAAGGGGTTTTATTCCGAGGGAATTAGCATGGCAACAATGAAAGAAATTGAAAGCAGATGCGAGATTTTATATTTGGGATGATCCATAATTGTTTAAGATGTGTAAAAATCAAGTGCTTAGAAGGTGTGTCCCCAAGGAGGAGCAAGGATCAATTATGCAATCTTGCCATGAAGGAAAAGTTGAAGGACATCATGGTGCCAATCGGACAGTCTCAAAGATTCTACAATCAAGTTTTTATTGGCCAACCATGTTTGAGGATGTTAAATTTTTTATGCTAAGTTGTGATAAATGCCAAACAATAAGGAATATTTCTAAAAGAGATGAGATGCCTTTGAACAATATCATAAAAAGTTGAATTATTTGATGTGTCAGGCTTAGATTTTATGGGGCCATTTTTTATTTTCTTTGGGTTCAAATATATTCTAGTTGTTATTAAGTATGTGAGCAAATTGGTAGAAACCATAGTTACTAAGAGTTGTGATTCGAAGGTTGTTCTAAAATTTTTACATATAAATATTTTCAATAGATTTGAAACATCAAACGCCATAATTAGTAATGGTGGATAATATTTTGTGAACCACCCATTTAAGGCATTGTTGAATAAATTCAGTGTTAGGCAAAAAATCATAACACCTTATCACCCTGAAGCCAATAGACAGGGAGAAGTCTCCAATAGGGAGTTAAAAGCCATCTTGGAAAAACTTGTTAATGGGTTTAGGAAAGACTGGTCTTTAAGATTAAATAAGGCATTATGGGCCTATATAACGGCTTTTAAAACTTCAATCAGAATGTCTCTATTTAGACTTGTATATGGAAAATCATGTAACTTACCTGTGGAACTAGAGCATAAGGCTTTTTGGGCAACCCAGTTTCTAAATTTTGATCTAAAAAGTGCTGGAGAAAAGTATTTAAGATGCTTAAGATCTTTTCTGCATATGGACAAAAATGATATTCTAAAGATGCTTGAATTCATTAAAGATACTTAAGGATGTTCCAAAGATACATACAAAAAGTGTGGTAAATTCTTGCAATAATTCTGGAGACAGATTTTCAAGCTTGTCTTTAAAGCTATTTTTAACCTACCAAAAGCCATTTCTGACCAAAATGATCGTCTACAAACATAATCCCATATGTTTTTAGTTTCATTGACCTCTATAACAAGAGATAAAGTCAAATTACTAAAATCTCTTCCTATTCTCTAAACAGCAGTTCACAGTACCCCATTCGATTTTTATCATCACTTAGAAAATTCATAGTATAAAATGAGTACAGAACCTTGACAACATTCCTTCATGAAATTTTTTTTCGTATGAATCTATTTTAACCAGAATTTTGTCTCAAAGGATTTTGACTTCTCTACAAAACGTTATGGCAAAAATACAGGAACATGATCCTAACAACTAGACAGTAGCTCAAAACGAACTTCAAGTTAATTTTAAGGACCTTTAGAGGCAGAATCAAACTCCGATTTCTTCTACAAAATTAAAGTTTCATGTCTTGAGTTTAATTATCAACTAGAATTATACAAATTAGAGTTATAAAACTTGAGATATGCTTAAAATACAAAAACTGGTTCTTAAGGAACCATCCCAGATTTCTACTTCTTAAATCTTCACCAAATCAAACTATGCAAGATATATTCCTTTAGATTTCACTTGGATACTATAATATCAACTCAAAATAAATTACATTACACATTTTATCCACATTTTCTATAGTTAAATCCACATGCAAGATGAGTAAAAATTTCTAACCTTTAATGGAACACCAAATCTTCCATCAAGACTTCTTTCTCTTGACTTCTTCTTCTTTCTCTTTCCTTGATATTCCATATCTTGAAGATTCCTTATCTCAAACCTTACATGCAATTTCCAGAAACTCAAGAGTGCTCTAATTAGTTAAAAAAACCAAATTAATCAAGAGAAAGAAGAGAAAAGAGAGATGTTGAATTTTACAAGAGAGATAGAAGAGGGGTTACACTTTTTAGTGAAAGATGAAGGAGAGAATGAAAATTTGCATTTATTTCTCTTTTTTCCTTGCTAAATTCATTCTCCTCATCTCAATAACCAAGAAAATATTTTCTCTCTTCAACATGCAAAGGTTTTAACACTTAAATAAAAAGGCAAAATATATTTATGCTCCCTCATCTATTTGCATGTTAAAAATGTGTCTCCATTTGTTCTTTCTTTCCAATTTGACCCCATGATTACTGTCTTTTCTTTAATTACACCCCATCTTCCTTTATTTTATTGATTTTACCCACTAATACATAATTATATCACAAACGACCACTTAACTATAATTTCTTTTCAATTGCACCCTTATATACCATAATTTTAATTGACTCTCTAACCCTCTACCACATGATTAATCTATAAAATCTTAACTTATAATGATTTCTCTAATTAAGCTTGATTAGATATTAATAACATGATAATGCCATTGAATTCTACTATGGCCTATTTTGGATCCTTACAAATATGTAATGATCAAAAAGAAATAATCTGGAGGATTAATTGCTAAGATGAACTATATGCAAATTCTAGTGTCTATTAACATACGTTCATAAACTAAATACAGTATATTTTCTTTTTGACGAAACTCAATATACTGTATTTTTTATTTTGAATAAAATACAGTATATTTACTTTTATACACAAATAAATACAGTATATTTCCTTTTTGATAAAATTCAATATACTATATTTTCTTTTCTTTTGATTGCAATACAATATATTTACTTTTGTACATAAATAAATACAGTTTATTTTCTTTTTGACGAAATTCAATGCACTGTATTTTCTTTTCTTTGACTAAAATATAGTGTATTTACTTTTTTACATTAATAAATACAGTGTATTTTCTTTTAATGAAACTCAATACACAGTATTTTCTTTTCTTTTGACTAAAATACAGTACATTTACTTTTGTATATAAATAAATATAGTGAATTTTTTTGTGAAACTCAATATACTGTATTTTTTTTACTAAAATACAGTGTATATACTTTTGTATATAAATAAATACAGTGTATTTTCTTTTGATGAAATTCAATACACTGTATTTTCTTTTCTTTTGACTAAAATATAATGTATTTACTTTTATACATAAATAAATACAATGAATTTCCTTTTTGACAAAACTCAATACATTATATTTTCTTTTCTTTTGACTAAAATACAATGTATTTATTTTTGCACATAAATAAATGCAGTATATTTTCTTTTAACGAAACCAATACACTGTATTTTCTTTTTCTTTGACTAAAATATAGTGTATTTATTTTTATACATAAATAAATACAATGTATTTTCTTTTAACTAAAATCAATATACTGTATTTTCTTAACTAAAATACATTGTATTTACTTTTGTTCATAAATAAATATAGTGTATTTTCTTTGTTTCCAATGGTAGTGACCTCCAAGTTGAAATCCTAAGTTCTAATATCTAGGTTGTCCCCTTAAAGACAAAATTATACAATATGATTTAAATAAAAGTTGTCTAAGGCTTTGACTTTATTTTTTTCTAGATTGAGTATACCAGTTGAAGAGCTTCTTGCATTATGGATAAAAGACATTGTCCAATGTCTTAATATTTCAAAAATCTTTCTTCGGATTCCACAATTGATTTGATGATGAAAATTCATGTTAAATTTTCTTTGTATAATATTAGATTTGGATTTTAGATCTCGAGCATCATTCAGTAAAGATGCATTTTTCCTTTTTGATTTTCAAATCAATAAGCTAGATCCTGCTACTAAAAGAGTTAGTACAATAGCAAGAACGGGCAAAGCTAGTTTTAAGGATGGAAAAGGATTAGCCGCCCAGGTTGGAAACTATCTCATCAAAATTTACACTCTTTTCAATAGCATTGGTTAATATTTAAGTTGTATGTTGTTTATGAAGCTAAAGGTCTATTTGCACCATTAGTTGAAACAATGATCTTATAAAGTATAAAAGTGTTATTTATCCATGATAGACAAATGTTATAGCTTGTTTCCTTTTGATAATTTTCAAAAGATAATTGTTAAGATGGCTATCTTTGAGGATGCTCTGTTTCCTACAGTTTTGGGATTTAGTTTGATAAAGACATAGCTAATATTAGCATATAGTGGTACACTGGTGACTATGTTGACATAAATAAGCCAGAAGTAAAATAAGAAGATTTTGAAATTTGTAATTAATGGTTCTAAGGCAACAAATCAAAAATGAATTTGTAATCTGGAAAGGAACATATGAGGATGCTTTTATATCTTTAGACCTAAAGTCATTGTTGATGAACATATTTAAAAAAATTGTTCTGCTTTTGATTACAGCTTTGACCCAATTGCCTAAATTATCAAAATATATTGTTCATTTAATTATATTCTGTAAGGAAGTAGATGTATCTCAGGATGCTTTTGTAATTTCAGACTTGAAGTCATCATCAAGGAAAATTTTTAACAAATTATTCTGCTTTTGACTGGAGCTTTTACCCAGTTGCTTAAAATATCAAAGTCTAATGCAAGCTTATTTGTTTCCTACAGCTTTCTGAGCCATCCGGAATCATTGAGGCTGAAAATGGTGATTACCTTTATCTTTCTACATCTAGTATATATATATATACACACACACACACACATACTTACACAATACATTAAATTAATTCAATTTGCCTTGTACAATGCTCCTGCATTTTTTTTTTTAATTTTCATGTTCAGAAGATAAAATCACTTGACAAAATGATAGCAAATTGTATAAATATGCTACTAAAACTGTGGTAGAAATATGAATTTTAATATAAGGGTTAATTACAAAAAAAAAGATCCAATTATAGGTTACTTTTCAATATTTGTATCAAACTTAAAAGCCTTACAATATGAGTATTGAACTTATAAATTCCTTTCAATATTGGAATTCCGTCAATTTATCCATTAGTTTAAACGGAATAAGCTGATTGGGGTTTTTAGGTGGATTTAGCGACGGAATTTCTGTCGCTAAAAATATTTGGATGCCAATTAAGTTACCACGTCATCCTACTCTTTCAATGCAAATTAGCGATGGATATTTCCATCACTATAAATATTTAATTTTTTTATTATTATTTTTATAGAATAAATTAAATTATTTAATATTATTTTTATTTATATTTTCTTCAAAAATTAATTATAAATTTTAATTAATGAAGTTCAAAAATTAATTGTAAATTCCAATATAAAAAGTAATGAAAAAATAAAATAAAATACATAATATTATCTTTATTTATTTTTAAAAAAAATATAAATTTTAATTGATTCAAGTATGAAAAAATTATTATTATTATTATTATTATTATTATTATTATTATTATTAAAAAAATATTATTAATCAAAATACCATTAATCAAAAACACTTCTCCCCATATTTCATTTGAGATAATATTACGTAGAACCAGAATAGCAGTCAAAAGATCATATACCACTGATGTTACTCCATTAAGTGCCTGCTTTAAGGAATCGGGTGAAAACAGATCTCCCGTAGGGGGGAGAATGACGGAGTGTTGCGCCCATCTTTTTCAACAAGTAGTACCAAAACTACATAATTAAAACTCCTCATAACCTTGATGTCAGACTATGCTTTCAGCCCAAGGCTCACGTATAGATGATCTCCCTGACCTAATCATAAAAAGATAAATATCAAGCAAGTGGCAAGAAATAATCTGTTGGACACATTCTAAAAACTTACATAACTATCTCATTCTTTTTTATAAAAAAGTAAATTCTTTTCAATGCATGAACAGTAAAAAACTTACATAACTTACAAAACTTACGTATAGATGATCTAACCGACCTAATGCATGAACAGTAATAAACCTCTGTTGGAGGAGGTCCAAATTCTACTCTCTGCTTCCGGAACTCTTGATGCTCCATCAACCTGGTCAGAACTTGTGGAAAATGATCTCTCATACTTCAAAATGGCTACTGAACCGTTTCAGCAATTACATAAATGAAGTGAGGTAATTATAAAAAAATCATAATGAAGAAGATTAGGTTACCAAAACAGATAATAAACCCAATAATTCCTCAAGTTCTAATTACATATTCCTTCAAACCCGTCAAAGTAAACAACCCAAGTAGCAACAGATACATAATTTGAAATAAAAATAATTTCAAACCCAAAAAAGAATGGACAAAAACTACAATTTGAACCAAAAAGGCAACATTTTTATCAAACTAGCAATTCACGAAAACTCACCGGAGCCTGAGAAATGAGAGCTTTGAATGAACCAGGCGTGACATGAGGATGCGCCTAATAATAATAATAATTTTTTCATACTGAATCAACTAAAATTTATAATTTTAATTATAAATAAAGATAACATTATGTATTGTATTTTATTTTATTTTATTATTATTTTTTATATTGGAATTTACAATTAATTTTTTACATTAATTTTTGAACTTCATTAATTACAATTTATAATTAATTTTTTAAGAAATTATAAATGAAGATAACATTAAATAATTTAATTTCTTTATAAATTATAATTAAAAATTAATTATATATTTTAATTAACTCAAATATAAAAAATAATAATAAATTAAATATTTTTAGCGATGAAAATATATATCTCTAATTTGCTGGCAAACAGGAAGGTGATATGACAGCTTAATTGGCATCCAAATATTTTTAGCCAAGTCCACCTAGACATCCCAAAGAGCTTATTCCATTTAAATTAACAAATAAATTGACGGAGTTCTAACATTGAAAGAGATTTGTAAGTTTGGTGCTCATATTGTAAAGTTTTAAAGTTGAAAACAAATATTGAAAAGCACTAGGAGTGTGCATCGATTGGGTTCAAATTAAGGATGAGCATGGACTGGTTAATCGGTCCATTAATAATTTTCTTAAACCAGTCTATTACTATCGGTTTCAGTATTTAGCTCGATTTTTCGGATCGATTTATCGGTTAACCATTAAAAAATATGTATATATAAATTTAATAAATTATACAATTTTTAATATTATTTTTAATAGTTAAAAATGCTTTAAAATGAAAAAATACTAATTAAATATAATATCCATTAAAATAATCAAAATAAAAATAAAATTTCCATAATTAATTATAAAAATTAAAAATATTCAATATAAAACTAACAACAGAACGCTAATTATGCATATAATTTTAATATTTATTTACTAAAAATATATATTTTACAAAATTATATATTATAATATTTATAAATTACATAAAAATTAAAAAATATAAGTGTAAAATTTAAAATATAATTCATAAAAAATATATATATTCGGTTTCGGATCGGTTAACCATTGATTTTTAAAGTAAAAATCATAAACCTAAAATTTTGGTTCGGTTAACTTAAAAATTGGTTCAGTTTCGGATCGATTTTTGGTTAACCATACACATTCCTAGTTCAAGTGAACCTGATCCGAACCCTATTAACCCGATATTCAAATTTTAGGCATTCTCGTCATCCGACCCTACCATATATAAATATCTGATCCCTATCCAATTAACTCAATATTCTTCGAACCTCGAATCGATCCACCCAATTTACCCAAATTTATTTTTTTTAATTTACATATTTAAATCAAAATTAAATTAAAATCCTAAATTAATACAAATAAACAATATTAAATACCATAAAAAATATTTTAAAAATACAACAAAGTAACAATTTAAACATTACAACAAACATATATTAGATATTAATTAATTTGTGTAGAAAATTAGGATTTATTTATTTATATATTAAGTTATTCGAATTGTTCGTTCGCGTTGTTTTAGAGGGGTTTCCATCCAAACCCGAATCCTAAATTTTTTTAATCCTCATAACCGAATCGATTTTATTAACCCGATTAATTTCACCCGAATGCATCAGTTCGGATCGGGCTTATCGGATCAATTTGGTTTTTGCACATCCCTAAAAAATATCTTATAGTTTGGACCTTTTTTTAAATTAACCATTAATATAAATATAGGCCTAATTTGGTATTGTTTCCAAATAATAGGTTTATAGATTTTTTAACAAAATTATATTAGAAAAATTAAAAATATTTTAATTATGTCTATACGATTTTCGGTGTATTTGTAATAACATAAATGTTTGCAGACTGCATGAATTTCAGTTTCTTTTTACTGTTCAGGAAAAATTAAATTCAATTTTTTTTTATCAGCTAAAATATTACTTAATTAAATGTATACCAACAGCATTTTAAAATATGGGATATTTTTTAAAAGTGAAATTTTAAAAATTATAGGTATGAAAGAAATAATTTAAAAGTTGGTATTTGAAAAAAGGTAAAAAGTGCATGGGTGCATTAACGAAATCTTTTTATTTTTTTTGTGGTATTTATGTAAAAACCTCTAATTATTAAATGTAAAGAT
Source organism: Excoecaria agallocha (assembly GCA_037975025.1). Lineage (NCBI taxonomy): Eukaryota > Viridiplantae > Streptophyta > Magnoliopsida > Malpighiales > Euphorbiaceae > Excoecaria > Excoecaria agallocha. The sequence continues at coordinate 110,282,383 of CM075807.1, forward strand.
CCATTACCACATTTTTGTGTTTAATAAGCCAAGCTCTTTAAGGAAAATCCAATTAGAAAAAAGGAATTAGTGGACTTTTAGTTATGGATCTATATCTATAATACATATAAAAGTATTAGGTATCAGAAAACATTTTGGGCATATTTGGTTCACTGTATTATATTAGTATGTATAGTATTAACATGTATAGTATTAGCTTGTATAGTATTAGCCTGTATTATATTGTACAATGTTTGGTACAAAATTGTATTATCCGGTACTACTATATACTGTATTTAGTGCATAATATCATAATATATTATTTTTAAAAAAATTAAAAATAGATATAATTAAATTAATTTTATTGTAAATAATTTAAATAAAAATTTATAATTATAAAATATAAATCTTAATACACCAATTTTTTATTAAAAAATAAAAAAATAATGAGAAATGACTATATATTATTAGAAATATCGGCATTTCTAAAATTAAAATTAGATAAAAAATGAAAAAAATCTAAATGACAAATTTGACGAAATATTTGAGCAAAAAATGAAAGAATTTATCAATTATAATATAATTTTTATATAATAGCTATTAACTTATACATTCAATATTATAAGTTTGAAGATTTGGTTATAATATGATAATGGTAGTGGCGGTAGTGTGGCGGTGGCTGCAGCGATGGTGATAGCAGTGGCGATTGTGGTGACGACTGAGTGGTGGTGGCAGCGACGATGATGTGGTGGTGGCAGTGGTGTGATAGTGGTGATGATGGTGTGGTGGCAGTGGCGGAGGTAGTGTGGGGGTGTGGTGCAGCAGTGACGGTTGTGGTGGCGGTGGCGGTGCCAGCATTTGCAGTGTGATGGTGTAACCAGCAATGATGGTATCGAAGGCGAGGGTGTGGTGGTGGAGGGATGTGGTGGTGGTAGCGAGGGTGTGGTGGTGGTGGCAGGGATGGTGGTGGTGTGGTGGTGGCTGGGACAGTGATGGTGGTAGTGGTGGTGGTGGTGGCAGCAGAGGTGGTAGCAATGGTGATGGCTATAGTGGTGGTGGTATCGGCAACGGCGTGGCAGTGGTGTCAAGCGATATAGTGGTAGGGGTAATGATGTCAGCAGTGGTGGTAGTGTTATCGACTGCAACGGCAGGGGTGGCAATGACGATGATGATGGTGGTGGTATTGGCAGTAGCGTGACAATGGTGATGGTGACAATATGGTGGTGGAGGCGATGGTGATGGTGGTGGCAGTAGCGGCAATGTGGTGATGGTGGCAGTGATGGCAGTGTGGTGGTGGTGGCGGCGGCAGTGTGGTGGTGGTGGCGGCGGCAGTGTGGTGGTGGAGGCAGTGGTGATGGCGGCGGCAGCAGTGGTGGTGGTGTTGGCGGTGGCGACAGGGTATCGTGGTGGTGGTGGCAGCAATAATAATGATGGTGGGATGGTATTTAATATTAATACGATGTTTACCGTATTATACAAACCCAAAGGTTTGTGGTGTATTATTTTATACAGTGTATATGGGATAATGAAACCTATACTGTATTATATTATCCCCACATTAATTTTTCAAAAATTTTTACAAATATCGTATTTGTATTAGCTTGTACTATTTTATACTATTCTATGTGCAATCCAGTGAACCAAACGTTACATTTGTAAACTACAATGCTTTTATATTTTAATTTGAATTTTTTTAGATTGTCTTAATATTAAAATATAGATAAATAAAATTATCATTATAAAATCCATTTGAATATTATCAGTTAGGTTAATTAGAAGTCTTTTACCTGTTTCCTAACTTTTACGAAAGTATATTATTATTATTAGTTATACTCCCTCCGTCCCATTTTAAGAATTACTTTTCTATTTTTTACGAAAATTCAAAAAATAATTAAAATACCTCAATTTTATACAAAAAAAACTATAATAATTGATAAAAATATCATTTTATATTTTCAAAAATTTCATTTAACTTTAGATAAAAATCGAGAGTAATAAAAAAGAGAAATATTTAATAAATTATATAATAAATAGAGATATACATGTAAACATATCTTTTAAATTTCGAAAAGAATATTTGAAATGGAAAAAACTAAAATCGAAAAAAGTATCTCTTAAAATGAAAATAGAATATTTTGACTACCAATTTTACTAAATAGAATAATTTAACTTAAAAAAATTATAGAATTTAAACTTATTTAATTTGCTTATTGTCTACATATATTTAATGATAATAATTCTAATATGAATATTATAAATATTATAAATTGTGTTATAAAAAAAAATTAATTCTCGTGTGATTCACCAGCATAAAATAATAATAATAATAATAATAATAATAATAATAATAATAATAATAATAAATAGTCTACAAAGTTTTACGACGTTTGCTGTACCTTACTAATAAGTAAGAGAGACATTGCGTTTTATTTCCAACATATGAATCTCATAAGGTTTGAAGAGCCTTTACACTTCCTCAATTACAAATCTGTAACATATCATTACATAATTACAAGTATCTAATCATCTCTTATCATATCAAGATTAACAAAATACCCTTGCACCTGCCACGTAAATGTCTAATATTTTGCTGCTTGGTTAGATTCCAATGGTTAATTTAGGCCCCTTCTGCAACACGGCTTTACCCTACAACACCAATTCATTTCAGTAGAGAAATGGATTATCTGGTCCTTAATGTGCTTCCGTGCTAAACCAGACCCTAATCTAGAAGTCCATGCAGCGTACATTGCTTCAGCAACTTGGTTAGAGAAACCATTATTGCTTAGGTCCAATAACTGTAATGGCCTTGCCGTACTGATTGCAGCAGAAAGCTCTCGAATAAATTGGAACTCCAAAGATGAATTCTTTATACCTGAACTTATGCAATCATCATCAAATTCAGGAGCAGCTTCTACCCTCATCAGATTTTCTTCACTGTCAGCAACTTCAAGCTGATCATTGTTAACAGCACACACAACCTGCTGGCTTGTGTCAGCTTCTTTAGGTCCGGACACCTTTGAAGAAGAATTGTATGCAATGAAGTCCGGCTGTATGATATCTGCACTATTTTTGGCGGTTGGATCACAATGCATCTTACTTCTATTGTCCATGCTGATATTATATGCTAGATGGAGCTCTTCCAGATGATCATTCTCTACCCAGATCAATAAATAAACAAATCAACACACTTATAGGGTTCATACCAAAAATATATTATGATTTCTTTACATACCTGATAATGCCTTGATCACTTGAAGAATTCCAGTGAGCCCCAACTGACATTTGTTTAGGACCAAAACTTTCAGACAGCATTGCGGATTCATAAGCAAGGACACTATTGCACTTCTACCCTGTGATAACCTCCGGTCAAGTTCATTCTATGAAAGACACAAATAACCAAAATACATAAATAAACAAAATGCTGCTAGCATGACAAGAACATAAATAAACAAAATACACAAGCAAACTAAGCACTCATCTCAAAAGTATTTTATTTGTTGTCAATCAACATCTTCCCAAATGATTAGTCTCAGTCCCTAGTTTTGCAGGGGATGGAGGTAGGATCATCTCCCACTGCAGCCTTTGAGATAATCTTGCAGAGTAACAGAATAGAGAATTCCAAGTTGGCCCAATGATAATTGAAATAGTATTCAGTTTTCCATGGCAAACTTATTGGCAGAAGCCCAGATGTATGTAGGAGTCTTTAATTTGATATTAAATTCATAATTTGGTCCTTATCGGTTTCAGAATATATTATTTCAATAAAAACTCTTACTTTGTTCCTTAATGGTTTCAACAGATATTATTCCATCCTTGTTTGTTCAGGATGATATTATTTGATTCTAGTTTTGCTTAGAAATTTAACTTCTTAAGAAATTTAGCACTAGATTGAGTTGAATGCTTTAAAGATTTAGAAACACATTTGTTCTATGAATACCCATGCTTTTGATACTTATTATTCAGATGTTTCCGTTAGTAAAAGAAGTTTAGCAGTTATGCTACAATGGAGTGCATAATGCAATCAACCCTTGGTAGTCGGGAATTGTTCACTCCAGCCCGGCAACTTGTATGCCGTAGGGAGAGGGAAAAAAAGGAAAAAGAAAAACACTAACAGCACAAGAAGAACCATACTGCAAAAATCAACTTGAAGAACAAACCTCTTGCAGAACAGGATTCCCTTCAAGGTTCAGTTCAAGAATGCCACAAACCAGAGTCTCATCATTCTTAAGTTTATCAATATATGTTGCTGTTATTCCGCAATATGACAGGTCAAGTTTCACAGACTCTTGAGGCCGACTGAACAATGATTCAGTTAATTGAACTGCCCCATCCTAAAATTAACATCAATTCCAAACATGAGTAACAAAACAATTAGTCGCTCTAGAATTTTGATGAAGTGTTTAAATTAACTTACAGTTCCGATGCCAGTGCTTCCAAGCATTAGTTGTGACAAGCATGACTTTTTAGCAAGTTGGCAAAGGCTATCAGTGACAAGCCTGTTTGTCTTTATTCCATTAAGATTCAGCTCTGTAAAACTATGAAGGGACAAAATTCAAAATTCAAATGCTTATACAACCTATAGATTATGAAAAAAAATCAAATTAATAATATATAGAGAAGATCAAGTTCATAACTGAAAACCTTTTCAACGAAGCAAGTTTGGTTAATAGATGGATAATGGCATTTCCAGATATAGGATTATTGTATCCTGCCAAACATTAGGCAAAACATAAGCAACAAAGTCAAGATCCTCAGAAACTTATGTGCTAATCCTAAACTTACCTAAAGATAGCTGTGCCAAAACTGAGCGAGAATTGAGTGCATCAGCAACCTTTTGAATTGTTCTTGATGTGATAGAACATCGCTCTATATTCAAATTATAAAGAGCTAGAAAACATAAAGCATTAATTAGAAGAAACAAATCAACAGTAGGGAAACCAAATGACAGAGGACAAATGCAAGAAGGTATTGACATCAACAAAGAGAAGTCTAAAAGTTGTGCCCAAGCCCAGAAAACCAACAAAGATCTGGAAAAACTAGTGATAATTCTTAATTGTTGATTGCTTTTAATTGATGGAGCAGCTTGGATATTACTTTTACCTCTACAGTTTTCCAATATTGTTGAAAGGTAGGATCCACATGCATCAGTGAGACGATTTCCAGAGATATTGAGCACTTCTAGCCGAGCAAAGAGTACAGGGCATTCACAAATCTGAATATTAAAAGATATTAAGAACCAAATGTGAAGACACTGCCCATTTGGGTAAGCTAAAATGTAAAATTTGTTGTCAATAATCCATCATCCTTATTAGGAAAAAAGAATTTCGACATATATGACATATGACAGCAGTATATATTCTCCAAAAGCATTATTGTCAATAATCCATCATCTTGTCAGGAAAAAAGAATTTCAACAGATATAATGTATGACAGCAGTATATATTCTCCAAAAGCATATAAGGCTTTCCAAATTATGAGTAGCCTTAATTGCAAAAATTTTACATAAACAACTTGGTGATACAGTTACCTCCTTGATGTGCCTACTTGAAGGACACTAGTGAATCTAGTTAAGCAAGACTGTTAATCCAATTAACACAATGATTCTTTCCAGCAAATGACAATGAGAAAACAACAGAAAAGAATGCAATTCAAGCGGGTCAAGGTACACACATGGAACGTTGTGGATTGAAATGCATGCTGAAAACTAGCATGCAAATTTGAAGCTTTAGCATGTAAAATGTAGAGTTGCAGCACAGATGATAAACCTGAAACAAAGCAGCCGGACCAAACCTATTGCAATGCAAATCCAAAGTCAAATCACCATATTTTTGGCCTGATACAAAAAGCTGTTGAAGTTTTTCCATTGTCCCATTTCCTGGCAGAGTAACCAAATAAACAACCAATATCAACCAATTATGAGAAACATTCAGACAACTGTTTCTTTAAAAACTAAACAGGAAAATAAAAGAATATAGCCACCTTGTAGGAAGTGTTTAAACAAAATCATGCAATGCATTAAAAGAGAGAGAGAGAGTTACTGAAAATCAAATTAGATATCAAAATTAGATGCCATTACCTAATAAATTGTGAGAAAAGTCTAGTGTCGCAACATTTTTGTGCGTGTGCAAGGCACTCAACAATGGAGTTATAGATATATCTTGCAACTCACATTCAGAAGCAACTATTTCATCCTCAACCTGCAAAGTAGCAGGTAAAAAAAAAAAGGAAAAAAAGAAAAAGAATCAGTTAAATATAAGAAAAACATACTATCATGCAAATATTGAAGACACATTGTTACCTCTGAAATGTATAATCGTTTAAGTAATTTCATATTGGGTGCCTCTGTCAACTCCTCACAGAAGTCAATGTATAATTTCATCAGACGCTTTTGAACCCATCCTATTAGAAGAACAAACAGCCAAACAATAAAGAACTATAGATTAGGAAGAAACTTCATATAAAGAGTAACTTTTACCAACCAAATTAAGCATGTGAGAACAATTCTTTGTGTGTTTTAATTAGTTATGCTGTCTAACATTATGTGATTGAGCGCGCTGATTAAGTTAGCAGATTAGAAGAGTTCAAAGCTCTAATGCATTAGTCCAGCTGTTCAATAAGGGTTCCTTCATAAGGAAAAAAATAATAAAAAGAATAGTTGCAGAGGAAGAAAATACAAGAGACAGACAGACAGAGAAAGCAACACAAATAAGTCACCATAGGAAGGAATTAATTTCAACAGCTCCATTATAATTTAGGTTAGACCATTCAAACTAACATATACACCTAAAGTTTAATATTTCAGCAGACCAAAATTATGTTTAATACAACTTAGAATCAACTTGAGTTAACCCTTCCAGCAGCCAATCATACTAACAATAACATTTATTGCTGTCCAAGTCGTCACAGTAAACTACTATGTAGCAGGTCATCTCCAACAAAAACTGCATCATCTTCTCAAATTTGAATTACTCTTTACTTTCTAACTAACATACTAAAATTAATGAATTGGGAAGCAGATCCACAACATTGATTCTCCATAAACAGTATCAAAAACCAAAGGATACAAAATATAAGAGAAAGTTCAAGATTGTTGAAAAATATCGTTTCCGATGTATTTTCCTTCATCCAACACTAAGTCCATCAGCACAAGTCTTTCCTTTCCCATGCAAATAGTTGTTATACCTAATCTCTTGGAATTCCTATGTTTTAGGAATTTCTGGTAATCAAAATTACCCAGTATAGCTTGTATAGATGTATATATGCATATCTCTCCACCTCTTTAGTTCAATTCAAAAGAAAAGATTTCAGTAGTTGACAAAGATTTCCAGCTTCCAAATATGTAAAGCAATTGTAACACATACCATTAATAGAAACTTCAACCAGGATATGCCCTACATCATCCATCAGAATTTCAAATGCTTCCAAGGACTCTAGAAATTTTCCGCCACATTTCATATGTTGAATGATAGGTAAGAGACCTAACAAAGCAACAACCAAAGCATTTCATATGATTTACAAGGAAAAGGGGGAGAAAAAGAAGGGAATGATGATAGCACAAAGATAATGAAACATGCAGAAAAGCAAAGTTCTGGCTGATCAAGCTTGTAAATGTTGCCATGTAACTCATACTGCCAAAGACTAGCAATCTTGAATGTGCAGGGCATTAGCCTTTGATCCACTATTATTACATTAATACACAACTATAGCGAAACTTGGCTTTGCATTTACAAGTATTAGTGAGCCATCATGAGAGTTAAGGTAGTCCATCCATTGTTCAATCTCACCTCCGAATCAGCTTTATTACAAAATCAATCATTGCAAAATCTATGTTATACATAGTGCCAATTTTGAGATCAAGGAAACCAAAGTTCAGTTGATTTCCTAATTAATTCTAGCTTTCAGTGGATTGCAAAGTTATTGTGGCATGTGCATTCAAATGCAAAATTGCCCTTGTTAATACTAATTTAGAGTGACAATTGCATGGTGATCTTATATGAGCAGAACACAATGCAACTGAAATCAAAAGCTTGTAAAATCCAACAGAAGTACTAACCCTTGGATCTCTTCTCTTTAGGAAGCTGCAAATAATATAAACAAGCTAGTTCAACTTTTAGAGACTCAATGCCTAGTTCATCAACGGACAAATACAGCCCTGCTTCAATTTTTATCTGGACATCATCAATTCTGAATGCAATGCACTGCTGCAGTCAACACAAGAGTTCAAAGGTTACCAATATACAACATCACCAACACTAAGATTGATAATAGTAAAAGGTCATAAAATCATGAATACCTCTCTGCAAAAGAACCATTATCTAGTGAGATGACAAGGGAGTTGATTAGCAAATAAAAGGATTTAAGTTGAACCTACTTAGTGTGAACAGGAAATTACCTATACAATCATGAATCATGACCAAAGGAATAATATTTGGGGCCAGTCAGTTAGCATGACTTAAGACCTTAGTAATTTGTCACTCTATCCCTTTTTACCCATATCCGTTACAAATTTAAATCACAGCTGCATCCATGATGGCAGTTGCAATCCTGGCATATATATCAGAAATGGGGCCATTGCAGCAGGAAGTTTTGGTCACTCAAATTCAAAACACTGATGTCTGGAATGGAGAAGAGTATCACAATCATGAGTAAAAATCATAACCTGCCACTGTTTTTCTTTTTGCAAATATTGTTATTAATGGTATTAAGTAAATAGATGTCCACTAGGTTCTAAACTTCCATTGTTACTAATGTGAAGTTGCAATTAATATGTATATTAGTAAACATAAACACATCATATAAGGACACAGCCCATGATAGTGTTAATTATTAGCAATTCATGATTTAATTTGCATGCGAATTAAATATGTATATCTATGCATTAGGTACATTCTCCAAGCCATAGTTCTAATTTGATGTAATGGTTCAATTTTAAGTAAGAATAATTACAAAAATAGCTTATGTAAATGTCTAATAAACTAAATTGAATAAACAAAATACTCTCACAACAAATTTGTAACAGCAACAGCAACATCAAAATGAGATCGACTCTTCCCAAAAATGCACCAAAAAACACTCTAAAACAAACTATTGCTGACGTGATTTTTGCCTTTTATAGGTGATAAGATTTTCCAAAGAATTAATTTCAGACAAAAGAAAGGTGGCTGGAGAGAAGAGAGAATACCCTTACAAGATGGATTTCGCATCAAAAGCCCTAAATGTGATGGCCAGAACTGATATAACAGTTATGATGGCTGTTATTTTACTAAAAGCAGCCAACTAATGGCCGATAGCATCATGTAGTGGCCACAACCAAAAACTACATATTTCCCCATTACTCATAGAAAGTAGAGGTATTTTGCCCTTGAAAGACCACCATATAGCAATCATTAATGCAGAAGAAATATGTGCAGTTATTCACATGGTAACTGTTTTCATGACAATGATAGAACCAATAAACAGCTCATAATTGAATCAGTTGATTAAACTCCCAAATATGCAACTAGTCAACAAACAGATCAATTGATTTCAATTTTGATCCTCTTGTGAATCTTTTCTCATATCAAAGTGAAATTGATTAAAGATTTTATATGCACCATATTAGTTCATGAAGGATAAAAGAGGGAAGAAATAAACAGGGAACAGAATATCGGCAGTCAAGTGAACAGAACAAATGTTTTACTTGAAATGGTCATCAGTTATCATCTATACACAGATAAAAGATTAAACTTGGCCCTCAATTTTGGCAATGGGTCGTTCACCCCAATTATAATTTTTGGGCCAAATTAGCTCACCGCTTTCATTTTACATTCAATTTGCCCTATTTCATCCAAAAAAGTGCTCTTAATGGTTTTTGCCTATTTTTGTACTTGCTGCTGTGTAATTGCAATAAAAATTAACGGTACTGCATATACTCTACATATATAGACACACATACATGGCGATGAAATAGGATAAAATGGCCCTAAAATGGGAGTTGTGTGCTAATTTAGCCCCAAATTTGACTTTTGGGCAAATTGGCATTTAGCCCCAAAATTAATTTAGCCTCAATATGGGTTGAGGACCAAATTGAACCTTCTACCTTATTTTAATAGCATCAACTTTAATGGCTATTACCATTTAGTGACAGTAAAATCAAATTCAGCACACACCTGCTCAAAATGTCAGCAACAAGATTACAAAAGCAGAGTATGACTCAGCAACAGGACAAATTTATGCAAGAAATAAATGTAACACTTACTTTATTGTTGCTATCATAATTGAGCAACTTGAGATAAGAACCAGGATACTTATGTTTTTTTCTTGCAGAGATATCAATCTCATGCTTAGAACCACTAGTTGCAGCTTCATCGGCACTGTTAGATCTAGAAACTTTATCAGTTGGCATCACCATTTTAAAAGATTTATATGAACAACTGCATTCCTCGAGATTATCAGGATTGCAGGAACTCAATGCACACTTGAATTCAACCCTTGACAAATCCTGGCAAACCAAAAGCACGAAGCACTTAAACAGTTATGCTTCTTATGATCAAGTAGAACTTACTTATCTCAAAAGATCCAAACACTTCTATACCTCAAATTGGTGTGATGAACTACTAAGATCACTTTTCTTTTTAACTGCAAAATTTGACAAATAATTCTCAGTAAAATGGAAATTAAATTCTAGAACTCAGATAACTTGAATCAAAACCCACATCCTTCAGATGTAGCAACATGCTCCACTGGACATCCATGAGACAATCCTTCAAAGCAGTCCTCATCATGCATTTCCCCTTCATCATCTGAAAGGATTACTCGAACACGTTTACGACCAACAACTGTCTGCTCATTACAAGTTTTAGATGAACATTTTGGAGAAGCTTCAGCCAATTTAGTAGAAGTAATACAATTTTCTACATGATATTTTTGCTTTCTAGCTGAACGTTTATTGGACTCAAGGAATGACATTAAAGGCACATCATCATTGAACTCTTTAACATCATCTGCAAGTTTTGAATTCATAGAACTGGGCTCACTAATCTCTGGTGTGTGTGATGCACTAGGAAAAATATCTGATAGATGACCATCTCCATCCGTATCACTTTCAGAGCAATAATCCCTTGACAAATTCAAGGTTTGAAGCTCGGATTTTCTTGAATGCTTCAATTTGCTAATTTCATGCTGCAGCTTCCTAAACAAGAGAACCTTGCTTTTAGAAATAAAAATTGTTATGCCAACAATAAATTTCTGAAGGAACAACTTAGTCTGAATTACTCTTGGAAAATGCCAAATTTGACCCATCAACTTAAGCCCTTGTAAAATTATTTTTTGGTCGTCAACTTCTAAGATAAGATTGCGAAGTCCCTCAATCTAACTGCTAATGGCTTGCCTACACAGATAAAGAGTGTTCCATAATCCAAGTTTACCTGGCCTCTTCGACATTATCAAATCTCATCATGTAGCTATAGTGCATATTCTCTAGTGCTGAAAACTGAATTGAGGGAAGATTAGCTTTAATTGCAATCCTGCATGTCCGCAGAACAAACATGCAACATCAAAAATAACCCTCAAAACAAGTACAATTACATAAAGTTTACTTCAAATTCAAGGAAGAAGCATTTTCAATGCTAATTCAAAATTCCAAATTGCTCTTGAGAAGAAAGCAATAATTAGAGTCATATTTTCTTGGTTGCATTACTTGCCAGAACCTGGAACTTAAGATCACTTGGAGATTGTTTAATCTCCAGACACATAAGAAGCAAAGAATTTCAGTAAAGCATTCTTATTATAAGAGCTAGATATTATGCAGAAAATTGGCAATGGTCGTGATATGAATGGCAACAGATAACTATATTACAGCCAAAAGTCTCATGGAAGGATGGTAAAAATGTAGTTAATTGTGCCACACGCCATAAAGATGAATCATATGCAGACCCAACTTGAGGTATTGCATCTTTCAGTGTACTAGTCAAGGTGATTAAAATCTTAGGAAAATGCAAGTTTTGCAAAAGGTTCCATCCATTGTATCATGACAAAGAAGATCAGATATAGGTTCTGAAAAGGAGCTGGCAAAAAAAAAAAGAAGCAAAGAAATCAAAGCAGAATTTATTCAAAATGTATATGGACAGAGCAAAGATGCATACATGTCAACAAAGGCATGTGCAAGTATGACAGCTGGCCATGATTGTATATGATATATATAGGTCCTCATACCACAAAAACTAATTGGTAACAAGCATAACATAGTTTTTAGATATCCACCTTGCAACAAGCAGTGTCCAATATGTGTGTAACATTAAACTTACCCACAAATGCATCCTAGTTCTTTTACAGAATACAATTAGAGTCTTCTGTAATTGCAAATACTTCCAAAGCATCTAATAAACTGCCATCCCTCCATGTGTGTGTGTACTTACATTCGACAATAAGCCAATTGTTACTCAAACATCCCTCACCATCCTCTAGTTCCAATAAATATGTCAAATCCATTCAGCCAAAAAAAAATCAAACTTGCAGATGACAGCCACAACTAGGGTTTATATGATTATATCTTGCGCAGGAAGGCCCACTGACTAGCCTTCATGCATGGACACCCACAATCCCTATTTTCCACCAAGATTTACCCAGGACTTCAAATTTGGACCCACTAATAATAGACAGTGTTATACTGCAAAGAGAATTATCTAATTGAAAACTCAAGCATGTATGTGAGACATCAAGTATATGTTTTGTATTATCCAATACAAGTAACATTCTCTGAAGGAACCAGAATGCAGAAATAACCACCTGTAGCTCTCTTTAAATGCATTTAGTGCTTCATTCCATTTTCCATCACAGTCCAAAACATCACCAATGTTATTTTTAGCTAGTGCTTGACCCTGAAATCAATAAAAGGCAAAAGTAAGACTGTTGACCATTTGACTAAAATGAATCTCCGTAGTGCAAATTGTTCACCAGATCTAAAACCATCTCTGAATCTAAAGTGGCTGAAATGAAATGTATGTGCACCATAATTCTGGTTTCTTTCACAAGAATACAAAAATATATTAAAAGAAAACAATCCAGATAATGCTTCTTTAGGAGGAAAAGAAAATTTTGAATAAGTACACCTCATAACAATTAACTCACCTCCAAGCTGCCAATTGATTCATATGTCTCCCAACCTTTTCTGAACCATTTTATGGCTTTCTTGAAGTTTCTGAGCTTGAGATATGACTCTCCAAGAACCAGAAACGAATCAGCCAACTTTTCTTTGTCGCAAAGTTGAGTTGCTAGTCTCTTCTTGAATTTTGCATATTTGCAGTGCTATAAAATAATAATGGAAAATGCAATGTTTTAGAATGTAGATGTAGGCACCACAACATCAATAAATTCTGAATACCTGACAGATGGCTCAAAAAAACAAAAGTTTACACCTAAATTATCCGCAAGTACCTTAATGGCCTTTCTTTGATATTTATATATGGCAATGTCTTCTAATTGATACTAATTAATAAGAAAGCAATTGTAACAACACAAATGCGACACCTTACCTTAAATAAACGAGGAGAGCAGCTACCAATGTGACACTTAATTGCTACAACATAATGGACTACCTTAACATCATGTAAGATGGTCCAAAACACCAAATGACAACATCAATAAATATATAAACAAATAAATCTTCATATGAATTTTTAATTTTATGTAGTCCTTTAATTTTGTCACATTTGCCGCACGTGCCTAACTCCAAAATCAGTTGCAATCCTATCTGACCAGTCAAATTGAAAAAAAAAAAAAGAAATGAAGGAAATAAATTGTTTATCCAGTCAATAATTTTGTAATCTGTATTCTTCTTCCTTGAAATCTTGGTCATGTTCTCTAATGTTCTTTTGCTCATAATATGCAAATGTACAGATAAAATGATTTATCTCAAACTTTTAGGAGTTATTGGGTGAATCATAGCCGAAGATGCATGGTTTTAAGAAGATCTCCACAACTCCTCGAGCTTCACAACGATTTTTATGATTTTTGAACCAAAAAGGTCACTTTTATTTTGCAGAAGTTTAAGAAAAATAAATAAATAAAGAGAAAGGGCACAATAAGGTTGGGAGGGAGGGAAAAGAATTAAAAAGAATAGTTATTACAATTTCATTATGATTAGCAACAAAATGTTATTACTTTATTCAATTTTGACTATTAGAATAAATGGCAACTAAATTTTTATAGGTAGGCAACAAATAGACAAAATTAAAATAAAATTCTGAATTTGCTTAGAGGTTTTTAGTTTTTGTTTATAATCTCCTTTACAAAAAGATGAGATAGATATTTATTCAGTTATATGTACTCCGTTTATTAACTATATTTTGAATATGTTGCAAAAATTATAACCCTTTGGGCAGCTTGATATTGCCCAAGCAAGTAAAACAAAATAAATGCATATCGAAAAAATTACCTCATTCCATGCAAAGATCATGCTCGACTTCTCAATAAGACAATCTAGAGATTCATTCTGCAGTATCAAAAACTTCCGCTCATGTGGTTTGCCTATTGCATTCTCCACATTCCTTCTTAACTTCTTAAACTTCTGCTCTTCTTTCTTTAGTTCCTCCATAACTTCAGTAGCTTGCTTCACAGTTCCAATATTTTGGTTAATTTGCTTTGCTAAAGCATCCTCATCTTGCATGGATTTAGCCAAATCAAGTGCTCTCTGATAGCAACGAATTGCCTCCTCATACTTTTGGACCCTATAATGCAACTCCCCAAGATTGATGTAGCCTTTCGCCTCCCCTTGGCGATGCCCAATTCTGTTACAAATTATGATATCCTTCTCAATATGCTTGCTAGCTTCATCCCACATCCTCATTTCCATGTAAACATTTCCAAGATTGTGATGGAGCCGGCTACGCCCATCATCATTTTCATTTACCTCTTCTTCATCACAAATTGCTAATCCTTTAGTGAGAATTTTCTCAGCTTCTTGATAATTATCAAGATCAATTTCAAGCATCCCAATATTATTATGAGCGTCTATGTATTCTTTAAGGAAAGAGGATTTATTAGTTGGTGGGTTCTCCTTGAGAATTTTAGCAAGCTGCATAGCTGACTTGAAATACTTTTTTGCATTTCTAACTGAACTATGGTCATCTTCAGATTTCAAAAAAAGTTCATGATATGTCCGACCTAGTTGTGTACTGGCTCTTTGTTGCTCAATAAGGTCATTTGCATCCTTAGCAAGCTCCAAATGCTTTTTCTGCAATAATATAACTTAGATTGAAAATCTCATAGTTTGTTGAAACGCATCAGAATATGACAGATTCTTAAACCCAGCATTAATATTTTCTGCTATATTGGTTTTTTGTTTTTTTACTTCCACTGTGAAAAAAAAATTAAAAAATATATATTTCTCAACCACCAAGGCCCCATATGGAGCATCTAAACCACATTTCACCATTAACTCCAAAAGAAAGCAAAAACAAAAATGAGCCAGTGGACAACTTCCACAACCAGTGTTTTAGTTCTCATACTGCAAAAGCAAGTTGCGAAAAGCAACGAACCCACAGAGACAAAAGGGCTCCAATGAACAAGAAATGCTCTGGCAAGTAAAAGAAACAAAACAAAAAAAAGGCCTGCTTTCTTTATCATTTCAGTTTATTTTCTCACCAAATATCAAATTATCTAAATTATGACTTTATTCTTGTTACTAGTGTAGAAAATTTGCTTTAAAAAAAAAAGCATTAGAAATTTTCCCTTTCCGAACCAGAGCTAAGTAACCAAGCAAAACACTGACTTGGAAAAGAAAAATAGAAATTTTCCCTTTCTAAACGGAAGTAAAGCAACCAAGTAAAATCCTGACTTCATTCCTCATTTTCTTCGTTCTCACTCTTATTCACATCACTAAAATGCAGAAAATAATGGAACTTCCTAGCTTTCTAACTCAACTTCTATCTTTCTTTGCCTTTCCCCCTTTCATGAGCAACCAATCTCTTCCATGAGTCATGTTCTTATTATTTATATATCTGTTGAAAGCCGTACGAAAGATATGCCCAATTCAACCCATGAATTTCACTTATTTCCCTTAAAAATAAAAGAAACTCACAACTTTCAAGATTATGTATTCTCATACTCGCCTGATAAATCAAAGCATGCTCGAAATCATAGAGGCGGAGATAAATTTCGCCTACAGACTGGCAAGTAGCCAACAATTGCTTGTCAGGTAAGTACTTTACAGAGACATCATAATCAATCCGCAACCACCTGAGTGCCTGTACATATTCTCCTCTGTTCTTAAGTAGGTTCCCTATCAAGTTGGCCCACCGAGCTTCCTCTTGCCGGTTCCCCACTTCCTTCGCGTTCTTGTATGCTCGCTTCGCCGCAATCAATTGCCCGTCGTCTTTAGCCATGGCAGTGCACGACTAAGAAATCGATTTGGGAATCTAGGGTTTCTGGTTTATTTGCGACTTTGAAGAACAATTAAAAGGAGACGAGATTTTGAAAAATTTTAGTGCCAAAGAGAACTTTCCCGCCAAAATTAATGGGCTGATGACCTAAAACGTTTGTGCATCTGGCCTAGCTCAAGCTAATGTTTAATACATATTTGGGGTTTCTTAAAAAATAAATAAATAAATACTCTGCGCGTTGTTAGCTTGCAGTAAAACTAAAATTTAAGGATGCGTGGGTAGGGATGATCGCGGGACGGAACGGATCGGGAACCAATAGTATTTTAGAGGAAAATTTTGTTTCGTCTCTATTCCCGCATAAAAATTATTTTTATTTTTTAAAAAAATTTAATTATAACTAAAATATAATATTTAATAATTAAAAATATAAATTCAATTACAAATCAAACTAAAATTAAATATAATTTAAAACTAAATTACATAAATATAATTAAATTTAGTAATTAAATTTCGGGAGTGAAAAAATTTCGGGGTGGGGACCACAATTTCCATCCCCGCCCCGAATTCTAAGTCGGGAAATAATTTTCCCCCGTCCCCTTCCCAACAGGAGAATTTTTCGAGAATTTTTCGTCCCATTCGGAACGGTTTCCCACCAGGAACGGGAATTTTCCGTCCCGTGATCATCCCTATGCGTGAGGTAAAATTATTTATTTTTTATTTTTAATTTTTTAAAATTCAGAAAATGTTTCTAATTTTTATTATTTATTTTTCAAAAACTGTTTAAAAATTATTTTTTTAAAAATATTCTAACAGAATTAATGTGTGTCAAAGAGTAAGCAACTAGAAGCAAATCTATTAACAGAATTAACGTACGTCAAAGATCACCATATGTTGATCTTCTATCTACCTACAGAGTGTAGCTCCTGTGAAATGCAAATAACAAGTCCATACGTACTAAAACCATCCATGTATGTAGAAGAAAATGAAAAATAAATACAATTGTGGTATTAATCAAAAAATGGAAAATAAACATCTCAGCTGGTAGCTCCGAGAGAAATTGAATGATCTAGTAATTTTGTACAAATAAAAAGAATAAAATTAAAGGGTATAAATGTCTATGTGTTGAAATACATGACTGGGTACAAATAAGAGCAGCCTGTTCAATGCAGTAGGCAGGAATTTCCTCACAAACAAGAAACAAGTATTGTTGCTATTTCCATTATACAAGCATCGGCTACTGCTCCTCGGCCTCTCTAAGAACTCAGCAGTAACCTCAGGTCTTACGAACCGAGCAGGGTACGGCCCACCTTTCGACCAATCCACCCAAGTCAGAGTTCTAATGTTTGATGCTCACAAATGTAGGCAAATAGTGTTCATATGCCACTGTTAACATGTAATGACCTTAATATCGGATTAACCGTAAACAGTATTTTTCGACAGTAAATAATATTCATAGAATGAAAAATATTTTCAAAAGCGAAAAATATTTTATTTGACTATCGAAAAGTATTAGTTATGAGTAGTCCGGGGTTAAAATTTAAAATGAATTTAAAGTCAAATAGACTTTTAAAAATCAAAAGCACGGAAAATTAAGCAATTAGGGTTTTAGGGTAATTGTTTGATTTAGGATCGATCGGACCGTTAAAAATAACAAATGAAGTCTAAAAATTATCAAAAATTGTATATGTGCCTAAAATAATGTATAGATTATTTTGATAATAAAAAGTAAATTTTTCGGTAACACCAGTAATTTTGAATCAAACCAATTTAATTAAATTGGATAGGAAACGGATTTCGATTGGGCTGAAATTTTAGGTACAATATATTTTTAATGTGATAAGAATGATAGAATCAAATTTGAAGTGATTTGAAATTGAAAAGTGAAAAATTTTAATTAGAGTCATTTATTGGATAATTATCAGGCTTAAACTAAAAATAGTTTAGGTCCACATAAAAGTCCTGCCTGAGGCCCATTAAAAGGGCATATAAAAGGCAGCAAAATTACAAAAATTCCAGCGGCTTCCACCAACTCTATCTTCCCTTCCCATGGCCGAAACACTTCCATCACTCTTTTTCTCTCTTTTCTTTCATTTTTCTCTCAAATCTCCCTAAATCAAAGCATAAGATAGTATTATCAGCCTCTCTAGACCACTCTAGAAACCTCTGATATTTAATTAAAGGAAAAAAATTAAGAGAAATCAAAAGTTAAAGTTTAGATGTCAATTTGAGGTAAGTTAAATTTTTGGTTTTAATTTGATTTTTAGGTGTTTATTACTAGTTTTGGGTGCCTAGAGTTCAAGAGGAGGAACAAATTGCAAAGGTCAAAGGCAATGAAAATGAAAATGAAGTCTAGGCAAGGAATAGCACAAAAAAAAAGGTTAATAGCTAAATAATCCTTTTATTTTCCTATTAATTGTATGACTTTCCTTTAGGTTCATTAAGAAAAATTTAATATATTTGGGTACAATTGAAATTAATGCTATAATAGTGTAATTAGATCTTAATTATGCCTATTAAGAAGCTTAAATAAATTTAAAAGCATATGCATAGTATACTTTATGTTATGGCTGAATGGTGATCCAAGGGGAAAACCATGTGTTTTTAAATTATTTTGATGAATTTAAGCTTTATAATGATAATAGGAATAAAGTTTAATGTCTATGAATTTTTGTAGAATTTATGAAAATTAAATAAATAGTTTTGAAATAAATTTTAGTTAAGTATAAAAGTGAAAATGTGAAATTATTATGAATTATTGCATAATTTGATGATAAAGTGGTGAATTATTATGAAATAATTCATAAACTGTGTAAAAGAGATTGAAAAAACTGACTAGAAATTTAATACATTGGAAAAGTAATGAAAAGTATTGAAAAGAGTGAAAAAATGAATAATAAGTTGAAATTAAATGAATTTGTGTCCTTAGTAATAGTTAGACAATAAAATTTAGTTCAGGATATAATTGGCTGGCCATAAAAATATCCGTACTGCAGTATAAGTCATGTCGACTTACTTTGCTGTGGTAAGATTGTTGATCTTCATAGTATCTGTCATACGTGTAGCGCCCCAAAAATAAATTTGGATTGATTATGTTTTCGGGTTTTAATTTAACAATGGGTAATTAAAACATATGAAAGTTAATATATATATATATTAATAATAATGTTATAAGGGTAAGATTTTAAAAGAAAAATTGTGTGGTTGATATTTAAAAGAAGAAAGAGAAGTTATGGGTAAAATTCTTTAGTATTATTATTAGTATTATTCTTATGATTATTCTTCTTATTATTATTATTATAAAAAAAAAGAAAAGAAAACGAAAGAAAGAAAGGAAGAGAAATCGGGAGGGAGAGGGAGGAGGAAGGAGCAAGGCGGTGGTGGCTTGGGTCCCGTCGGCTGGCCGCTGTCCACGACACCGGCGAGGAGGCTCCGATCGCCACCGTCGTCCTCCGTTCATCTCCTTCCCCCACAACCGCGCTCCGTCTTCTTCCGTTTTTCCCCATCATCTCCTTCGCTTCTTTCTCTTTTTCCGGTAGTTCTTGACGCCGGTTGAGGGAGCTGACAACACCGGCGAGATCACGAGGCTGAGGCGGATCTTTCGGTACCCTCCGATTGTCCCCACTCGCCGGCGAAGTGCAGATCGGAGCATGTGGCATCCGGTGGTTTTAGGTGGTTTTCCGGCAACTTGAGACGGTGGTGAGGCGCGTGAAGACCACCAGAATGCTACCGGCGACTCTGGCTTCAGGCTCGGCGCTTCGACGAGTCTCCGGCGAGGCTCCGGTGAGGCGCCGGCGAGGCTCCGAACAGGCAGAATGGAGGGAGTATTTTGGCCTTCGACTCTAAGGTGCGGGTACTTGAAATCTTGATATGCATGTGTTATTTTAGTAGATTTTAATAAACCAAAGTTATATGTATATAGATATATATACAGCTTGAAATGGAAAGAAAGCTAAACCCCTAATATAGACTATAAAGAAGATAATATATATGTTTGATTGGTGTTAAATAAATACATAAGGCTGGATATTAGTGAGATAAATTGAAATATGATTATGATATGGGAATTAGGTTTATATTAGCTTTGTATATATTGAGGTTGTTATAAGAAAATTGATTAACCTCTGAAAGAGTAAATGAGTTACAGTGTTTGTGAGCACATATTTGCCCTGAATAAGGTTGAAAGTTTAATTATGTGTACTTTCTTGGTTAAATATGTAAATGTCTTCGAAATGACTTTAAATTGGTATACATGAGTTTGATATACCTGACTGTGGATTTCTTGGTTGGTCTTTTCTGATAAAGTTTGAGTGCAAGTCATTGTGAAATCTTGAATGTGTCAAGCGAATTTTCAAGCTTTAGAGAAAGTAGCATAACAAGGGAAACATAAGTTCTTATTTGTTTTATTAAAGCAGTTTCTCTTGGTGGAATGGAATATGTAATATTGAATGTCATGATAAAGTTCCATTTATACGGGTACTCACCATATGCTTGGTGGTAGGTTGCTAGCCATCAAACTTGTTAGTTTTGAAGTCTAATCCTTGACTTAGAGAATCCACAGATATCTAGTAATGAAGGAATTTTGAGTGGCCATGAAAGTTTATACCTTTGGGTTCTTAGTATACAAGATAACCTTGGAATTGTAATAATATAAATTAAATTATAGTTTCAACAACTGGAATTGGATAAGCGAAATCAAAGAGTGAACAATAGTGAGTTGAAATTAATTGTCTCTGGTTCCTACTGATCAAAGCTATCTTGTTTTTATTGGCTTCTTCATGCCTTTCAAAACGACTTTGGCTAATTTCCTCTCATGTTTGTATTGTGAAATGAGGATACTGAATAAAACCGGATATAAGTTAGTATAATCTTTGGCTAGCTACTTAGTCCAGTATACGAGGTTTTTGTCTGGGATATCTTAATTCTTCTCTAGGCTTCTTAACCATTCTGTAAAAAGAAAAAGAGTTGGAACGTTATGAATATAGTTTTCACGGATGTTTGATGTTGGACTTCTGTTTATGTTATAAATTAAACAATTTAATTAAATTATGTGTTAATGGTTTACTTCTTATATTCTTGGTAAATTTAATAGGGTAGTGTACTGATCACTGTTCTAGGTCTTGCCTAGTTGGGGTTAAAATATTAAATAGGAGTTTAACCAAATCATAATGGAACTTCATGTTTGGGTCTTCAACGTAATAGTATAGTTTTTGACCGTTAAGTTAACGATTGAACTTAGATAGCTAAATCAACTAATATGAATGAATATGAGTATAATTGATGAAGCCAAAACTCAGAGTCAGAGTAGTTGTGAAAGAAATTAAATTGAAATAAGTAAATGCTGTTGAAGATTTTATTGATAGGAATAAATCTGTTAAGGCTGTGAATCACACCTTAATTGTTTTAAAATTCTAGTTATAATCTCATGCTGTAATAAGTAATATTCTTCTGTTTGTCATTTTCAGTATAGTTTTTTAAGACATATTATGACCATATTATTATGTTTGGTAATGATATAATAAGTACAAAGGTTTAAAAGAAATGATCACGATGGGCCATGCAGGTACGTTTTTCTGAAATGATTATGAGTTTACATGTTGTTTTAGGTACTCACGGTGGGTGTGATTATATATAATTTCATTCTCATGAAAATAGTTTAGTAATGCATAAACTATCATGACTAGTACATGTATTGTTCACATATGATTATTAGATTGTTTAAAGTAAATTGAAAGAATATGTATAAAATAGACTTCACTGATGACTGAAAAATGTTTTAAAGATAATTTGTTGAATTATTGTGAAATAATTCATGATTTAAGTGAATGTTCTGAATAACTGTATTATCTGGATTGAACTGATGATAAAGTTGATAAATGTACTGAAAGAAAGTGATCTTTTGCGCCCTTAGAAAATAGTCTGGCAGTAAAAACTAGCTCAGGATATAATTGGCTGGCCATAGGGATCTCTGTACCGCGGTGCAAGTCATGGCGACTTGCTTTACTATGGTAGGATCATTGATCTCCATAGTAATTATCTGTCTCTGTTTTCTGTATCTGTTATATGTTCTGTTGAGAAGTGATCCTTTGGTATCATTTCTCAGTCTGTGTGACCCTGTGGGGTCCACATCCTATATATCCAGTCCGAGTATTTCTGTCGGTACTGTTCTAGGGGCACTAATATGAAAATAAGTTAAAAAGTATAAAAGATAAGTAATATGATCGTTCATAACTAATATGCATAAGAATTTATCCTCTTGTATAAGTACATCAAATGGATAATAAATTGCAAATTATAATATTGATGAGCACGTGATTCTTTCATTCTATATAAACATTATGTATCTATATATATATATATGTATATGTATGTACATCACTCTGTTATTGATCAAGTGTATATATATATGGCACACTATGATGTTAAGTCTTATATTGTTCACCTTGTTAAGATTATGTAATGATTACATGACAGTGAACTTTGAATGCATACAGTGTTTTAAATGATGTAAATATATGAAAGAAATATACCAGATGTCTTTTATGGTAATATTGAATGATGCATTGTTTACTGAGTTATTAAGTTTTATTGACCATGTCAGTAGGATGTTCTGTCACTTATACTTGTGATTTATTGTTGAATATAAGAATTGGGATCTAGGGTAATTGAAGGTTTTGGTAGAAGTATTTTCAACATTGTACTAGTATAATTGATATTATATGTTTAAAAGATTATGTTTAGAATACTTTGTTCCCCACTAAGCTTTATAGCTTAGCACGGATTTTGTTATCCGTGTAGGTACAGGATAGGCTGGTCTTTGGTTAGACAGCTGCTTCGGTTCAATCAGCAGAAGAAGAGCTCTAGTTTCAAAAAATTTCATGTTGAGGGTCACAGATGTAGTGAGGCATTTATGTACATGTAAATTTGCTTATGAATATTAAAGTTTTATAGCTGTTTAAGAGTATTAGTTATAAAATTGAATTATCTGATGACATGTAAAAAGAAACTAATGAGAATGGATGTATGAGATGTATTAGTTATGTTTGTGGTGCCCTTGAAGGGCTGAGGAATTGTCTGATTTGCAGGTGGGTTAGTTAAGTTTTTAGGCGTTATATTGTCGAATTTTTATTTGAAAGTTGGTTAATTGGAGAATATAGATAACTCAATGTAGTTAATTTATAAGTATTGCATGTTGGGCAAGTCTGTAGTAGATAGAGTAAAAAAAAAAATTCAGGTTATCTCATGCTCAGTCAGACTGTTCAGTAAGGGTGTTACAATACGTATTGTAATGGCCTCAACATTGGCCTGGCCGTAAACAGTAAATTTCGATGGTCAATAGTGAATCAGACCCAGAAGTGAAATATATTTTATTTGACCATCGGAAGGTATTGGTCATGGTGAGTTTGGGGTTGAAATTTGAAGTGAAATCGAGGTTAAATGGGCCTCCAAAAGTCAAAAATACGAAAAAAATAGCAAGTCAATTTCTCTGGTAGGGAAGATGACTTGATTTTGTATAAATTTTTAAAAATAGCAAATGAACTCCAAAAATTGCTAGATTTTGCAGTTCTTAATGAAATTTCATGAAGATTATTTTAGTATAAAAAATGAATTTTTTGGCGATGTTGACAGTTGTCAAATCGGACTAGTTCTATTGAATCGGACAAGTAACGGACTCCGATTGAGCCAAAATTTTGTGTACTACCTATTTTTGATATTCTAAGAATGATGGAATCAAATTGGGTGAATTTTGGAGTGAAGAAAGAAGAAAAATTATTTAGAACTTTGAATTAGGTTATTAATGGGCTTGAATTAATTAATTAAGCCCAATAGCCTAACCCAAGCCCATTACACTCAAAAGACCAGATATAAATAAGGAGAAGGGTCTAGAGAAGACCAGCATCTTCTTCCTCCTCTCCACCCTCTCTCCATGGCCGAACCAAGCTCCACCATTTTTGCTTAATTTTTCTCTCATTCTCTCTCCATCTCACACTAAAATCAACCATAATATAGTAAATTCCACCTCTCTAGTTTAGCCTAGTACCCTCCTCCCTTCAAAAAAAGGAAGAAAAGCAAGAAAAATTAAGAAAGAGAATTTAGGGTTTCATTTGAAGTAAATGAAACCAATGAGCTAAAATTTGTTTCTAGGTGCCTACTAGTATTTATTGGTGCCTAGATTTCATTTTTTATGTCAATTTTAGCATTTGAGGTCAAAAAAACTAGGGTTTTGATGTGTTGAAATTTTGGCTTCCATAGGAATTCAAGGAGAAAAGCCATCTAAGCAAACCAAAGGCAAGAAAAAGGAAGTCTAAGCATCCTAAAGTAAGGAGAAAATATAAGTGACTAATAAATCTTAGTATTTTCCTAAATTTTGAATAATTATCCTTTATGTAACTTAAGGTATAAATGTTATATTGGTGTACAATTGAAATTAAGGTTAGAGTAGTGTAACTAGACCCTAAATAAGGTTGAATGAATGCTTAAATGAATTTTTAGATGAAGGTATGTTAGGGTTTCTATAGTGGCCGAATAGAACACTAAGAGAAAATAATATGTATTTTGAATATTTTGATGAAATTAAGCCTTTAAATGGTGTTAGAGATGAAATAATACATGTGAAAATTTTTGTAGAATTTTTAAGAATTTAAAGAATATTTTAGAGTTAAATTACCAATTATGTAACTAATGAAAATATTGATTTAGTAAGAAATAATGGGTATATTGATAATAAAATGCACAATTATAGCGAATTGTGATGAGACAATTCACGAATTATGTAAAGAAAATTAAAAAGTTGCATAATGAATAAAGTAAGTGTAAATGAAAAATGAAATAATCAGAAAACCAAGTTTTAAATGGAGATTTAATGAAATTATGCCATTAAAAGTAGTCTGACAATAAAACTTAGCTCAGGATATAATTGGCTAGACATAGGGATATCTGTATCGCGGTGTAAGTCATGACAACTTGCTTTGCTGTGGTAGGATCACTGATCGCCATAGCATCTGTCTGTTTCTGTCATCTGTTCTGTAGAAAAATGGTATTTGAGATTATTTTTCAATCTGTATGTGACCCATAGGGTCTATGTCCCGTGTATCCTATCTGAGAGTTTATGTCAAGACTGTACTAGGGGCATTACATTGAAAATAAATCAAAAAGGTGTGAAAAGAGGGTTAAAAATGAAGTTTAAAGTGAAAAAGGACCTAAGTGAAAGAGAATAAAAGTTTAGGGGCAAAATGATAATTTTGTCAAAGTTGGTAATTAATAAGTAATTATGAATAAGAAATGAATAATAAGGGTAAAATGGTAATTGGGTGTCTCAACAGTGTTAAAAATGAAATTTTTGTAACACAGGGACCAAAATGAAATTTTATACAAAATAAATAAAATGAAGAATAATAGATGATTAATAAATGAAATTATAAGATAAAAACGAAAATAAATAAACATAATGGCATTTTTGTAAATATGGAAATATAAGGACAATTTTGGGAATAAATGAAATTTTAGGGATTAGATTGAAAAATTATTAAAAGTTGAGTACTAAATAAGAATAAGTTGTTAATAGCAAAATAGAAACTACCTTTCCTTGACTTTGAAAAATGTGCCCATTCAAGTTAAGTTAAGAACTTATTTGTATAACTATCATATAAATGGAAAATGAGAAGTAAATGAAGGTATTAGGATTGTTAGTCACCACTAGACATGTTCCATGCTCAGTGCGTAGGTTTTTCTGCGTGCAGGTACTGAGAAGTTGGAGCATTGATGCACAGGGAAAAGAGAGACTTTTGTATTGTATTATTAGAATGTTTTTGGCATGTATATATATACAGATGTTTTTGTATACGTGTAATGATATGTAAATAAGAACAACCGTGGTGAAGTAAAGGCTATGTATCTATATATATGCGTGTGTTGTTGTGTTATGGATGTATATGTTAGTAGTATGAACATGCATGGATTAATGGTTGTTGGATTGGAGTTTTGGCATGAGTTAATTAATGATATTGAAGTGTTGTGCCTCTGAGAGGCTGTGTGTTGTATGTGTTTCAGGGAGCTAGTCAATTTCTAGCCGTTATATTGTCGAATTTTTGTAACATAAATAGTGATTTAAGACAATTTTGGGTCATCGACCGCATGAGTTAAGATTATGGAAATAAACTTAAGTGTCAATTAAAGACTAATATTAAGAGAAGAAAGATAAGTCATAAAAAAATTTATCGATTTACGTGCACTGTACAGTTAGATCGGAGTGATAAGTGTGTTACAATTTTATTGGTATCAGAGCCCGGTTTAGGCAGTTCTAAGATCGAAGTGGGTATGAATTGATTTACCTATATATACATGCCAATTATTTTTGGAAAGTGGGTATTTTAGAACTAATGTGCGTCTGCTCCTTTTATTTTATAGTGGAAAGATGTCTGCCGAGCAAGGGCAGCAAATGCCTAAAAGTAGGAGTGAGATGTCAAGTAATGTTGGGCGACAAGAGGCCCCACAACAAAATCCTCCTCCTATGGCACCGCCTCCTTTCCCTCAGCCAGACTCCTTGATTTGATGGCTGACTACATCCAGCAATGACTGCAGGCAGCTCCAGCTCTGATGCAGCCTCATCCGATAGTAGTACAGGTTCAGCCAACCCCACCCAGGCGGAGACTTATTTTGGAGTAATTAAAGAGATTGGGGGTAGAAGACTTTGCCGGGAGAGAACCTCTGACACCCTCAGTTGTAGAAGAGTGATTATATAAGATAAAAAAGGTTATTTGAGATAACTCACAGCCTACTAGAAGAAAAATTTGAAGGCATTGTGGTATTACTTTAGGGTCCGGCATTTATATGGTGGGATTCAGTTAGAAGGCACACTCATGCAAATCAGTTGAGTTGGGAGTTCTTTGTCGACCAGTTTGAGATGAAGTATATTGGGTCAGAGTATAAAGCCACTATGCAAAAGGCTTTCTGGAGATTAAAACAGGGAAATAAGACAGTGGCAGAGTACGAACGAAAGTTCGAGCATCTGAGTGCCTACCTGGTTGAAGGCCAGGCTACAGAGGAGAAATTGTGTTACAGATTTGAGAGAGGCTTACATACCGAGCTTAGACAGATCATTGGAGCTCAAAAGTATCCCACCCTGCGTGCCATGGTTGAAGTAGCCATTAAGTTAGAGACTACATAGGCTGAGCAAGCTGAGAGGCAGTCTCGATTTCAGCAAAAGAGGAAACAGGGGCAGTTTAGTGGTAAAGGGAAGAAGGCAAAAGGGTCTCAGGCATCTTAGGGACAGCCACCAGCAACAGCAGGCCGAGGTTAGGGAGGTGCATCACGAGGCAGAGCTCCAGCTGCTAGTACACAACAGGAGGGAGGTAGTGGTTCCGCAATGGCTTGTGAGCACTGTGGTATGATCCACCCCAGAGAGTGCAGATTTCTGACA
The DNA here is from genome assembly GCA_037975025.1 of Excoecaria agallocha. Classification (NCBI taxonomy): domain Eukaryota; kingdom Viridiplantae; phylum Streptophyta; class Magnoliopsida; order Malpighiales; family Euphorbiaceae; genus Excoecaria; species Excoecaria agallocha. The sequence continues at coordinate 110,310,136 of CM075807.1, forward strand.
GGAGCATGTTTTAGATGTGGGTCCAGAAATCATCGAATCAGAGATTGTCCTATCATGCAGACTGCCTCGGTTACTTCACCGGCATCAGGTACAGGATCTTCAACACCTAGGGGTCGGGGTAGGGGAGCCACCCCTCACACTTCAGCCTCCAGACCTGTTGGACAGACATTACAGAGACAAAAAAGAGCATCGGGTCAGACTTATTATGTCAGATCCCGTGAATAGGAGGATGCTCCAGATGTGATAGTAGGTAAATTTCTCTTATTGTCTGATTCAGTACATGCATTGATTGATTCTGGTTCCACACACTCTTACATTAGCACTGCATTAGCACGGAATAAAGGGATAAAAGAGGTATGCTTAGACCAGGACATCTTGGTGAGTAATCCTCTAGGGCACAGTGTAGTGGTAGATAAAGTGTACTGATAGTGTCCTATTAGTGCCCAGGGACATATCTTCTTGGCAAACCTGATTACTTTACCCTTCCACGAGTTTGACGTGATTTTAGGAATGGATTGGTTATCCGCCCATCAAGCGATTGTCGATAGTAAAAGGAAGAGAGTCTTCTTGAAGTTCAGTGATGATCGGGAGATTATAGTAGTAGGTGTGAGAACTGATTTTTTGTTTGATGTGATATCCGCCACTGCTGCTAAAAAGTTAATTAGAAAAGGATGTGTGGCTTATATGTGTTATGCAGTGGAGACAAAGAAAGTCAGTCCAAGAATATCAGAAGTACCTACTATCATAGAGTTTGAGGATGTTTTTCCTGATGAGTTGCCAGGCTTACCACCTGACAGGAAAGTAGAATTTTCTATTGATGTTGCCCCAGGTACTGCACCTACTTCTATCGCTCCCTACAGAATGGCACATGTAGAATTAAAAAATTAAAAATTCAGCTACAAGAACTGTTAGATAAGGGGTTTATCAGGCCTAGTGTTTCTCCCTAGGGAGCGCTAGTCCTGTTTGTAAAGAAGAAGGACGACACGCTCAGACTGTGTATTGATTATAGGCAACTAAATAAAGTTACTATTAAGAACAAGTATCCTCTCCCTTGTATCGAAGATTTGTTTGACCAGCTTAAGGGAACAGGTATCTTCTCAAAGATTGACCTGAGATCAGGCTATTACCAGATGGGAGTAAAAGAAGTGGATGCATCGAAGACTGCTTTTTGCACCAGGTACGACCACTATGAGTTTTTAGTCATGCCTTTTGGGCTTACAAATGCACCGACCGCCTTTATGGATTTAATGAATATGGTTTTTCACCCCTACCTGGATCAGTTTGTAGTAGTTTTTATTGATGACATTCTGGTCTACTCCAAGATGCCAGAAGAACATGAGAAGCACTTAAGGATTGTCTTGCAGACTTTGAGAGAAAAATAGTTATATGCTGAGTTCAACAAATGTGACTTCTGGTTAAACGAAGTGTCATTTCTGGGCATGTGATTTCTGCAGAAGGCATTAAAGTGGATCCTTCAAAGATTGATGCAATTCTTCAATGGAAACCACCTAAAAATATTACTGAAGTGAGAAGTTTTCTAGGTTTAGCCGGGTACTGCAGGAAATTCATCAAAGTTTTCTTTACTATTGAAACACCTTTAACCCGATTACTACAGAAGAATGCTAGACTTGTATGGACTGATGCTTGTCAAGAATGCTTTGAAAGACTTAAAAGTATGTTGACGGAACTCCAATTCTTACTCAACCTGAGTCGGGTAAGGATTTTGTGATTTATAGTGATGCATCCAGAAATGAATTAGGCTGCGTTTTGATGCAAAAAGGCAAGGTGATTGCTTATGCCTCCCGACAGCTCAAAACACATGAGAAGAATTACCTTACTCATGATTTAGAGTTAGCGGCCATTGTTCTTGCACTGAATGTTTGGAGGTATTACTTATATGGCAAGAAATGCTATATCTACTCATATTATAAGAGTTTAAAATACCTATTTACCCATAAAGAGCTCAATCTTAGACAAAGACGCTGGCTGGAGTTGATTAAAGATTATGATTGCTACATCGACTACCACCCAAGGAAAGCCAATGCAGTAGCCGATGCACTTAGCAGGAAATTTATGTCAGGTGATGTTAATACCCTTAAGTAAATTAGTGTAGGTAATTGATATGCTTTAGTAATTAACTATTTTGTTTGTAGTTCTCCGAGCTATGAATGCTCGTTTAAGTTTAGCTTCAGATGGAGCCCTGGTAACTGAATTGCAAGTAAAGCCCGACTTTGTGCATCAAGTTAAGACTGCTCAAAGAGAAGATGATCGGTTGATGGTTATTAGGAACAGACTTCAGAGTGGTAGTGTAAAGAATTACTCCTTAAGTGATGATAGGAGCCTCTATTTCAAGCAAAGGCTTTGTGTCCCAAACCAAGAAGAGTTGAAGAAAAGTATTTTAACTGAAGCACATCATAGCAGCTATGCTATGCATCTTGGAGGCAATAAAATGTACCAGGACTTGAAAGCTTTCTATTGGTGGCCAGGTATGAAGCAGGATGTGATAAAATTTGTAAGCAAGTGTCTGATATGTCAGCAAGTAAAAGCTGAGCACCAGGTTCCTTCAAGATTGTTACATCCTTTGTTAGTGCCAGAATGGAAATGGGATTGAGTAACCATGGACTTCGTGACAGGCTTGCCTGTAACTCAGAAGAAACATGACGCCATCTGGGTGATCATAGATCGACTTACCAAGTCTGCTGACTTTTTACCAGTACGGATGGACTATCCTTTGTCAAAACTGGCGAAATTGTACATTAATGAGATAGTGAGATTACATGGAGTGCCATCTTTTATTATTTCTGACATGGATCCTAGATTTGCTTCTCATTTTGGCACAGTTTTCAAGATGTATTGGGTACAAGGCTTCACTTTAGTACAGCTTTTCACCCTCAGATGGATGGCTAGTCCGAGAGAGTAATTCAAGTTTTGGAGTATATGCTCGGATACTGTATTCTGGAGTTTGGTACCAGTTGGGAGAAGCATTTGCCTTTGGCAGAGTTTGCATACAATAATAGTCACCAGACCAGTTTGAAAATGACTCCTTTTGAAGCATTTTATGGTAGGAAGTGTATAACTCCTCTCTGTTGGACCGAATTAAGTGAAAGAAAGCTAGCGGGTTCTAATTTCATCCGTGATTCTGAAGAAAAGGTTTGGATCATTAAAGGTAGATTGAAAGAAGCTATGGATCGTTAGAAGTCTTATGCAGATTTAAAGAGGAAGGACATAAAATTTCAGGTTGGAGATCGAGTTTTTCTGAAAGTATCTCCGTGGAAAAAGATTTTGAGATTTGGAAAGAAGGGCAAGTTGAGTCCACGATTTGTTGGCCCTTATGAGATACTTCAACGAGTGAGTCCTGTAGCTTATCCATTGAAGTTATATTCAGAACTAGAAAAGATATATGATGTGTTCCACGTGTCTATGCTCAGTAGATACAAGTCGGACCCTAGTCACGTGATTACACCATAGGAGATCCAAGTGGCAGATGATATAACTTATGAGGATGAACCAATGGAAATCTTAGCAAGAGAAGTCCGCCAGCTCAGGAACAAGCAGGTTCCACTAGTGAAAGTACTGTAGTACCACCATAATATTGAAGAAGCTACTTGGAAATCAGAAACAACCATAAGACAATAGTATCTCCACCTCTTCAATACAAGTAAATTTTGAGGACGAAATTTCTTTTAGTAGGGGAGAATTGTAATGGCCTCAACACCGGGCTGGCCGTGAACAGTAAATTTCGATAGTAAATAGTGCACCCTGATTGTAAATTGGACCCGAAAGTGAAAAATATTTTATTTGACCATCAGAAGGTATTGGTCATGGTGAGTTCGGAATTGAAATTTGAAGTGAAATCGAAGTCAAATGGGCATCCAAAAGTCAAAAATATAAAAAAGCTAGCGAGTCAATTTCCCTGATAGGAAAGGTGATTTGATTTTGCATAAATTTTTAAAAATAGAAAACGAACTCCAAAAATTGCCAAATTTTGTAGTTCTCAATGAAATTTCATGTAGATTATTTTGGTATAAAAAATAAATTTTTCGGCGATGTCAACAGTTATCGAATCGGACCAGTAACGGACTCCGATTGAGCCAAAATTTTGTGTACTACCTATTTTTGATATTCTAAGAATGATGAAATCAAATTGGGTGAGTTTTTGAGTGAGGAAAGGGGAAAAATTATTTAGGGCTTTGAATTAGGTTATTAATGGGCTTGAATTAATTAATTAAGCCCAATAGCCTAACCCAAGTCCATTACATTCAAAAGACCAGATATAAATAAGGAGAAGGGTTTGGAGAAGGCCAGCATCTTCTTCCTCCTCTCCACCCTCTCTCCATGTCCGAACCAAGCTCCACCTTTTTTGCTTAATTTTTCTCTCATTCTCTCTCCATCTCACACTAAAATCAGCCCAAATATAGTAAATTCCACCTCTCTAGTTTAGCCTAGTACCCTCATCCCTTCAAAAAAAGGAAGAAAAACAAGAGAAATTAAAAGAGAGAATTTAGGGTTTCATTTAAAGTAAGTGAAACCAATGAGCTAAAATTTGTTAATTGATGATATCGAAGTGTTATGCCTCTGAGAGGCTGTGTGTTGTCTGTGTTTCAGGGGCTAGACAGTTTCTAGCCGTTATATTGCCGAATTTTTGTAAAATGAATAGTGATTTAAGATAATTTTAGGTCGTCGACTGCATGAGTTAAGATTATAAAAATAAACTTAAGTGTCAATTAAAGACTAATATTAAGAGAAAAAAAATAAAGAATAATAAAAAAAATTTTACCAATTTGCGCGCACTGTTCAGTTAGATCGGAGTGATAATGTGTTACACGTACTGTCATATGTTCTGTGAGGAATAATTATTTGTGATCATTTCTCGATCTGTTGTGGTCCTGTAGGATTCACATCCCGTATATCCGATCTGAAAATTTCTTTCGGATCTGTACTAGGGGCATAATAATAAGAAAATATTAAAAGGGTAAAAAAAAAGCTAAAGTTGAAGATAAAAGTGAAAAAGGACCAAAATGAAAAGAAATAAAAAGTTTAGGGGTAAAATGATAATTTTTCTAAAAGATAGGTTTAATAAGTAAAAGTAAGAAAAAAATAATTAATAAGGGCAAAATGGTAATTTGGTTAACCAACAGTCTAAAAAATCAACTTTTATAAAGTTAAAGGACTAAAATATAATTTTACATGAAAAAAGTCAAAATAAGGTTTAACTTATAAATTGTAAGCCAATTACTAGATTAAAAGAAAAAAATAAGAAAATAAATGGCATTTTGGTAAATAATGAATAAAAAGGGTATTTTTGTAATAAATTAAAAATTTAAGGATTAAACTGAGAAATTATGTAAAATTTTGATATTAAATAGACAAATTGGGTTATAGTAATATACCATGCTTTTGGATGAGAAAATTTGATAAATTTAGCCTAATTTATCATAATTAGGAAATGATGCATGTAAAAAAATACCATGATTGTTAGTCATCATTAGGCATGTTTAATGCTCAACACGTAGAATTTACTGCGTACAGCTACTGATATACTGGAGCCAAAGTGCACTGAAGATGAAAGATGCTGAAGGAATAGGATGATTACTTTTGTGGCATGTATATATTTGTTTTGTAATCATAAAGAAAAAGTTGGTTTGTAATTGTAATTATTTTGTATATGAAAGTTTGTGAATGAGTATTAGCAGGAAATGAATTTGTATACATGTAATGTGTGATGGAGACTATGAATGCTATATTTGGATGATTATAAATTGTTGTGCCTCGAAGAGGCTGTGATAATTGTCTGCTTTTCAAGGGATTAGTTAAGAATACAGTTGTTATATTGCCGAATTTTCGAAAAATGTATAGTAAAACTGGACAGTTGTAGGTCAGCGACAATAAAAATTATGATTTGAAATGTTAAGTTAAGAAATTTTAGTAGAGAAATATGGTAATTCTATTAAAGATGGGAAAAAATTTTAACCAATTGCTTAAGCCGATAAGATTGTTGCTGTAAGGGTGTTACATTTTGTGCTATCAGATCATTGGTTTAGGCAGTTCTAAGATCGAAGTGGGAATAGATGTATGATTTATTTGTACATACATGCCAATTGTTAGTAAAAAGGTGTTATGGAAATCTAATGTATATTTGCTCTTTTCTGTTTTATAGTGAAAAGATGTCTTCCTACCGTGATAGACAGGTGGAGGATGGAGAGAGTGAGGCATCAATAGGTACTGGACAGTAGGAGGCTCCTCAGCATAAGGCTTCCTCTCCAGTAGTGCCACCTTCGCCCCCACAGCTGGACTTCCTTAACCTTAATGCCGACTATATTCAGCAGTGACTGCAAGCAGGTCAGGCTCAGTCCTCGTAGACAGCTGCCCAGGTTTAGCTAGCTTCACCTAAAAGGAAGCCTATTTTGGAGTAGTTAAAAAGACTTAGAGCTAAAGATTTTTCTGGAAGAGATCCTCTGACACCAGCACAAGCTGAATATTGGTTATTTAAAATAAAGAGGCTTTTTAAAATTACAAACAGTTCAGCAGAAGAAAAACTGGAGGGCATAGTTGCTTTGTTACAAGGATAAGCATTTATTTGGTGGGACTCTATCAGGAGACATACCCAGTGGATCAATTGACTTGGGGGTTCTTTGTGACTCAGTTTGAGCTTAATTATATTATGTCTGAGTATAAATTGGCCATGCATGACTCCTTCCGGAGGCTTAGATAGGGTAATAAGTCAGTGGCAAAGTGTGAGCATGAGTTTGAACACCTCAGTACCCACCTTGATAAGAGTCAGTCTACAGATGTAAAACTACGCTAGAGATTTGAGAGAGGACCGCATACTGAGCTTAGACATATAATAGGGACTCAGTAGTATTCTACTTTGAGAGTTATGGTTAAGGCAGCCATTAAATTAGAGGCTATCTAGGTTGAGCAGACTGAGAGCAATCCCAATTCCAGCAAAAAAGAAAGCAGAGACAGTCTAGTGGAAAGGGAGTTTAGGGTAAGAAGGCAAAGGGATCTTCAGCACCTCAAGGCCTTCCCCTAGTTCCAATAAGGCGAGGTCAGGGCGGTGCCTCATATGGCAGAGCTTCAACTGCTTTAGCAGCCAATACCCCTCTGGACAAAGACAATGGGACAACTGTAGCCTGTGACCATTGTGGTAAATTCCATCATATGAAGTGTAAATTTCTGACTAGAGCATGCTTTAGGTGTAGATCCATAGATCATCATATCAGAGACTAGCATTATAGACTGCTTCAGCTGCTTCTCTAGCATCAGGTACTGGGTCCTTTACATTGAAAGGTCATGGTAGAGGAGCTGTCCCTATCACATAAGCTTCTAGGCCAGTTGGACAGTCATCTCAGAATCAGAGGCGAGCTGCAGGCCAAACATATATTGTTAGAGCCAGATAGGAAGAGGATGCTTCAGATGTGATAGTAGGTAAATTTTTCCTATTATCTTATTCATTTCATGCTTTGATTGATCCTAGTTTGACTCATTCATATATTAGTCCTACTTTAGCTCAAGATAAAGGGATGAAAGAGGCATGCTTGGATCAGGATATCTTAGTGAGTAATCATTTGGGGTATAGTGTAGTGGTGAGTAAAGTGTATAGATAGTGTCCTGTTAGTGCCCAGAGTCATGTATTCCCAGAAAATCTGATTGAGTTAACCTTTCATGAGTTCGGTGTGATATTGAGGATGGATTGATTATCCGTCCACCAAGCGACCGTTGACTGCAAAAGAAAAAGGGTCACTTTAAAGCTTGAAGATGGTCGATGGATCACAGTGGTAGGTGTGAGAACTGATTTCTTGTTTGACGTGATATCTGCTACTGTTGCTAAGAGATTGATTAAAAAAGGGTGCATAGCTTAGATGTGTTATGCAGTGGAGGCTAAGAAAGATAGTCTAAAGGTGTCAGAAGTACCTACTTTTAGAGAATTTCAGGATGTGTTCCCTGATGAATTATCAGGTTTACCACCTGACAAGGAAGTAGAATTTTTCATTGATGTTGCTCTAGACACGACATCTATCTCCATTGCTCCTCATAGAATGGCTCCTTCAGAGTTAAAAGAATTAAAGATTCAGCTACAGGAACTACTTGATAAGGGATTTATCAGACTCAGTGTTTCTCCCTAGGGAACAACAATTTTGTTTATCAAAAAGAAGGACGGGACACTTAGGTTGTGCATTAATTATAGATAGCTAAATAAAGTGAGCATAAAGAATAAATACCCCTTTTCTTGCATTGATGATTTGTTTGATCAATTGAAGTGAGTAGGTATCTTTTCCAAGATTGACTTAAGATCAGGCTATTACCAGATGGGAGTAAAAGCTACAGATGCGCCTAAAACTGCTTTCTGTACTAGGTATGGCTATTATAAGTTTTTAGTCATGCCATTTGGGCTTACAAATGTACTGGTCGTCTTCATGGATTTGATGAACAGGGTTTTCCATCCCTATCTGGATCAGTTCATGGTGGTTCTTATCAATGACATTCTGGTACATTCCAAGACACCAGAAGAACATGATAAGCATCTGTGAATTATTCTGTAAACTCTGAGAGAAAAGTAATTGTATGCCAAATTCAGCAAATGTGACTTTTGGCTGAATGAAGTATCTTTCTTAGGTTATGTGATTTCTGCAGAAGAGATTAAGGTGGATCCTTCAAAGATCGATGCAATTCTTCAGTGAAAGCTACTTAAAAATGTGACTGAAGTGAGGAATTTTCTGGGATTATCCGGGTAATACAAAAGCATACCAAGTTTGTATGGACTGACAGATGTCAATAATGCTTTGAAAAACTTAAAAGTATGCTGACAGAAGCTCATATCCTCACTTAACCCAAGTCGGGCAAGGATTTTGTGATCTACAGTGATGCCTTCAGAAATGGTTTAGGCTGTATTTGGATGCAAAAAAATAAAGTGATTACTTATACCTCCCGACAGCTCAAGACTCATGAGAAAAATTATCCTACTTATGATCTGAAGCTAGCAGCTATTGTTTTCGCACTGAAGATTTGGAGGCACTATCTGTATAGAGAGAGATGCTATATTTATTCTAATCACGAGAGTTCGAAGTATTTGCTTACTCAGAGAGAACTTAATCTCATATAGAGATGCTAGTTGGAGTTGATTAAAGACTATGATTGCTTTATCGACTACCATCTAGGAAAGGCCAATATGGTAGTTGATGCACTTGGCAGAAAATTTATTTCAGGTAATGTAAATGCTTTCAAATGAATTTGTATAAGTGATTAATAAGTGTAATTGACTGATGATAATGTTTGCAGCTCTTCAGGCTTTGAATATTAGTTTAAGTCTAGCACTAAATGGAGCTTTATTGGCTAAAATGCAGTTGAAACCAAACTTTGTGCATTAAGTGAAAATGGCTCAGAAAGAAGATGATCGACTGAAAATAGTTATGAACAAGTTAAAGGATAGCAATGAAGGAAGCCTTTGCTACAAGAAAAGACTCCATGTTCCAGATCAGAAGGAATTGAAGAAGAACATCCTTACCGAAGCACACCATAGTAGCTATGCCATGAATCCTGGAGGTAACAAGATGTACCAGGATTTGAAATCTTATTATTGATGGCCAGGTATGAAGCAGGATATGACAAAATTTGTGAGTAAATATTTGATATGTAAGCAAGTAAAGGCTGATCACCAGGTTCCTTCAGGATTGCTTCATCCTATTTTGATACCAGAGTGGAAGTGGGATAAGGTAATTATGGTTTTGTCACAGGGTTAACTGTTACTCGGAGGAAGCATGATGTTAAATGGGTGATTATCGACAGACTCACCAAATATGTTCATTTCTTGCCAATCCGAATGGATTATCCATTGATCAAGTTGGTAGAAATCTACAATAATGAGATAGTGAGACTGCCATCAACTTGGAGTGCCATCATCCATCATTTTCTGATAGGAATTCTAAGTTTACTTTCCATTTTCGGAAAAGTTTACAAGAAGCTCTGGTTATAATACTCCATTTTAGCAAGCATTTCACCCCCAGACGGATAGCCAGTCAGAGCGGGTGATTTAGATTATGGAAGACATGCTCAGATGCTGTGTATTAGAATTTGATAGCAGTTGGGAAAAGTATCTGCCTCTTACAGAGTTTTCCTATAACAACAGCTACCTATCTAGTATTAAGATGGCTCCTTTTGAGGCTTTATATGGAAGAAAATGCAGAACTCCTCTATGTTAGACCGAATTGAGCAAAAAAAAAAAAACTAGTAGGATCTGACTTGGTTTGTGACTAAAAAAAAGGTATGAATCATTAAAAGTAGATTGAAAGAAGTTATGGATCACCAAAAATCATATGTAGATTTGAAAAGGAAAGACATAGAGTCGGAGACAAAGTGTTCCTGAAAGTATCTCCCTAGAAGAAAATTTTGAGATTTGGTAAGAAGGGAAAGCTAAGTCCGAAATTTATTGTCCCTTATGAGATACTTCAGTGAGTGGGTCCTGTAGTTTATCGATTGAAGCTGCCATCGGAGTTGAAAAAGATGCACGATGTGTTCCATGTGTTTATGCTTCATAGGTATAGATCTGATTGTAGCCATATGATCACACCAGAGGAAATACAAGTACAGACTGACATGACATATGAAAAAAGACCGATACAGATCCTAGCTAGGAAAATTCGATAGCTTAGAAATAAGCAAGTTCCACTAGTGAAAGTGCTTTGACACCATCACAATATGGAAGAGGCTACATGGGATCCTGAGACAAACAATGAGATAGAAATACCCTATGCTCTCCAATATAGGTAAATTTCAATGACAAAATTTCTTTTAGTAGGGGAGAATTGCAATGGCCTTAAGGTTGGATTAGCCATGAACAATATTTTCTGATAGTGAATAGTATTCCCGACTTGAAAAATACCCCTAGAAACAAAATATATTTTATTTGAATATCAAAAATTATTAGTCACGAGTAGTCCGGGTTTAAAATTTAAAATGAATTTGAGATCAAATAGGAGTCTAAAAGTTAAAAGCACGAAAAACAGAGCAATTAAAATTTTAGGATAATTGTTTGATTTAGGATCAATCGGGCCGTTAAAAATAACAAATAAAGTCTAAAAATTTTTAAAAATTGTATATGTACCTAAAATAATGTGTAGATTATTTTGATAATAAAAAATGAATTTTTCGATAACACTGATAATTTTGAATCGAATCGATTTAATTGAATAAGATCATAAACGAATTTCGATTGGGCTGAAATTTTAGGTACAACCTATTTTTAATGTGATAAGAATGATGGAATAAAATTTGAAATATTTTGGAGTTGGAAAGTGAAAGATTTCAATTATAGCCGTTTATCGGGTAATAATCGGACTTAAACTAAAAATAGTTTAAGCCCACATAAAAGCCTAGCCCAAGGCCCATTAAAAGGGCATATAAAAGGCAGCAAAATCATAGAAATTCTAGTAGCTTCCACCAGCTCTCTCTTTCCTTCCCATGGCCGAAACACTTCCATCACTCTTTCTTTCTCTTTTCTTTCATTTTCTCACAAATCTCACTAAATCAAAGCATAAGATAGTATTATCCGCCTCTCTAAACCACGTTAGCAATCTCTAATCTTTGATTAAAGGAAATGAATCAAGAGAAATCAAGAGTTAAAATTAGGTGTCAATTTGAGGTAAGTTAAATTCTTGATTTTAATTTTGTTTTTAGGTGTCTATTACTAGTTTTGGATGCCTAGAATTTATTTTTACTATCAATTTAAGCATTTGAGATCAAAATCTTAGGATTTATATTGATATTAAATTCGGCCAATGAAGGATTTCAAGAGGAGGAATAAATTACAAAGGCTAAAGGCAAAGAAAAGGAAGCCTAGGCAAGGAAGAGCACAAAAAAAAGGTTAGTGGCTAAATAATATTTTTATTTCCTTATTAATTGTATGATTTTCCTTTAGATTTATTAAGGAAAATTTAATATATTTGGGTAGTGTAATTAGACCTTAATTATGCCTATTAGAAAGCTTAAATAAATTTAAAAGCATATGTATAGTATACTTTATGTTATGGCCGAATGGTGATCCAAGGTGAAAATCATGTGTTTTTAAGTTATTTTGATGAATTTAAGCCTTATAATAATAATAGGAATGAAATTTAATGTCCATGAATTTTTGTAGAATTTATAGGAATTAAATAAATAGTTTTGAAATAAATTTTAGTTAGGTATAAAAGTGAAAATATGAAATTATTATGAATTATTGCATAATTTGATGATAAAGGGGTGAATTGTTATGAAATAATTCACAAACTGTGTAAAAAAGATTGACTAAAAATTTATTGCATTGAAAAAGTAATGAAAAGTATTGAAATGAGTGAAAAATTGAATAATAAATTGAAATTAAATGAATTTGTGCCCTTAGGAATAGTCAGGCAGTACAATCTAGTTCAGGATATAATTGGTTGACCATAGGGATATCTGTACCGCAGTGCAAGTTATGACGACTTACTTTGCTATGGTAGGATCGTTGATCTCCATAATATTTGTCATACGTACAGTCATATGCTCTGTGAAGAATGATTTTTTATGGTCATTTCTCAGTCTGCTATGGTCTTGTGGGATCCATGTCCTGTATATCCTGTCTGAAAAATTCTGCTGGATCTGTACTAGAGGCATAATGATAAGAAAATATTAAAAGGATAAAAAAAGCTAAAGTTGAAGATAAAAGTGAAAAATGACCAAAATGAAAAGAAATAAAAAGTTTAGGGATAAAATAATAATTTTTTTTTTCAAAAGATAGGTTTAATAAGTAAAAGTGAGAAGAAAATAATTAATAAGGGAAAAATGGTAATTTGATTAACAAACAGTCTAAAAATTCAACTTTTATAAAGTTAAAGAACTAAAATATAATTTTACATGAAAAATCAAAATAAGATTTAATTGGTAAATTGTAAGCCAGTTAATAGATTTAAAGAAGAAAACAAGAAAATAAATGGCATTTTGGTAAATAATGAATAAAAAAGGATATTTTTGTAATAAATTGAAAGTTTAAGGATTAAAGTGAGAAACTATGTAAAGTTTTGATATTAAATGGTCAAACTGGGTTATAGTAATGTACCATGTTTTTGGATGAGAAAATTTGATAAATTTAGCCTAATTTAACATAATTAGAAAATTATGCATGTAGGAAAATACCATGATTGTTAATCACTACTGGATATATTTAATGTTTAACATATAAGATTTATTGCATGCATGTACTGATATACTAGAGCCAAAGTACATAGAAAATGAAAGATGTTGAAAGAATAGGATGATTATTTTTGTGGCATATATATATATATATATATATATATATATTTATTTATTTTTTAATTATAAAGAAAAAGTTGGTTTGTAATTGTAATTGTTTTGTATATGAAAGTTTGTGAATGAGTGTTAACAGGAAATGAATTTTTATACATGTAACATGTGATGGAGAATATGAATGCTTTATTTAGGTGATTATAAACTGTTGTGTCTCGGAGAGGCTATAATAATTGTCTGCTTTTTAGGAGGTTAGTTAAGAATATAACTGTTATATTGCCGAATTTTTTCTGAAAATGCATAATAAAACTGGACAGCTATAGGTCAGCAGCAATAAAAATTATTATTTGAAATGTTGAGTTAAGAACTTTTAGTAAGGAAATATGGTAATTGTGTTAAAGATGGGAAAAAAAATTTTCAGCTAATTGCTTAAGCCGATAAGACTATTACAATAAGGGTGTTACATAGTAAGTTACACGCCATCCATTTTTATATTCTAATATCTCTAACTTAATATATATCAAAGTTGTACATAATTTCATTTTAGCCTTTACGATCTGTCCTAAATAATCAGCAGCAATTTCCAAAAAAAATTGTAGTCTTTGTAAACCATATTACGGTAGAGTTCAAAATAAAGATAAGCTTGTATTGCAATAACCCACCCAGGCAACAAATCATTTAACACATCAATAAGCATACTTTTACCCCGATACAATGCCTATTTTTTTGTTCAATAAGCATTATATATGTGCAAAATTCAATTTGATAAATGCAAGAAATGATTGATTCTTTAAAAATAATAATTAAAAAAAACCATCATATTCTTTCATATATTACATCATTGTGTCGAATGTATATCAGTTATCTGAATGAAGATATTTACATAGGCAATGTAAGGAAGAAGCATGACATGTAATAACATTTTTCAGCATGAGTTCAAAAATGAAATTCCTTAAGGACATGGACACCAACTTTGAGGTTAAGTTCACTAAGCTATTTGCTCAATTCTTCCTGACAATGTTATCAACAGATAACTAATGCATAATACTATAACTGGTTTTTCCTAAAGCGAATTCCATTTACGTAATAAGGTCTTAATTTCCAATTGTTTCGTTTTTTTCCTATGCCATAAAAGAAGCTTCTGCATGTTTCCTCTTATTGATAGTAATACACCAAATTACAGCTAAATATTGTAATTTTTTACCTAACAAAAGGTCTCTATCTATGCCTATTGGCAGTTGAAATCCAGCAAGGCTCTGCTTTAAGTCCTATGCAAACACAACAGACATTATTTGATTGCCAAAGTGTGAAAATAGATGATGTTCAACTTTTGCTGCCGCACAACACGATAAATCTTTGATAAGTTAATTTAGGAACCATAAATCTCCATGTAAATATTCCTATCAGTCAACTGCTGTTTATTCCAACCCAAGAAAACAAAAATGGTTTGCATTTTGTTATTGGAACTCATATATTGGATGATATTTAAATCTTTGCTGGTGGAACAAACAAAGCTTAAGTACTTAGTAAATGCAACTGACACTGAAGATCCATTTTCCTGACTGAGAAATGGAGATGGACTATTGCTCAATATTAAAGGTGATCACTATTTGCTTAATAATGCCTAACTGGCGAAGTAGTTCTTTAAGTATCTGAGCCATATTCATTGAAGCATGGCATATATTCCAAAGATAAAATTACCAGGAAAAATATTTCCGCATTCAACTTGTCATAGAAGTGCTACTGCTAGGTTATACATGCTAAGTTGCTAACCTAAGATATTTGAAAAAAGAAAAGAAAATTCTTCTGTAGTTTATCTTGATATCTATGCATTTGATTATATTTTTTAAATTGGTTGATTGACATGTGCACTTACTTAATGCATTACTATCCCTGTGCATTTATTCAAAGTTATGTCCACATATGTACTCTATGAGTGCAGATGATTGCATTATTTTTTTTCATAATAATTCTAGTAAATTATCAAAAACTTAATTTGATCTTTTTTAATTTTTGATGCACATGTCCAGGTTTATAGAGAATTTTGGAACTCATGTCATGGTTGTTGTCAAAATGGGAGGAAAGGATTTAGTTTATTTGAAGCAGGAACATTCATCACTTCTTGAACCAGCTGATGTACACAAAAAACTAAAAGATGTTGCAGACGAGGTGTTCATAGATGGAACTGGACAGAGTCTCATGAATTCTGATAAATTCAATGAGAGGGTAGAGGTTCAAAGAAATACCCCTTTGGATTTTCCCCTTTAAATTGGTAAGAATGAAATCTAAGTTATAAGAGGGTTGGGATACTATTATTACTTTAGGCAAATGAATACAATATCAATTGTTGAACAAAAGCTACAGCTCAAACACAAATACAAAACAGAGCCCCACTTGATGTTTCAACTTAATATATCAGACATCAAGATCTCAACCAATGCAAAATTTACGGAAAAAAAGACCAAATAATGCATATATAGCAGAAGAACCCACAAGAAAACCCCTTGTACATCATTGAATACAATCAATTAACAGTAGTATAATAACAATTCAATAACCTTTCTTTCTTCTTTGCGATCAACGGTGAGAAATTATAAGTGGGCGGCAGGCGACGGTGGATGACGGCGGCACTCAAGCAGTAGCGGCGAAGGACAACGGCAGCAGCTTGAGAGATCGTCGAAGCTCCACAAAAAAGCAAAAAAAAATCTCCCATTGGTAGCAAATTAAAAACTAAATCTAAAACTTATGTGTATTAAATATACTCTTTCTTAGGCATTTCATGTATTGGAAGCTAATAAAAAAACAACCCAGAATAACATATAAATAACCTAAAAAAACATAATAAAGGGAATATTTATTGATTACCTCAAAGGCAAAAGCAGGATTGGAATGTTAAGCTATCTTCTTCGACCAAATATCAAGTTGCTTAGAAAGAGAAAAAGATTTATATATGAGGGAAAAGAAAGATCTAATAACCCTGCAAAACAATATTAGAGAATGAAATAAGTGTCGTTTGATCAAACAAGAACTAACACGTCGGCCACGATGCATTCTCTCTCTCTAAAAATAGCAAAACTTATCTGTTTTGTTTTTGACTTATCCATCATCTCCTCTACTTTATTATTTTGCTTCTTTGGCTTTTGCGGATTCATTCCTGATTCAATTGACCAGCGTTCAAATTCCATTATCCAGCTATCAGAGAAAAAGCATATTAGATCCATGCCACGAATTCATCATATCTGAAGGCACCTTGTTTTGTTAAGTAATCTGCAAGTTGGTTGCTCTCCCTACTTTTGTGCACAAAGGAGACTTTATTAATTCTTGACACGTAGTTCTTGATCTCATTCAAAATGCTACCCAGCTGCCAAGGCCTGATATTCGAAGAATTCTGTAGCCATGAGATTACTGATAAGGAGACTATCTCAAAATACACTTTATAATTAAAGTCAGTGATAAAATCAACTGAAACTTGAAGGGCTTTACGAACAGCAAGAATCTCGGCTATAATTGAATTAGCATTGCCGATATTATAAGAGAACGAATAGATAATCAGATCAGATGAGTCCCTTAGGACGCCTCCTATCCCCACTGAGCATGATGACCTGTGTCGTGCAAGTGTACTATATCGGCTAGTAATATAGAAAAATAAGATTAAGATTCTGAATATTGTACCCAAGGAAACATAAATTGCTAAGCCAAATATGTTTAAGTGAATTAAATTAATCTGAAATTATTTTTCAAGTTATTGAATTAAAGGGAAGATTTAAACTAAATACCAAGAAAACAAACTAAAACTAAAACTAAGATTAAATGAACATAAATTAAACACAAATCAATAACTAAAACACTTTTGCTAAACAAACTATCTATCTCAACTTCTACTGTAATGATTTAGATCAAAGATAACACAAGTAATTATGGAAAAATCATTGAAAATAAACACATATATCTTATTTAGAATATCATTCTGAGCATTAAATTATCTGTTTAGGAACAATCTAACATCTAGCATAAAAATCAAATTTTAAACTTCTAAACCTTCATTAGACCCTCTCGAGAGAGATCTAAATCTAACCCATTCTCAATTCAACATTCTTAACTTAAAATCAACCCATAAACAATAAAATACTGTCTCAATTCTTAGAATGCAATAATACATCAACATGAAAAAAATAAGTTAAGAACATGCATACCATAAATCATAAGTGAAATTGACAATTAATCATTTACTCAATAATTAATCATCAATACAATCATAACTCAAGATAAGAATCAGCACAAAAAATAACAACTTGCATTGAAATTAAGTTCAAATTCAAGTCTTTACAGTAAAAGTATGAGGGTTAAGAAAGTATTGAGCAAACATGATTGAAATAAAAGAAAAACAAAAATAAAGAGATACAATACTCATGAAGTTTCAAACTTGCTCTTAATGACTTCTCAGCACACCATTAGAAAGCTTGAGCCTTTACAAGAATTGAAAACTAAACTAAAATAAATTAAACTTAAACTACGTTACAAAAATTAAGAAAAACAATAAAACCCTAAAACTAACTAAAGAACTCTAACTAGAGAATTCCTAAATAATTTCGTTCCTCCTCTCCCCTGGTTTCTTAAATAGCTTGAAAAGAAGAAGTTTTACGGCTTTCACTTCCTAATTAGCACAAGACTTCTAATTCTAGCAAATAACTTTCTATTCAACAGAGGAGAATAATTCAATTGCAATTTGGACTCTTTAGCTCGATAATGAGCAATATCACTCCATCGAGTAGGCTTCTGTTAGAATTCTACTTTGGGTAGCTCGATAGAGTGATATTTCATTCCATCGTGTACCTTTCAACTGCTCTTTCCTCCCTTTTATAACCCACTTTGTAGAGTGAGAAGTCACTCCATCGAGTGGCTTGCCTCTGTAACTCACGAATAAAAATCTTAACTCCGTAAAAATTTGCCAATGCTGAAATTTCACTTTAGTCCTTCAATTTTCTTTTTTTTCTTCAATTAAAACCCTAAAAATACCAAATTACACAATTAAGCGACTAAAACATCAACTTAAACAATTAAATATTAAATCAACTGAATTAACATTAAAAGAACATAAAAACACACTAAATACACATTAATAATATAGAATAATTCATACCTATCACCAGGGTTGCCAAAAGAAGAGCCATCGGTGTTCCATTTTAAGGAACCTGGGGAAGGGGATGACCAAAAGATCCTGGGGTTGTGCTTTTTGGGATTTTGTAGCTTTTTTATACTTTCGAATGCCAATAATAACTCCTGCCCCAGTAAGGACCCAAGACTTTTATGGGCTTTTAGCCAAAAGGAGGATCGGGCTAAGTAAATATGGAATAGGACTTCAGGATTCAGTGCTTTTCTTGAAGAGATCACTGCATTTCTTTCTAGCCAGATGGACCAAATACCTACTAGAAGTATGATGTTTCGGATTTTGAGCTGTATGCTACCAGTAGCTAAGCTGGCCCATTGAACAACAAAGTCTCTGAATACTCCAAAAATGCAAAATTCAATCCCCCACCACTTACATATCTAATACCATAGCTTGGAAGAAATATCACAAGTAACAAGTAAATGATCAGAGTCCTCCAGAAGTTTTTTACAAAAAGGACAAATAGTATCCTGAGAGTTAAGAATTCCCTGACTCGCCAGAAAAACTTTGGTGCAAATTTTATCCAACAAACACATCCAAAGGAAAAGTTCCACTTTGGGTGGCACCAAATTTTTTCACAAAATCTAAGAGAAAGGCTTCAAATTAATAGCATCATGGTGAGTTTTGAAAAGACGCAAACTTGCTGAGCTAACAGAGTAACTTCCATTAGATTTTTATATCCAAAATTTTCTATCCGGTCGACTCAAAGAAAGTGAGAAGGCATTCAGGATGAGCATTAATTCTTTTAATAGCTCATGCACCCAAGCCAAGAGATATCTCCTCCATTTTAGATTCCAGTACCATGTACCTCTAGACCAGTAGCCACAATCTTTTACAAGAACGTCATTCAGTAGAGAAATATTGAACAGGTGTGAAAACTTCTCTTTGAGCAGAACTTCAGTGACCTATCTATCATGCCAAAATAGGCAAGAAGAGCCATCACCCACATCAATTGCCAAACAATTTTTAAAGGGGGAAGAGGATATGATTTTATCAATATCCTTCCAAATAATCGAGGCCTTTGGCTTGGAAATAACTTATGGAATAAGACACTTTTTGATCCCATATTTACTGAAAATCAATTTTTGCCAAACCGACTTACTATTATTATTTAATTTCTAGTACCATTTGAACAACAAGTTGTGATTCCTATGAGCAATGCATCCCACCCCAAGACCTCCAAAATTCTTTGGTTGCTCAATAATGTTTCATTTGATTCTATAAATGGCCTTTTTACCATTACAACCATTCCAGAAAAGTTTATGGATGATAGAGTTTAAAGCTTTAAAAACACACCCCCGCATCTTGAGACTCATTAAAGTTGCCTTAATAAGAGTTAGACGACCAGCAAAAGAGAGGTGTTTTCCCTTCCATCCCGCTAATTTTAGTTGGAAATCATTGATTATAGGCTTCTAAGTCTCTTTTTTTTGTTGGGTTAGCCCTTAAAGGAAGTCCGAGATAGGAGCAAAGGAGCTTTAGAGAGCAAAAATTGTTAAGAATTAAGAAATTGGAGATTAATTACGTTCATGATTATCGAATTTTGATACTTATAATCAAATGGTTACAATAAAATAATTTGTAACATAAAAATTATTAAATTTTTATTTTATTTCAATTAAAGTAAAAATAATCTGAAAATTAAATTTTTTTATCATTGAAATGATTGTTAAATATGTCACGTATAATTATCACTTTATTTTATAACCAATTAACTTTATAAGTTGAATTATCAGATAAAAAAACGTCATATCATCGTGTAAATATGAAAAAATGACGTGTAGAAAAAATAAAAAAATTCAAGTAACTAACTATGATATATTGTACTGTCATTTTGATGATATAAAAAATTAATTTTTAAATTATATATACTTTAATTAAAATAAAATAGAAATTTGATTATTTTTTATTATAAATTATTTTATTATTATTATTTAATTATAATTTTAAAAATTCAATAATCATGAATGTAATTAATCCAGAAATTGGCAACACTTGTATGCAAATGAAGAAAAATCCATATATTTGAAATGTACTTATTCTGACTGTTTTTCTTTTTATTATTTTAAATTAATCAAATTAGAAATAAAACCCGATTGCCTGGCCAGGTTCTTTCACCTACAACTAAACAGATTTTTATGGGTTTGTTGTGTGGGTTTGTGCCTCTCTTATTTTACTCTTTGTGTTTCTTCTAGGTAATTCCTTGAACGGTCGTGTAATTTCTAGTAGTTTTAGCGTTAATTCTTCTTTTGTTCCATGGCCCTTTTCGTTTTCTAGTTCTCACTTGCCATTTTCTGCTAGTAATATTACCAAAGAAGATGATAGATCAGAGAAAACCAATGTAGGGAATTTTGCTGAGAATGCCAAATATGGAAGTATCACTGTTGAAGAACTAAGTGTGCAAGAGAAAACTCACGGATTAGATGGTGGAATTTTGAAAAATTCAAGTGTTTTAGAGAGCACCAATTTGGCCATTTTTTCTGATTTGGTAAGAAATAAAAGCATGGCTAGTGAAGGACTTATAATTAACACTACAAATAGAAGCAGTGAAGGGAAATATGTGAGTATAGATTGAATAAATTAAAAAATAAAATGGATAAATTTTGGGTTGAATCAGAATGCATGTATTTTGATTGGATTGAATTTAAAGTATTATTTTTGCAGATTTTTATGAAATTTTACATTTAAATTAATTTTATCACATCTGGCCCGTGATTTTTTTTTAATTATTATAGACAGATACTATGACAAATAATTATCATGTCCAGCAGATTTTGATTGGATGTTTAATTGTAATTATGAAAGAGCAAAACACAACCTGTAGCGACTGTGCATCTAAGGTTTAAGATAATAACATGATATACCAGTACTAGTAAACAAGAGAAAAAAGCATTAATGCCTCATCGTTCAATCCCCATTCTCTCTGGGTCCTTCCTCTGAACCATAACAAACAGAAACATGTTTCTTTATTATACAAATAGACTACAAATGGGTCAGCTTTGGTAGCCAACTCAATCCAACCATATAAATTGCTTTCTCTCAATAAAAGAAAAAGGAAAATTAAATTCCTTCATTTTTAGAATAGAATATACCATTTTTTGTCGCAGCTATCCAAAAATCCTATGCTAACCCATTTATAAAAAGTTAAAGCAGCTCCTTCATTGCCCGCAGGAAGAAGAAGAAGAAGAAACCCAATTCAGCTTTACCCTAGATTCAAAAAGATTTGTAATTTGTATAGCTTAGATTGAGTAGCGATCCCTGGGAAATTTTTTGTTTCTTTTATTTTTATATTTATCGTTTCCTGGTGAAGATTAACGTCAGATCTAAAGTGGGTATTTTGTATAGTTGGGATTTCGACTTGTTTCTGGGTGGGTAACTGTTGCAATTGGGATTGCTTTTGGCAGCATAAGCATATCTTTCTCCTACATATTGGTACCCACTTCGTCAGATTCTATAAGTTTCTGTTTATTCATCATATCTTGTACGGAAGCAAATGAAATCAGATCTGATTATGTGATTTGAAGTATCAGCATTTTATAAGGGAAATATTGATCAGTTTCATCTCTTCCTGGCCTTTATTTGTATACCCACAAAGGAAAAACAAGGCCTTTTTGTTGAATTAAGAAAAGGGTGTTGGATTGGAATGGATATAGATGATTTTCGATCAATTCTTGAAAGTTCAGGCGTTGACGTTTGGACTTTTATAGACACGGCGATTATGGTTGCCTCTATGGATTTTGGAACTCAATTGAAGAATAGGAGAGATAAGATTGTTGAGAATCTGTATGCATCTTCAGGGCGTTGTAGGAACTGTGATTTTGATGTGGGTAGGATCAATAATGGCCATGAATTGAAAGAGAATGTACATGGAGTTGTTGGAAATGGGTCACCGTCAACAACGCCAAGGTCAATTCATGGTGATGAAGATGAAGATGAATTGGATCCTTATGCAGGATTGTTTGATGATGAGCAGAAGATGGTTTTAGAGATCAAACAACAACTTGAAGATCTTGATCAGGTTTTGATTGAATTGTTTGCTGATTTTTGGTTTTAGGGAGGTTTTATTATTGGGTTTGACTTGGTTTTCTTTTGGGTTGTGGTGGTTTCTCAGCCTGAAGATTCTTTGGTTGATGTGCTTCAAACTTTAGCAGATATGGATATAACTTTCAAGGCTCTCAAGGTGAATTGTGAACCAAATTGGTTGCGTTGTTTTCTTTTTGTTTTTGAATGATTTCTTCCAGTTTATATATCATGATTTGGGTTCAACCAAATTCTGAACTTTCCGATTCTGGTTTATAGGAAACTGATATTGGACGCCATGTGAATCGATTACGGAAGCATTCATCTAATGATGTTAGGAGATTAGTGAAGCAACTTGTCAGGTTCTCAGGACTAAAATGATTTTATTATGTGTTCTGGTTCCTCTCCGCTAATTTAGTCATCAATATTTTGCTCCCTTCACTAATTTATTATGTGTTTGTTTTCCAGGAAATGGAAAGAAATTGTGGATGAATGGGTGAGGTTGAATCCACAAGGAGAGCATGCATCCTCTGCTCTGATGGGTAAAACTATAATCAATCATTCAATTAGTTGTCTTGATGTTCCTCTTTTGAAAGGAAGGTCAAATAGTGAAATTTACTTTGAAAATATGAAATTAGGAATTGAAATCTAACGATGCTGTTTTGTGCAGCTGATGGGGACTCCCCACAGCAGAAAGCTCTCCAGGATGGTCATCACCAGGTGAATCAAATATTTTTCATTACAGTTGCTTTCTAAGGACAAAGTTGCTCAAAATTCCATCTTTTGATTCCTTTCTAAGATTATGTTCTTTGCTAGGTTCCTGATTTTGCATACTCTCCAAATCCTCACAGTGAGTAGAGAATCAGATTCAAAGTTGGATTTAGTGTTTTACTTCCTTCTCTATGTTAATCCCTGTTTGTTTTTACTTTCTCTGTTATTATATTTTTAACCCCTTTTGTCCATAGATGGGAGCTCCGGTTCAGATAAGAACAATTCAGAACCAGAACGTAAGCCAAAACCAGTTCCTCGAAAAGAAGCTCCACCAAGGCCTATCCAACAATCAACTCCTGTAACTACATCTGCATCTAATAATTCTCAGGTATCAAATGGTCAATTCATAGTGTTTTGTTGCTAAGAAGATGGCAGGAAACAAGGGATTTTGATGGATTTTTGTGGCATTGCAGAGACAAAGAGAGCAACAAAGAGAAAGTAATTTTGATTCAGACAGGCTTGCTTCTGCAAGGAAAAGGCTTCAAGCAAATTATAAAGAAGCCGAAAATGGTTTGATTTTTATCCTTGATTTATATATAAATTGTATTTAGATCAAAATGCATGGTTACACTGATTGAAATTATTGTATTGTGCTTGGTCTGTGAAGCCAAGAAGCAAAGAACAATTCAAGTGATGGACATCCATGAGATACCAAAACCAAAGAATGCCTTCCTTGCAAGGAACAGAGGTGGCGGTTCTCAGGGGAGGCACTGGTGATTTTTGGCAGATGCCAAATTTCCATAAAGGGGGATTTAAATGGGAAAACAGGATAAACCCATGCCCAGTCAGTTTATCATTTTATTTTGTTTTTTTTTCTTAGGGGGAAAAAAGAAAAAACTTTTTATTTTTCTCTAATTTTCCTTGTGATGGGAAAAAGAGAAACTTCTTAAAAACAAGAAGTCTTAAGGTTTTCATTCGCCAGCAATGTTCTCCTTTGTCCAAATTGTTGTGTCTGTCGCCTAGTATGAAAAGATCAGGAATTTATCAAATTCTTAGCATAATAACCATTCCCCCTTTCCAGTTTTCTGCAATTTTTTAACCAAAAAAAAAAATCTCTTTCTTTAATCTTCCTCGTGATGGAAAGAGAGTTTTGAGATTTTCATGTGGTAATGTTTCTATAAAAGGTAAATAATTCATTAAATTCTTAGCATTAAGATTTTCATTTTTTTTCAAAAGTTTTTGTTTTTATTCATTTATTTTTTTTAACATAAATCCATCTAAAATTGCTATTGTTGTTTTATAAGCCAAATTTCTTAAAACAACATTTTATACCAAAAAAAAAAATCAGCACTAAAATTTTGGTTTGAATATCTACTCAACTTTTTTTTTTTTTAAAAAAAAATCATAGTTTAGATCAGTAATTTAAAGTTGCGTTGTTGGAAGAAATTGATCCAAATTTGTAACAAAAATGCTTACAATCTAACTTGAAGAGACAAAATTTAAGGCATAATTATGTATATATAAGCGTCTTGTAGATTATTTATTTATTTAAAATTTAAATTTTTTTAATTTTGATTAATTTTTGGGATTAACTATCACTTTGGGAGAAGATGGAAAATGATAGCCAAGTCCCGGAGATTATATATTTTGCCCATTGGAGCTGTTCGGTAATTAAGGAGCTTGATCTAGTACGGATGGGGTATACTGTAGTGAGAATGGAACTAAGGAAGAGGAATAGGCGTACCCAATTCATTTATATTATGTACTAAAAGTTCTAATTCTTTTTTATCTTTTCATAGATATTATAATTATTAGTGGGGAAAAGCTTGGTCTGCTGGCTCAATGCAAGCGGATTCTGCTTAAAAATTATGATACAATATATCATGTTAATGTGATGAATTATAAGACCTATCCTAATATTTATAAAAAATGAATTATTTTCACTTTTTAGAAATTTAAAACATTTTTTATTGGATTAATATTTCAGACGTTGAAAATTAGCTTGTAAATTAAATGAGGTTAAAATTTAAACTATGGTATATTTTCCTTTAAGAATGTTTTGATGCACATGCATCAATGATTATACAAATATTATTATATATTAAGAAAAAAAATAGAGGGGAAGAAAGGGTAAAGTTTATTGCAAATAAAATTAATTCTGTGTATAAAGAACGCTGTACTTCTAACCTCTTTGCCCTATTCAAAAAAACTACTTTTATTTTTCTCCATTCAATACACAATTTTTTTTTCTTCTTCGTAATGTTCTGTTGATAATAATCACCACCTTTATCAAAACTTTCTACTTTTACTTTTCTATCTAACTGATTTTCTATCTCATTAATGAACACCTTAAGAATCTTCACCGATTGAGATTTTTCATGTAGTAAATAGAGATAATAATAACGTGAATAGCTATTAATAAATTAAGGTGATAAAATACTTTTCACTGCTTCAAGATAAAATATGAAATAGACCACATATATTAGTGTGTATCAATTCAAGAACTTAGTACTTCTTATGGCTGAATTCTTAGATATGGGCTTGGTTTGCTTGCCTTTAATGCAATCCACACACATATCAATTAGTAAAATCTATTTGAGGTAAGATTTCACTTTTCACTAACCTCATTACCCTTTCTCTAGATATATGATCTAGCCTTTGATGCCACAAGTAAGTAAAGTATTCATTATGTGCACTATGTTCATTACCAAAATTATGTTCAACATGAAACAAGGATTATAATAGTATCAAGGTTGAAACGTAAACACCATCCAGTAATGTACCAGAACCATATTTGTATTGTCGTTTATATAAAGAAAAAGCATCATTTCCAACATTGAAAATTAAAACCTATCTTATCCAAATTACTAATAGAAATTAAATTTCTAGTACATCAAAGAACATAAAGACACTTTTAAAGATCTAGACTACAATCGGTGTATAGGATCAATCTATACATTCTAATTCCTTCTATTTGTGCCTTCATTTTGTTACCCATATATCAGAACCCTATAGTTTCAATTATGGTTTGTATTGAAAAGAATCCATGTGTAATATGTGACACATGATTAATTGTACCATAAAGTATTATTGGGCACCTCAATAAGATTTGATTCAAAACATACTGAAACATAGTACTTACCTTTCTTTCCGAACCAAGCCTTTCTCTTAAGGCAATCTTTCTTAAGGTGACTAGCTTTTTTGCAGAAGAAGCAATGCTGCTCTTTATGGATTTGGCCCTCATTGACCTTCATCGGGGCGTTGTCCTTCTTATTATTCTTCTTTCTTGGCTTTCCCTTTCTACTGCTAGCTTTATTGTGTGTTGTAAAATGGATAGAGTGCTCTTTCATTTTTTTTAATCTCCCTTCCTCTTGCACCAGCATGGCCTTGATTTTTCACAGGTTCCATTTCTCTTTAAGAGTGTTAAATTCACTTGGAATTGGCCAAATTCATGAGGAAGTGAGTTGATGATGAATTATACTACGAAGGATTCACTCACATCCATGCTCATTGATTTTAGCTTTGCAGCCAGATTTGACATGCCTATTGCATGATCATGGGTAGGTTGAGACCAATCACACTTTTTGGTTGTCAGTTTACTCATCAAATTTCCTACAATAGACTTGTCAGCTATGTTTAATTGTGAGTACTCCTTGATTTTCATCATGAATTTCCTTGCATTGTCTGTATTAGGTATTGATCGCTTAACATTTTTAGCCATTGTCAATCGCATCAAGTTCAGACTCAACTTATTGGACTTTTTTCAAGCCTCAAAATATCTCTTTTTGGCTTTTGTACTACTCTTAGTAATAGCTACAGGCTTGTCAACAATTAAAGCCAAGTCCTTATCCATGATACCCAACTAAAATTGGATTTACTCAGACCAATCGACATAGTTTAGCCCATTGAGCTTGACCAGACCATTGTCCAAAGCTAACAAATTATTAAAAGCTGCAAACATAATACAAATTCACACATTAGTGTTTTGAGTATAATTAATGGATTCAGACTATATATATATAGTTCACCTTTGGGTGATACCTAAATACATATCCTAATTAAAACCATAACAATGCTAACAAACATATATATTCTCACTTTAATAGACAATCAATTATACTCAAACTAGTATGCATGTTATCATTGGATATACAAACATATTTACCATGTCGATAAGTCTCTTCAATATTATTAATTATAAGCAATGATCCACCTTTGGGTGATCTGCTAGCATTATAATTAATAAACTTAATTATCCAGTTCATCTTATACGTCATCAATTAGAATTATATAATATAAACAATTGAAATAATACATAATTTATTGTGTAAATATCTTTTCAAGCAAAGTCACTTTGGTGACTAAAAAGTTTACTATACAACAGACATTTAATTAAGTAAATATAAATAAAATTGGGAATTTAACTATAACATTGAAATATCATGCTTTAAAGTCCACAACTTTTAGGGACTAAATTGTAACTTTTTTCAATACTAGAATGTAATGGTCCAAAAACTATGAGGACCAAAATGAAATTTGTCATCTTCTACTTTTTTGTTTCCATTTCGGAAATCACAGCGAACAACCAAAATTCCATTTAACAATTCCAGCAAATGTACAATCTCGAACTTCGATGTTATCCAACAAAATCAAACAGCTTTTAGGCAAAAAGCAATCCAATTCCATATTAAATTAATTTACAGGTGAAATAACCCAATGGAAATCAATTCCAACAAAGCCAAAACGACGATTTCAGCAAAACAAAAATTAACATTTTTCCAATCAAAATTAATTAATTTTAGGCAAAATACTAATTACACATATTACCAATAAAATAATCACGATTTAATTAATTATTTAATCATATAAAATTATAATGGAAGTAATAAAATAATATTAATTTCATTCCATACCATAAATTCTAAATTTAACCTTAATGCGAATGAAAATATCATAATCTACTCTATACCACATGTAAAATAATGTTTTGATATTTTAAACAATATTTTAAGTTTAGATTTTTATTCAAGATTTATTATGATATAATTAATTCAATCCAATTGATTAGGATTTATAAAATAAGAGTAAAAAAGGGAGATACTAATTTTGATTTATGGTTGCAAATACCTTCTCGATGTAAGGGATTTATCCACTCTCACATTCTCTTTTTTGTCATTCTTTTCAATGGTACAGGAATGCATTTCTTTAATTTTGATAACTATATCTTAGTTCCGAAGGGAGGAGAAGAGTTTTTTTTTTTTATATTAAAATTCTAGTGACTATAAAATTTTCTACATTTTCAATGACCATTATTTTGAATCCATGCCCATAGCTCAGATTCCTGGTCATCTGGGTCACTTGGGGTCGTGACTTTTTTAAGAATGGTATGAAAATAAAATTTATTTAAAAAAAGAAGGTAATTTGTTGACTATTTGGAAGAATGGCGTGATCCAATCCAATTTCGCAATCAGTCATTGCAAAATCAGAATGGTGAAGCCCGTTGGTAGAGAAAAGTGAGCAGATTTATGAAATTTCACATAGTGGTGGGGCTCGCATCTCCAATTTTGCAACACAGTTCTGCGAAAATGGATATTTTTCTTTTTGAAAAAAAAAACTATATAATATATATATTGTTGGTCTTGTCTTAATTTTTTTGTTGCTAGAAATTCAACGTTTGGTCATATATTATTTCACCAGAGGGTGTTTACTTTCTACCCAATGCTGTTCATTCTACTATTTCTTTTGATTACATTACTTTCAATTTCTGGGAAAAATAATTTACAATTCATGAAAATTAATAAGCAAAAAAGATAATGCTGAATAAAAGGAAAAATAATTTGCAATTAAAGAGAAAAACAGATAAATAATTGTTTTTCTTTTTGGCCAAATAATTAATTTATAAAATTTTTTTAAAAATAAAATAGAATTAATGCATTGTCGATATTTTGTTATTTGGCATGGTAAATATAATATGAGTTGCATGAGGTCAACTACTCTAACGGTAAGATAGAATTTCCAAGAGACGCCTATAGCCTTCTATTTTATTTGTCTAGAAGTCTCGACTTGCTTTACAAAGAAGAAGAACTCAGGCAATAATAGATTGACTCGTAGAAAATATCTCGAATAAAGTGGAGTTTAATTTTATTAAGAATTCAGCCAATAATAGTTTGAGATGTAGAAAATGAGACAACTCGATCTGTGGCTATGCATATTAACAAACATGTAGAAAGAATTAAGCATTTGGTTTATCAATGGCAAAGGCTATGGCCACACATATTAACAAATTAATCTCTTTGCTTCATGCGAGAATAAAATTCAGTCAAATGCTGAGCACTAGGTAGAAAGTAAACACCCTCTGGTAAAATAACATATGATCAAATATTGGATTTCTAGCAACAAAAAAAAGATAAAGACCAACAATATATATATATATATATATATATTAAAAAAAAGAAAAATATCCATTTTCGCAGTACTAAGAAAAATATCCATTTTCGCAGTACTGTGTTGAGGAATTGGAGATACGGGCCCCACCACTATGCGAAATTTCATGTATCTGTTCACTTCTCTTCATCAACGGGCTCCACCATTCTGATTCTGCAATGACTGGTTGCGAAATTGAACTGGATCATGCCATTCTCCCAAATAGTTAAAAAATCACTATCTTTTTCCAAATAAATTTCATTTTCACACCATTCTTAAAAAAATTCCCTTGGGGTTCATGTTTGTTTAACGATGCTGTTTCCCATAGTCCTGTTATGATACGGAATGTAACAACTTCTTATTATGGTAAAGCTTCCCATTCTGGGAGGACTTCCTACCTTTGCGAGACTCCTCCTCCAGTAGGATTCACATGGCTATCAGGATTCTTAACCAGAGTAGGATACTCATCACTATAAATAGTTAGGATCATCATATATTTAGCCCTCTCTTAGCTATTTTTCTACAAAGAACACTCTTTATTATTTACTGACTTGACCATCGGAGAGTCATCTGCCGGATTCTACTGAAATTTCTTTGTTTTCAGGAACCTTGGAAGCAGCAGTCAGATCAAACGAACCCGATAGCAATTATGTAATTTTCGAATTGTTATCAAGAATCAATCCAAATAATATGGGTCATACTTTATGATTAATTGAATTAATCTAACAGATGTATGCTTAGATATGGATAGATATTACTTATATTAGTAATTTTTGTGTCTAAAATGATCACATTGTTAAAAAAATTACAAAAAAATTAAATTTACAAAATTAAAGCTAAAATTTAATCAACTTGATAATTTTAACAAATATTTGAAAAAAGAAAATAAGGAAATAAAAAATAAAATCACCTTATTGGCAACCAAAATAACATATTTTCATTTCCTTTGCTAGTAGAATAATATTTGACCGATCTTCATCGAATAAGGAAATATTAGAGGCAACAGGAGACCGGAATCTCTTCGGTAAAATTTAATTTATATGCAATGGTTTGAGTTAAAAGCTAATTATCTATAAATTGCATTAGTTACTACTTGAAAACTTTCACCCCTCAGAGACAGCCACAATGCATATTCAGTTTTCTGCTATATTCAACCCTTAACTTTCTATAATCAAATTTCAAGTTGTTACATATCTTCAAGATTATTATGCAAATCATCAATCAACAAAATCAGCAAACAAGTTCATTAAATTTATGGTTTTTGCCTTCTGGTGGAGAAATGTTTACTGAAATCAATTCCATTATCCTATTAATTAATTATATTAATTTCTCATGCCTAATGTAATACTAATCTAAATCCCTGATATTTTAAAATTGATTAAAAATCTTTACATAATTTCACCAACTCACTCGCTTCTTATTAAGTGACACACTAATTTGCACTTAAATACAAAGATTAATATATGAAAATGGAGTATTCAGTTTTATAATCATTAATCACTGGCAAGTGGTAAGAAGCCAAAAAAATTTAATAGAATTTATTAGCATTATACGAACATCCGACTAATAAATTAAACTGAATGAGCAAATTGGTCCTTTCAACGCTTTCTTTTGCTAGTTAACTCTAACCAATGATACATAATATCTAATAAATAAAAAAATTATTTTAGTCTAACATTAAAATAATAGAGAATTATTAATGTCTAAAAAATATAACATAGATAATATGTAATCAAAATATAACATTAATAAACAAAATTTAATTATTTTTTTAAGTTCATATCATGACTCAATTCTTTCATAAATAAACGAGGTAAATTTAATAATTTCTCACTTAAGCTGATACTCCACAAGGAGAACCCAACACTCCTTGTTTTTGCTATTTCAAACCTAACAGCTCTTCATACTTGAGCTACCAGATTTTTTCAAGTTGCCTAAAACACCTTCAAACAGCTTGTCTGGGCTATTTGCACCAGAGTTGTTGCCATCTGAGTCGTCAACATCAAAGTCTGCAACAAAAGAATAGTTCTTTTGAGGTCTTTGCTTTTGGTAATAATTTTCAATGGAAGTTCCAGTCTTGGTCCCTAAACCCAATTGACCAGATGGTTGTAACTCATTTTCTGAACTAGCCATGGCTTTGCCCTTCCTATTGGCACCATTGTCACTACTGTACCACGAATCAAGAATCTGAATTAATGAGCTATCTTCACTATTCATTTCAGACTTTGCTTGCACTTCAAGTTGAGTCGAAGGTGAGGGCTCTCCTTCTGAATCTGAAAACTTATCATCAGCATGGGTCCACTCATACTGAGGGTAGGAACATTTTTCTTCTGGTGCCGTCCTGCTGGTACTTGTTTTACTGATAGGACCCAGTTCTTCCCATGTAAAGTCAGATTCATCACTCTTCGATGTATCTGATAATTTATGGCCTAAATTTGCTGATGAATGAATTGTTTCACTTTTTTGGATATTATGAACAACACTCTCCTTAGGCATCTTATTGGCAGGAACAATATATCGGGACTCTATTTTCACCCCAGGCATTACCTCTATCAAGGAGGTCAATTTATGGCAACCAAGTTTTTCTATATCCAGAAGATATCCATATCTCTCAAGGAAAAGCTTTCTAAAAGATCCAATATCATATCCTTCTGGAAATTCCTTCAATATCTCATCCACAAGCTTTTGGCAGTCCATTAGTATCTCACTTCTAGACCTTGCTGACAACTTTTTGCGTCTAACTGGTTTAGAAACTCCAGCATGAGAAATATTATGAATTCCTCCAGTTTTTCCATCTCCATCACATTCAGGCTGTCTCTTTGGATTAGATTGTACTGGTGGCCCTAAGAAAGCAGACCTCAAGCTATTTGAAGTAGAGTCACCCAATGAAGTACTCTCTTCAACAGACCGAGTCAGCTTGAAAGGTGATGCGTGAGAAGGATATTCTTCCACCCATTTCTTCTCTGAGATTAGCATGTCAACCAACTGTAGAGCATCACGTTCATTAAGTGATCTAAGAACCGAAGGTCCATCCTTTTGCAAATTCCTGGTCATCTCTTCTCTGACAAGTAACAAATTAAAGGAGCATTAGCATAGGATAGTGGCTGCAACTGCTAAATTTGCCCCCACAATTTGAAATTAAGATGGAATTAACTAAGTTCATGAGAATCTAAACAATATGGTCCCAACTAATGTTGCCACAAAGACAGCTAAATATGGTAAATGAAAATGCTCTTTTTTGGCATACTTCATTGTTTTTAGAAATACCAGTCATAAATTACTCTTGACATCTATCGTAAACTAATAAAAGTTCAAAATCTCATTGATTTACCCTCTTAACACACCTTAATCCAGTAGAATTATGGTAGTCAAACAAGCTCCCACCAAATTGCTTGCTTTGTTCATATGTAGTTTGCCACTTGTAAAAAAAGGGTATACATTATCTTTTGAAACTTATAAAACGTACTGTAAAACATAAAAAAGAAGACAATCTAGTTAAGAAGTTCAATAAACATGCCGATCAATTTGCAATGTGGTCATCAAACTTGAAATTTACACAGTCAAGCTCCTCAACTAGCAAATTTCATTCATTACAGCCCTCATCAATTCATTTGTCCATTTTCTCTAACAGGTCTACAGAATTCTGTTATTTAACATCACAATTATCCTATTATTTCATATACATTATTAACACTGGGAATATCTAATAGTGTATGATTAGAAAACTTTGCAAGATGGCGAACTAATGGCCCACAAAAATGGCACATGTTAATAGGATTACAACCCAAAAGCCTAAAACTTAGACTTATAATAAAAGTATTTGGACCTCAGAGCAAATTAGAAGAAAATTCAAGTTATACATCCATGAGTTTTTGACAACTCCACTTTGTTGGATCAAGAAGTTGAAACATAATAACCTTCTTATGAACTTCATAAGAGAGAAAGGGTAGCAGATTATCACTCAAAATGCAAGCACATGGGGAAACACAAAAAAAGGGAACTTTGTAGACAAAATAGATAGTGCAGATAAATTAAGGAACCTGGTCTTTGATTGTGATACAACAAGTGACCCTGGATGCGAGTCAAAAAAGGAGTCCATTTCCCTCCAAAATGAATTATCACAAAGAATTTCATGCTTTCCAGAATAATTGTTCATCTGCTTGACACTGTGCTGATCAGCAGGCAAACTAGCACTTGAGCTGTTGCCCCAAAAATTACACCATTGCTTAATCCTGTTAATTATTTTCCCCCTATTTTCACTATGCAGTTCAGAAGAACTTTCTTTTCCCAGGGTTGATTGACTATTGGATAAAGAACAAGTTGCGGGAGATACTGGAACACTCCCTTGATTTGGTGGCTCCACAATTTCTTTCTCAAAGGTTTTCTTTTTAAAGCTATCAACTGATGGACTGCATTTGTAAAGAATGTTTTCACATTTCTTCTTATAGTCATCTCCAATTGAATAAGATTTGCTTGGAATGTCATAACTATCATTCCCAGAACCATCATCACTGCTACTAAACCATCTTCTCCAGATTTTCTTGAGATAACTTTCTTCAGTTTTAGGCCGTTGTCCCTTCGCTGGTGACAGATCATCGTCACCAATGAGTGATTTACCCACTTCCACAAATTTTTCATCAATTGATTGGCCAGCTCCAATTTCTTCCAGAGGCTTTTCAATATCAGATTTGGCAGCTTTGTCAATAAAAGGTGGGCGGTCTTGGACTTTACTTGCAGACACATCTGCACCTGTATCAAGGGATGAAGATGTTGACGGTTCCTCATCCACATATTCATTAGTAGGTGTGTCCTTGTCATTTGGATTCATAGAATTAGAATGCAGTTTTGCGTCACCCATTATAGGACCAGTAGGTGTGCATGGATTCAGCTTGAATGGTTCAGGTTTTACACTAATGGCATGCATAACAGGCACCACATACTGCTTGTCCTTTAGCATCAAAATATCTGACATGGACAAGAGAAAAGGTGTGAATTTTTTATATCCATAAAAGTCTTTGTCAACGTCCACCTTTCTTCTTGCCAGCTCAGAACGAAAAATACCAATCGGAATTCCTTTAGGATACAACCTCAATATATCATGGATCTGCTTCACAACTAATTTTGGAATAGGATGAACCTTGCCCTCAGTAGATGCTTCAGTCAGCTCATCCTCTGAATGTGTTGCTTGCGCAACTAAGAAGGGGTCTTCAAGTGGGACTTTATAGTGGCCATACCAAGAACCATAAGGACCATCTGGGGGTTGGTTAAAAACCTTTCCAGTTAGGCTTTCCCCTCTGACCAAAGCATTCCAACACCACATGATACTTGCTGCACTGCAAAGAACACTAGGAGTAGCATCTCTACTTGCAAGCAATATATTGTAATTGTTCATTCTTAGTCGGTGTAGCACACCAGCAAAGTCATTGTCACTGGAAATTAAGAAAAGATGGGCAGGTGGAGGATTTTGGGAAACCCAATGCATAAGATCAACAAGAAGAAACCTATCAGCACTGTTTTTTCCTCCTGCATCAATAGAAGAATGCAAAGTGAGATGACTGCGGAACATATCCAATTCAATTTTCAGAGTTATAGGTGATTTAAAATAGTTTCAATGATATATTCTCTCAAGGAATTTTGATTATTGATATTCTTTTTGAATGTTGAACAGCAGCAGATAAAGACAAGTATTTCATCCATCTTACAACGTTCAGTACATTCGAATATATTAGTTTACATTATGGTTTATCTTGCAGAGTTGTCAAAAGAGCAAAGTCCAACCTAACATTAGAGAATTGTCAAGAAGGGCAAGACTTATCTTCCAAGAATTAAGTTGATTGTATACGGGAATCATATTAGTTACCAAAACAAATAAGGTAGCCTAGTAGTCACTACTACATAACTACACATAAAGATGATAGAATAAGATAAGGAAATTCAAAGCCTTCTGCTAAAGTAGCATCTAGAAGGATCCCCTCAATATAGAAAATTAGCACTCTGGTAGAAATTTGAACAGAATAACAGCATGCAAAAAGGCTGAGGTATGCAAAGTTGCTAATGAAAGCACAGGAAAAAAAAAGGATAAGAAAAGAACATGCAAATGAGAAGGAAGGAGAAGAAAAGGGTTGGAAGCAGGAGAAATTTAATAAAAGGAGATAGACTCCCTTATAACATCTCAATGAAACTCGCAAAAGGTTTGTGCAAATCGGGAAGAAGTGTTATTTTATTTAGGAGGAGAAAACAAAATGGAGATTTACTGATAATGTAAGCAGAAGGTTAGCCATTAACCACACCTGGAAGTTCATGGAGTTAACAAAAAAATAATAAAAGATAATGGCAATAATAAAATCGAAGGAAAGAATTCAGAGTTTCAGACATTTTCTTGTAAGATTATAGCCTAATAAAACACAACACCACTGCCACACAGCAAAATGGAAAACAAATAATTTAACAAATTTATCCAAATATGTCCAATAAACCATTCTTGTAACCTAACTTGAGTATTATAAACTATTCCAAACATATACTATTAACATGAAGAATAAAAGAGACTTTCATAGTTGCCTTCCTCAGTATACCCAGAGATGCATAAAACCATATAATTTGACCGATTGAAGATCTCATTCTGCTTTATCAAATGCAAAAGTTGCACAAATAATCATTTATTAAATTGTTTCAGCAAAAAGCCACATACTTTCAATAAATTGCTGTCACCAAAAAAACTTATAACATCTCAAAAATTGAAAGAGTAAAAACAGAAAAAAAAAAGAAAAAAACAGAAAAATAGAAGAAATATGGTAGAATATAAGAAAAGAAGAACAAACCTTTAGGAACATGAGTGAGGCTGATTCCAGTCAAAGTGAGAGCCTCCTGTTTAGCCTTTGGAAGCAGTGAAACATCTCCAAAAGCTGTAATTTGAACAGGACCTTTAATCCCATTTTCCCTGATCGCCGCCATTATCGTCTGCGCCACTTTGAATACATTAACACCTTTAGGCAATTGGCAGTTCTCGAAATCCCACCATACAGATACCTTCACATTTCTGCGGTCCTCCTCGGGAAGCCGCCGTGACGAATGGGGCCGGGAGAGAGGAGTTGCGGAAGAAGAAGAGAAGTGAGAGGCAAAAATCGAATATGGAAATGGTGAAGAGGAGTAAAAAAGGAAGTTTTTTGACGAAAAGG
Organism: Excoecaria agallocha; assembly: GCA_037975025.1. Lineage (NCBI taxonomy): Eukaryota > Viridiplantae > Streptophyta > Magnoliopsida > Malpighiales > Euphorbiaceae > Excoecaria > Excoecaria agallocha. Next base: position 110,346,892 of record CM075807.1, read on the forward strand.
GTTTAACTGACATGATCGAAAGATTAGGGTTTTGGGGTTTCCGAGTTGGGGAGGTGATGGAGAATGGATGGATTCAGTGTCATTTCATGGGGGAACAAGGGTTTAAGGATGCGAATATGCATTTGCAAGCCAGAGGAAGTTATGCGTGGGAATAGGAGAAAGATGCTGGGAGATGTAAAACCCTTGGTAAAGCCCTGCACATGCAGTGCACATGCTTAAAAGAAACCCCTATTCCAGTATTTGCATTCCTAAATCGATAAAGCCCGAAGTCTGTTTATTTGGAAAATCGGAGTAATTTTTCAAACCAGACCCCCATTGCATTCGTTGTCCTTCGCCGGCCGCCGTTCACAGTCTACGTGACCAACCAGCTGTCGTGTTCTCCGGTAAGATTCTAGGTTTTTTTTTTCTTTCTCTTTCTTCTAATTTCCTTAATCAGTTGATTCAATTGTATGAGCATAATCAGAAGCTATCGCTTCTTCTCTGAATTGTCTGATGCAATTGTCCAATTTCTGAATTTTCTGATTTGTTACTCTGTTCTATTCGCTTCTTCTCTGCTTTCTTTCTGTTTCTCCACTTAAATTTATTCGCTCTTGATTCTTGTTGCGTTTCATTTTCTATTGCTTTTTTTGCTTGTTCATGTTGCAATTCTGTTGATTCTGTGTTGCTTTCTTGCAAACTTTCTTACAAATTTGGGAGTGGATGGAGTAATTTCATATTTACTTCAAATTTTAAAGAATTACTCTTAATTACTCAGTATTTATGTTAGATTTGTCAAATAAGAGAGAGTAAACGGGAGTAACTTCTATTTACTCTACTCCTATTTACTCTCATCTACTCTACTCATCCAAACAAAGCCTTAGAGTTTCTGTTGCTGGAGAGAAACTATTATCTGAATATGTTTAGGGCTTGTCGTTTGTTATGCAGCATGGACGGTGAGTGCAGGAAATAGAAGAAAATCAAACGTAAGTGTTAAGATTTGAGTATATGGATTGAATTCTTCCGATTAAAATGGTCTGCTGGTTGATTCATATAAATTCTAATTCACCTGAATCCCTGTATTTTCTTACCATACATACTGGTGGAAATTTGCTCGGGAAATTGATGTTATTGATTTTAGTATGTAGCAATAAAAGTTGAATGACGGTAACATACAGAATAGCAAAAAATTAAAGGGCAAATATTTTTTTCTTCTTTTTGTAATTGTCACGTACATGCTTATGACACTTTGCCTAATCCTATCAAGACTCTTTTATTTCACCTCCTCTGTAATCAACTTTCTTCTTCTTTAATAAGACGTTCTTCTATTTCTTTTCTTAAATGGTGACTACGTGTAGTTTCCATCGATATTAATGCTTTTTTTAAAGAAATTATGTGCTGCTAATATGTATTGTAGACATCTCAACATAGCTCAATCACAGCCCTAGTTTCTAGAATTGATTGGCAACGTAAGCTTCTAATTTCAATTTTATGTTTCTGGTATTGATTGACGACTTTAAAATATCACATATTTTTTTAAGAGCAAAGTTCTTTGCACCATCTTAATAGGATAGATTTCTGGAGCTTTCTGGATTTTTATAACTGTAGTACTTGTATTCCTCTATTGTTTTGTTATCTACTATTTAATTTTTTTTGACCTGTTAGCTGAAATCATGGTAGTACTTTACATGTGGCTTTATGCATCTATTGGTAATGGTTTATTCGTATTTGCATTGGTATGGTTTTGATGTTATGCATGTCACCTGTTGTACATATAATGAAAGGTTACCTATAATAGCAGCTAAGAAGAAATAAACTTCTATATGACATTTGAATGCACTGACTTTTTATTTCTGTCTATCAACTAAATGATAAGAGAAATATTAACTTCATGCCCAATTTTAATGTTGGTCAATGTTTTAACTTAAGTAAATTTTGGCTTTGTAATTTACAGTTGGTTAGCATTAGCAATTGTCACTGACTGTGCAAGGTGTGGCCGTAATGTACATATGGAGCCTCTATAGGAAGTGTAATTAAAAACGATGTTTATTTGTTTATGTTCTTTGCAATAACAGTGATGCGGTATTTGTTTATGTTTTTGCAACAGCAGTGATGCAAAACAACATTCTCAACATAGTAAAAAGGTTTAGGATTCACACTTTTTGAAGGGAAAAAAGTTGTAGCATTTACAAATTGTATTATTGCCATTGCTAATAACTTCTTCCCCCTTTCATTTGACTTGCAATGTAGGCTAATATATACATTACTTGCTCATTTAGTTAACTCCATTGCTACCAAATATATAACACATCACCAATATCTGAAAATTTTGTATGCCAGAACCTAATTATTGGTGATTGCATGTAAATTATGTAGATAAAAGTCATATTTTCTAAGTGGATGGAAGGCTAGGTAACTGAGTGTGCTGTTAAGGAAACATGGTAAACTTTGGCCTTATTATATGTATCTATTGGCTTGGTCCTAGATATTTGATGTACATGTGGATGCAACGATGATCAGGTCATTGCTGTAGGACATGAAGTTGCAAATTCCAAAACAGAAATGAGGTTTGTGTGTGTGCTGCATGACACAGGACACAGTTGTCCTATTTTTCTTTGGGTCCTCGCATTTGCACTTATTTATTTTCCAAAAACTTAAGTGTGCAAGGCCTGCTGCCCTTAGTGCCATTTAACTGAAGAGAGATTGCATTACACTCACTTTGCATTTGGTTAGCCTAGTATTACAAGATTACTGTGGAGATCTTGACAACTGTCCAATCCTTTTTTTTTTTTCTCAAAGATAAAATTGGGCTTTTGGGATTTATTAGTGTGGGTCCATTGAGATATTGGTGTTAAATTGCAAATCATCATAGCCAAAGGAGTTGTTTCCCAACATGAGAGGCAAAGATTGCTTCTTTAATGAAGTAATTAGGGGGAGTAGTAGAGGTTTCTGATTCATTGTCCTGGTGGGATCTATATGTCCTTGAAGTTTGAACTTGTAATGGTTGTTTTATGTCTTAGAAGTTAATTGATTTTGGTCTCTTTCTATGTCGTTGCAGAATGGAAAGTGAACAAGGGCTGCTTGAAGCTAAAATGAAGGAGAAGATTCTCCAGATCTTCAAAGACTTTTTAACAAGGTAATTACAGTATGGAAATGTACAGCATCCACATGAATTCTTGAAGTGAAAAATTTCCAATTCAAGATTGTACTTAATTTGCCCACATTGAAATATCTGATTTATTTTATATTTGTGACCCTGTGATTATAGGGTCACAAAGCTTGAGGAACTTGGGGCTCTTGGAGGCAGATTACTTGGTGGCTTCCAGGAAGGGCTTGGTAAGTGTGTCAATAGCATGTAATGGTTGGTTATAGTGCGCCCTCTCTCTCTCTCTCTTCTCTTTGCCTTTTATTTCACTACTCCCACTTCGTTGCAGATATTATCTCTTGCAATTCTCCATACAGAATTTCTTCGGCGGCCTCCAATAAACAGGAAAGCTGAGTTGATGGATATCATCCTCAAAGCCAATGAAACAGAGAGGCTTAAATCATATATGGCAGCTAGATGTCTCAACAATCAAGATAGTATACAAAGCGTTAGCAAGTGTAAGTCTAATTTTAGTCTTAGTTTTAGAGTATAATAAAATTAAACTAAAAATATTAGAAAAGGGCATTATATGAATGAGCTTGTATTTGCATGTGCTCTAATGTTTAGTGTCTGCTTAAAATCTAGTTGCTATAAATCCCCATTCAACTGTAAGCTAGTACCGTTTTCATTGCATTGTTGCAATAACCTTTCCTTTCTGTTCCATGGGAATAAAGCATTGCATTTGCATGCATATCTTCTGATAATTATGATAGGTATAAACGTAGAAGGGAAAATCAGTAAATTTTATGGGGGTAATTAAGTAAATTTAGGGGGTAGTTAATCTAGTTATTTGTAGTGTTTCTTATGAATTTTCTATTTTGTTTCCTAATGGTAGAAAAAGTCGTTGCCCAGCTGTATTAGTGAGGTTATTAGAGGAGAGTCTGCATGCTCTCTTGTTCTCTAGTGCAGCCAATCATTGGCTGATTCCCTTATTATGTAACCGAAGTATCTTGTGGGGGACCATCGGATTTTTGAATACAGATTTCATCTTCTCTCTCTCTCTCTCTCTCTCTCTCTCTCCTCCGTTTGTCTTCTATTTTCTACACTAGCCTTAAAAACCTCCATTTTTGGAAATTAAATCCAAAAATTATTCATCCATCATCTAAGTTAGGATTTATTCCTAACAAACTGGTATTAAAGTCTCCTTCAATCCATTTTTACTTTGTTACAGTATGGAAAAAAAAACCCAAATATCTAGAAAACTTCAACCTCCATTGACGAATTGGAGGAACAATTGAAATCTCTTAGCTCAAGAGTTGAAGAACAGAGAGAAGCTTATCTCCATCAAATGGAATCCAGACTTGGGAACATGGAGACTAGGATGAAAGATTTCCCGTTGGAGCACCAATAGAGGATGGAAGGATTACTACTGGAGCAGAACAACTCCCAAATGCATCCAATACCCCCAACCATCACCCAAACTCAGTCAAATAGCAACAGTAATAGAGGTAAAGATCTACAAGTTTTCATTAATGAAACTGCTAGATCTGATGGGAGAATTCTGCCAAATTCCAAATGAACAAACCAATATAGAAAAAACTTACTTTAACAAGCTACTGCCCAAATGTGACTTGCAGTTTTTTGAAGGGACAAGGAGCAAAACATGGATTAGCAAATGTAAGAAGTACTTTCAGATCTTTGAAAGTGTTACTTGAGAGGCAAGTAGACTTTGCTAGTTTGTTTTTGCAAGGTAGAGCAGGATCCTAGTTTTTGAATTGGAGTAAGGATAAATAGGGAATAAGATGGGAGAAATTTTTTGAAGCTTTATGTTGGAGATTCAGAGAGGCGAATGAAGATAATGTAGTAGAGGAATTCTAAAGACTTAGGCAGAATGCTACTATAGAAGCTTCAAAGCTTAGAATGGAGAAGCTCTATGTACAATACAGTGAGTCCTATTATGTGTCTTGTTTCATTGGAGGGTTAAAAGATAATATAAGTAGTATTGTCAACATGTCTAAACTCCTAGATCTATAGACTGCAATAGAGCAAGCCAAGTTACAGGAGATCCACCTAGAAGCTAATAAACCTAAAGCTCCTATAAAATCTTACCCACCCTTTGAACTTTGGGAATTCAATAACCACTCTAAAAAGCCAACCTCAAACACCTCTAACCAGCCTATCTTAACACCATCAGTAACCAAACCATCTAATGCTCTGAAGCTGCTACTTATACTTTCAAGCACACAAATCAATTTCAAAAGAAAACATCTGGTTTATGCTACAGGTGTGGTGATGGCTATTTTCCAGGTCACTAGTGTGCTACCAAGAAACTTATGTCTATTCAAGCTACTACTAAAGCAAAAACTGAAGCAAAGGAAGATTGGCAAGATGTTGGAGAACCTGAGAATGAACCTGAGCATATAAGACTATCCCTCATTGCACTTGATGGTGGTCTTAGTGATAATACCATTAAGTTAAAAGGGAAGCTAGCTAGAAGGGCTATTATGATTCTCATAGATAGTGGCAACACTCATAGTTTTTTCGATACTAAAATGGCCAAAAACCTCAACCTTTGTGTCACTCTTGTCCCTCTGGTTATTGTTACAGTGGCTGATGGTAGGAAAATCATGGTGCAAGATAAATGTGACAATTGCACTTGGACAATGCAAGGCAAGCAGTCCCAATTTGACCTTAGGGTCCTGGAACTTGAGGATTATAATCTTATCTTGGGAGTTGATTGGATGAGGTGTCACTCCCCAATCACCTTCGACTTCAATTTGAACAAGCTCATTATTAACCAAGAGGGGCAGCAGCTAGAGTTACAAGGGTTGAATGAGCATGCTGCCCTGAAGATGATGTCTACCAAGAGCTTGAATAAGCTAGTACAAACTGGGTGGAAGGGTATCACTATAAGGCTCTTTATCATGACAGTAACTCCAACAGAAAACCAATCCTTATGCCCTGACACTGCTTATCATTCAACTCCTGCCCCAATACAGTAGCTTTTATACAAATTCTCTGGCATTCTCCAAATTCCTAAGGGTCTACCTCCTCGTTACATATACCATCCAAAAAAGCTATTTGGGAAGATGCCCCAGGTCTTCAACACTAGTCCCTGAGTTTTATTATTCTTGGGGACAATAATTTTCTCAAGGGGAGAGTTTGGTATAAACGTAGAAGGGCAAATCAGTAAATTTTATGAGGGTAATTAAGTAATTTTCATGGAGTAGTTAATTTAGTAATTTCCAGTGCTCTTTATGAATTTTCTGTTTTGTTTCCTAATGGTAGAAGAAGTTGTTGCACAGCCATATTAGTTAAGTTGTTAGAGGAGAGAGTGTGCATGCTTGTCCTCTAGTGCAGCCAATCATTGGCTGATTCCTTTATTATGTAACGGGAGTCTCCTTGTGGGGGGTCATCAGATTATTGAGTACAGATTTCATCTTCTCTCTCTCTCTCTCTCTCTCTCTCTCCTTTGTTCTTCTTCTTCTATTTTCTGTACTAACCTTAAAAACCTCCATTTCTGGAAATTAAATCCAAAAATTATTCATCCATTATCTAAGTTAGAATTTATTCCTAACAAGTTACCACATGAATTGTACTCTATATGGGTACATCTGCATGATAATAGCTGTACATTCACTTAGCAGGGGATATCATCAATTTTGGGCTGTGGTTATTACATGTCTTATTTTATTTTCATTTAAATCATATCCTTTTATCTGAGCTTCAGATAGAATTAGTTTTATGAATTCTTTATCCTTTTACTGTTCTTGTTCAATTTCATTCTTATTGGTCTAAAATTTGTGAACAGAAGTACATAGATGTCTTCTTGGACTTCATGACCATTTGATTAAAGGTATGTTCTTGTGAACACCATAAAGATCTTAGCAAAAGAGTGAGAGCCTGCAATATATATGAGTGTGCCTTCTTCTTCTTCTTCTTCTTTTTCAAGATTAGTTCTGAGCTTGCCAAGTTGATGCTTTCATATCTGCATATGATTTTGCATATCTTCTTTATTATGTAGCAAATATGGATACCTTCACTCTGTAAACAACTATTAGTTGCTGTTGGATTTCTGTAACATTTTGTTATTGATCTCATTTTGGCAAATTAGCATAATGCCGCAATGTGTACTGTGTTTTTATTTTCCATTGGAAGTTCTTGCTCTCTCTCTCTTCTTCTTCTTCTTCCTTCCTTCCTTCTCTTCTTCTTCTTTGCTTCATCCCAGCATATATATGTGATTCTGATATTTTGGGTGGAATTGAACTATATCAACGGGAATTGCAGCGGAAAGCATAATAAATGAACTAGAAAATCTTTTGGCGGCTGTATCCATTGCAATAACTGATAATGGAAGTATCTCACCTTTGAGGAATGAATATTTATACGTAGATATGGATCAACAAGCAACTACTAACCAGGTCAGTGATTAAGCAAACTCCAATTTCGCATAAGAATTAAGACAATATTGTTTAATGTTTATTCAAGATACTGTAAACTGCTGAAAGTTCTTTCTTGTTAGGAAGAAACGCCATCATCAGGTTTGCAAGAACTTGAAATGACAGATTATGCTGCCTTGATGGGAATCATTTACAGTATGTTAAAGCAGGATTATGTGATGCAGGCAATGAACTTCACATTCTCCCTTTCTCATCTTTGTTTTGGAGATACAATTAGCCCTTGAGATGATTGGTTTGTTTCTTTAATGCAGGAAAGAATTGTTGCTTCACTTAATCTCAAATCTTTGCCTGGTGAATTGGAGAGCTACTGCTTAATGTGGTCTATACGGCCTTTTATCAATGATAAAATTATGCATCATGCTTGGAGACATATTCATTAGTCATTTGATCTTTTTGGATTTGGTAGATTGCTTCTTAATTTGTAAGGTCAAAGACTACTTTTAACTTGTGCTCAAATTTTCTCTTTCCATATAGATCATAATGTGTCACAAATGTTAAACTTTAAGTAGAAAATGACGTAAATATTATGTTAGCTTAATGTTGTACTTCATTTTCTGTTTAATAAGTTTTTAAAAACAGCAGACGAAGAGCTGTTCATGGAAGCATTTGTTGAAAATAAATCCAGTATTGATATTGGTGGAATCATATATGCTCATGAATGTTCGCTGCCCATTGGTTAATTTCCAGCAACAGCTTGTTATTCCTGCGGTGGCAGAACAGACTTATTTTTAAGAGCATTGAATGTGATTCCAGGTTCCTCCATTGTTGAACGGCCATTTGATCCTGGGAACGGTTGCTGTAACTGCAAGGTGCTTGCTGGCTGATCACGGTTAAGAACCTTGTCCTCTATTCTATTGGAGCACATTGTTTTGCTATTCACATGAGCTACCGGTTGCAAGGACAAAGAAAGCCACTGTTTCCTCTGATGCTTGAGAGTGTCAATTGGCATTTGAATATTTTTATCAACTGTCAGAGGCTCCTCAGTTGTCCCCTTCCTCATCTTGGAACGCAAATTTTGTTCCAAGTCATCACAGCTTCTCTTGAGATCTAACGAAAATGACTCCATTTGAAAACTTGAGGATCGACTTGCACTTGGACCATCTGAAACCTCATCTTGCTTGCAGATCAGATATACCCCACACTTCTTCAGGCTCAAACTCATAGATGTTCCGAGGACTTCGAATAAGATCTCAAACTGAACTTGACCATTCTGCTTCTGATGCAGGCCCTTAATAAAACGACGTGGAATATAGTATAACCATAAGTGATCTGACTCCAATGAGAAGAACTGTCTTGAGAAATTAATCACACTTTGGCCATTGATGAAAACTTGACGAGATATATTTGCTATTCCACCATCCTTTAAACTCAAAATGGCACACATAACTAATGCTCTCACTTTCTCACACTCATGTGAAGCTAATTTGAAAGACAATGAATCCGCTTGACTGTGATGGCTAAAACACTCTGGAATCTCACTTCCAGGAAGAAACATCTCAATTCGAAGGTCCTGCCGAAGTCCCTGTTACATGGAAGTCGATGAATAGTACTAACAAACAAGAATCCAAAAGTGAAATGTTTCATGTTCATAAGAAGACAGCAGCCAATGAGAAAGGAAAACTAACCTTACTAGGTAAAGCATTCTCCAAAGTTTTTCTCTCATGTTCAGCAAGTTTATGGCAATTGGAGAAGTCAAGATCATGAAGTCTGTTTGGTCTCTCCTCTTTATTACATCTGAAAACCGTTGCAAGTTGAGGAAATCTTTCCAGGGATTCACAGTCTCTTGCTTCTACTCTCTTAACATTTGGAGGAAGCTCTGGAATTTCTCGTAGCTTCTTACACTGGGATAATTTGAGGGTCTTCAAGTTCTGAAATAGGCGAATGGTTGAAGGAAGAGTAGCAAAATGATTTCCTGACAGATCCAAATCTTTCAACATGAAAAAACTAGTGTGGTGCATTAGGAAATTGATTTCCAGTAAATTGCAGTTTCTTAGATCCAGGCATCTTAACATGGGAAACCCTGATAGAGAATGAATATCACAATTCACTGGAAATTCCCCAAGTTTTGAGCAACCTTCAACTAGTAACCGCTTCAGATGCTGCAACTTATAAATACTACTTGGAAGACTCGTGAGGCTTTTGCAATATGTCAGAGTTAAGACCTTTAGGCCAGTAAGATTTTCAATTGATGAAGGAATAACTTTTATTGCAGTCCTATCCAGACAAACTTTTTCCAGCCATTTCATCTCTCCCACGATATCTGGAAATGTCTCAAGTTTTGTGCAGCCAGTAAGAAGAATTGTTCGAAGGGATCTCAGTTTGAACTTATTGGGAAGCTTTCTTAGGTTGGAGCAGAATTCAAAGCTTAAAAATTCAAGTTTGCCAAGATACCCAAGAGACTGATGAACCTCACTCAAATCTGAACAACCTCCGAGATTCAACCTCTCAAGATTTTGAATGGCTGAGAAGTCAGGTGTTTCTATTAGGAATTCACAATCTCTCAAATCCATAAATTTGAGATAATTGTAATTCTGTCAAATATAAAATTCGGTATTAAACACACAAATATAGTTCTAAGGAAGTTATAAAATAATATATCAAAATCAGAGGTTTTTGTATAACCTTGAACTCCTCCCCAAATTGCTTGATGCAGCTACGATGCATGTTGAGTCCAACAAGTTTTCTTGCACAAAATCCATATGGCATGGACAGCAAAGGGCATTCAGGCCATTCAAGCCACCTTAACTCATTTGGGAGATCCAAAGGGCCAGTAATGTGTGCGTTGCGGATTAATAGTATTCGAAGTCTTTTCATTTTCACAAAGGCTTCAGCACTAAGCCCTATTTCTTCATTTTTAGGAAGGTCTAGCAATATTCCTTCAATGTCATCTGTTCCCTAAGACCCAAAATACACATTAGGATTAGTCAGACTACAAAAATATTTCTTGTGAACAAGGAAAGGAAAGCAGTATATGTTTTTAAAAGCTTAACATGTGGAATAGATTGGAACTTGCCATATTTCCAGTCAGAACCTGAAGAACATCCTCATGACACCACAATCTGCTGCGCTTGTTAGGCTTGGGAGATTGCTGATAAACAACTTGTCTGCCCATTTGTTGTAGTAATGCATGCATTTGTATCTTATTGTTTTCTACACTTATCAGGTTCTTCTCAATGAGAACTTGTACTCCAATACCTGGGTTGAAATCACAAGCTTCTAGAATTTTCATAACCACATCCCTATCCATCCCTTTAAAGAAACATGCAATGTCAAGGAAAATGGCCTGCTCATCATTATCAAGTCCATCATAGCTTATTTTGAGAATTTTGTATATCTCTTTGTCAGGAATTCGTTTCAGCTTAGCTATTCCGCTTTCCCATTCAGGCACCGTTCTTCCATACAAAAAAGAGCCCAACACAACAAGGGCTAAAGGAAGGCCTTGAGCATAATTCACAACTTTTAGTGATAGGTCCATATAATCATCTGCAGGCTGGGGATTTTTAAATGCATTCCAGCTAAAAAGAGCAAGTGCATCATCAGTGCATAGTTCCTTAAGTTTATGTACTCTTTTCACTCCATGAACAACTAGCAAATGTTCATCCCTAGTTGTAATGATGATTCTACTTCCTGAACCAAAACAATTTACAGCTGCTAATGTTTTCAATTGCTCCACACTGTTCACATCATCAATAACAATAAACACCTTTTTGTTGCATAACCTCTGCTTTATGCAATTCATACCTCTACCATGGTTCCCCACCAATATATTTTTATCTCCTAGTACCTCATAAAGAAGGGTTTCTTGTAGTTGAACAATCCCCTGCTCTGATGTCTTACTAACCTTTTCAAGGAAGCAGCTGCCATCAAACTGATTGGCAACTCTGTTGAAAATGGCTTTGGCAATAGTTGTCTTTCCTATTCCACCACTTCCACATATCCCTACCATTCGCACATCTTTGAATCCAATGCTTAACATATAAATCACCTTTTGTACATTCAACTCTAACCCAACAGGGTGTTCAGCAACATGCAATGATGCCCGGTTCAAATTCATCGACACATGTTCAACAATGTTTTGTATAAATTTAGCTTCATCCCTGAAACTTAAGAACCATAAACATGCAAGACCAAGATAAATAAGTCCTTTTGTTTAAACAGTTTCACCATCCCCTCTTTCTTACTCAAAAATTAGCCACTCTAACTTTCGTTTAGTATCAGAAAAATTATACACAGCATGGGGGAATATAACAATAGAAATTTAGAAGTATATGCCTAAACATAGAAATGTCCAATATTTAGTCAGCAATTCAAAGTCAGGATAGTAAAAGTGAAACACCAAAAAGATTAGAAAAGGAAAAAAGAAAAAAAAAGGTTCTTTCAGAGTAAAGACAATTACCCATTGTTCAAAGGATAACCAGATAATTTGGCAGCCTTAGTTAGAGCAGTTCTCCATGTTTTGACTTTCTCCATGCTCCCACTAAACTGAGCTTGAAGCCTATCCATTGCATCCCCAAACAAACCAGTCTGGTTTTCAACATCCTCAGGATCAATTTTGTAAAAAATTGGCAACAAAACCTGAGCTTTGGACTCACAACAAGCAAGCATGGTGAACAATTCATCTAAGCAATAAGAAGATGAAGCATAATATTGAGAGAAGACAACAATGAAAATTCTCGACCCTTTAATGGCATCATAAATCGCAGGCGTAATCTCCTCTCCTCTGTCGATCTTCCCATCGATGAAAGTATTGATTCCTTTGCTAGACAGAGCCTGATAGAGATGGCTAGTGAAGTTAAAGCGAGTGTCTTTGCCTCTGAAGCTCAAGAACACATCATGCTTCCATGAAAAAGACATACCCACTTCAAATTTTTGATAGCCAATCTCTGATCAAGTGTTTTTAGGTTCTGGGTTTGTGTTTGGGGATCGGTCAACAGAATTGAAGTCAGAAGGAACGTCATTTTTCAATATTAGCAGAAAACTGAAGGAAGATGATCGTGGATTATGGCTTCCACGAAGTTCCACTAAACGCGTCGGGCCCAAAAGAGGGGAACTCGAGGCAAATAAAGACTCACAATGTATTTCGAAAAATATGGGCCAATTAAGTATCAATTAAGATGACACAATGCCAATGGTCGACCGTTCGAATTTTAAGGAGTTGACCGTTCGAATTTTAAGGAGTTCGGATTTATTTCTTAGTTCAATTCTTCAATAATGCCACTGAAATGGCAGCTCTTAATTATAGATCTAATTGTAAATTTCAAGAAGTAAAAGCTGAGTAAAAAACAAAATTTTCTATTTTGAAAAACTCATAATTTAGTTTCTGAAATTTAAAGTTTTTATGCACTGTATTTCTATACTTTTAAAATTATATATCGAGTCTCTTAAATTTTATGTACTTAAATATTAAATCATTATATTTTCAAAATTATATATTAGATCCATGAATTTATCTATTAAGATGTATTAAATTTAAATGAACGTTAAAAATAACAGTATTCGTTAAAATATATGTACTTTTAACAGAGCGTGTATTATACTGTCGTTTATGCCGTATATCTTAGATTTAATGTGTTATTTTCAAAAATTTCAAAAATTAAATGTATAATTTTACAAGTATATGAACTCAATATATAAAACCGTTAAAATTCACGATCTAAATTATGGGTTTTACCTTTCTATTTTGATAAATCTAATTATAGTTAAAAAAGAAAAATACATCCTTATAAAATTTCTCTCTTTTCTTTAGTCAAACTCAAACTGTTTAAAAATATGAACACAACAACTAGCTAAATTACATAAACGTGGTATGTAAAAATTTAGAGTGCGTTCCCTTAGTTTTTTTTGTTTTGTTTCTATAGTTTTTGTTTAAAAAACATTTATTCGACAAAATTAATGTATATTTTTTTAAATTAAAATAAATTATTTTTATGCTATTCAAAAAACGTTAATTCTTGAATTTTAAAATTTTTGTTTTTTTTTTTAATTTTTGTTGCCACTACCACTTTCACCACCGTTGCCATTACTGTTGCTATCAACACCGCCATCACCATTCTACCACCAATGCCACAGCCACCACCATGCTTCCGCTGCTGCCGCCACCACTGCCGTCGCCACCACAACGCTACCGCTGCCACCACAACGCTACCGCCGCTATAGTATCTTCATCTAATAACATTAGACTCTTGTCAATATAATAGAAGTAATTGGTATAATATATATAATATAGAATAATATTAAACACTATAAACATTAAAGTATACATGTAAGGCCCCAACTTTGACCATAGTAGATATTTGCATGAATTAACCGGAATTATAATTAATCTAATATTTAATTAATTTGTGAAATGCATATTAGGGTAAAAAAAAAGGCAAATTGATAATTTTATGTTATGTTATTTATGTGAATTATAAATCATGTTCAAGATAGGGGTGTAATTAAAAGAGGAAATGTAACTTTAGGAGTGGATATTGAAAGAAAGAAACAAAGGGGATAAATTTTAAACATGCAAGAAAATGAGGGAGCTTAGTGAAATTTCACTCTCTCATTTAATTTCTAGACTTTACATGAAGGAGATAGAAGCTCAAATATTGGTTCTTAGAGGAGAGGGAGTTGGCAAAAACAAGAAGGAAAAACTCAGATTTTATCCTCTCCTTCTCTTTCTAAAAACTTAGGTATTCTCGCTCTAATCTCCTCTCAATTTATATATGGTATGGTTGTTAAGTACAAGGGTTTTAAAAGTTAGAGATTTTAAAGGTAACGTATTCCTCTTCATCTCCATCATCTTCTTCTTGGAGTAAAAAGAATTTCATGTGGAGTATTTATGGTTATTTATGAAATGCATTTTCTATGTAAAAGAAGAGGGGAATAAGAAGAGCAAAGGAAAAGAAGTGTTGAAAGATTGAAGGTGGAATATTATGGATTTCGGCTAAGGTATAGAAACTATGAATAATTCTTGGTTTGCATGCGTGGTTGTATATGTGAATTCATGTTAATTGTGTTGTATTATTGGTTGGATTGTTGGAGAGGATGGTTTTGTTCACATAATTAAAGGTTGATGAAAGTAAAGAAAGTTAATTATAAAAATCTATGTTAGTTTACTAGGAATCGGTTACTGTTTTTAGAGCATATTTCGAGTTATACAACTATGAATTGGGTACTTCCAATTGATAATTACACCTAAGATATAAACCTATAATTTTGTAAAAGAAACATGAGTTTGATTCTACCTTTAAGTATTTTTAATTTTAACTCGAAGTTAGATGTGAGCTACTGTCCAGTTATAGTGAGCAGATTGTAGTTTTTTGGACATAACTCTTGGTAGAGAGGTCCAAATGCTATGAGATAAAATTTTGGATAAACTAGACATATAGAGCATAACTTTCATGATATATGTTCGTCAATTTTGCATCCATTTTATTCTACGAATTTTCAAAATAGTAATAAAATTGGTTTCAAAAATGACAGTGCTGCCTAGTTTCAGTGAACAAGTTATAGTATTTTGGACATTACTCTTGGTAGAGAGGTCCAAATGCTATGAGATAAAATTTTGGATAAACTAGACATATAGAAGCACAAATTTTATGGAGAAATGTTAGTCTAATTTTGTACCCATTTTATTCTATGATTTTTTAAAATAGTAACATAAACTAATTGCAAAAAAATGTAATCTTGACAATCTGCAAAGATTGGGTCATAACTCCTATTATAAATGTTCAAGTCGAATGGTATTTGAAGCATGGGAAACTAGAGACATAGACCATTATTTTTTCAGAAGATCAATTAGGTTAGTTTAGCTATTTGGTATGATAAAATAAAAATGCAAAATTTAGGTCGGAGGCTACCTGCACTATTTGAACATAATTAAAATTCTTTGTCCATTTTATGCCTATCCTATTTTTTCTAAACTTGATTCTTTGATGCTAAAATGTCACTATGAGTATTTATATGATTTTAGAGCAATTTGATCTTGAAGATGAGGATGTAATATGTTCTATATGAAAGAATAATAGTACTATATATATATATATATATATATATATATATATATATATATATATATATATATATATATATATATATATATATATATATATATATTTGAGAAGTTAGAAAGGATGGTAAAAAAATTCAGAATAATTAATCATGAAGAATTAGCTTATAAGGTGAGATATGTACATAGAAATGTGATATAACCACATGGTAAAACTATGTTTGAATAGGAAGAAACATGTTATATGACAAACATATGAACAAGCATGTGATTATTACTTATTTGTATTAACATAAATATGCCTACATGCTTATGCTTATATGTTATCACGTGAAAGTATATGGCTATCATATTATATAGTTACAGTTACTTGTTATGATATTTGGGATTGAATATACATGTGTACATTCCAGAAAATTGTGTATCTTAGTATATGATTGTTTATGTGCAACATTATACTGTAAAAGCACAAGTATGATACTTGAAATATATATAAACATTGTTAATGCCTACAAATAGAGTTCAATTATGGATAGATAGGCATATCTATAGGAATATAGTTGCAGTTGCTATAGTTCGACCTCGTTTGGATCTATAATTATCCCCATCTGAGTCCATAGATATGATATCTATAGAATTTAGTACCTATGGGTATTTACATGTTCAATACCTAAATGTATCAATAATTTTCGTTATCCACTTTCCGATATTAGGCAGTCTAATTACAGTGCATGTATCAAAAGCATAAATACTCGGATGTTACCAATGAATCATAAGATTGCTCTATGTTGCTATAAATGATAAATTTTGTTTTATCTTTTAGATTATGTACTTTGTTATATTGTTTTTACTATTGAATCATATGTTATAATTGTGATGCATGATGACCGCTATGATTGGTCATTCATCATGATTTGTTCTCTACTAAGATTTATAGCTTAACACAGGTTGTTTATCCGTGTAGGTTCTACAATTAAAATTTTTGCACAAGAACGTATCTCTGCATCAGGAAAGACTAACACAAGTCTGAGAAAGAATTTGATGTAGGAAGTTCATATTTAAATATTTTGTATAACTTTGTATTAAGAGTAATATATATGTAATGATGTATCTAATATGGAAGGTTGAATTGGAATAGGCTCTTTTTTTAATTAAATAGTATATGCATGCATGTATGATATAAAGTAACTTATACAATATATATATATATATATATATATGAGTTATGTAATGTGCATGACAATGTCTAATGAGAAAGCATGTGAATAATATAGTAACACCTTTATAAAATTGTGATAATCAGAGTATTAACATGATAATATAATAAAGCATGCTTAATGATTTATGATAAAAATGACATTGCTAGGTTATAGTACAAGGGTATCACTGTAATGGCTCAAATATCGAATTAGTCTGAAATAGTATTTTTCGATGGTGAATAGTGATACCGAGATGAATAATATCTCCCGAAGTCAAAAGATATTTTATTTGATCATTGAAAATAGCATATCAGTAGGAGTCCGTGATTCAAATTTGAGATCAAACAGAGGTCGTTTGGACTTCGAAAAGGCATTAGAAAGTTAAGTCACTCCAAAATTTGGAATATGACTAGTTTGACTGGATCATAAAATATGCTATAAATCTCAAAAAAATAATTAAAAAATATGGATGTGCTTATATTAATGATTAGAATTATATGATAATAAGATATTAATTTATCAGTGACTTTGAAAATCAAATTATCGGATTGGTAAAAGTGAACCGGATCGAAAATTAATTTCTGATTGACTTAAAATATTCGTGGATCCTAATGAATATATTTTGAGAATTATGAAAGTATTTTTAGGAAGATTTAAACACAAAAAGTAAGAGAAAAATATTAATTTCGGTTTAAATAGTAACCAGTTGATCGTGTGTTTGACCGATGCTTTAAAAATGGTAAATAATCTTTAAAAAGTGCAAAAAGTTTTAGTTAGCCTCTAAATAGTATTTGTAATGATTTGATAGTGCAAAAGTAATTTTACGGTAATACCGAAAATTTGCTAATTGGATTGATTTGAGTGAACCGGATCAGAAATGGATTCTGATTGAGCTAAAGTTTTTTTATGAAGGTTTAATTTATTATTTTAAGAATTATGAAATTAATTTTAAGTGAATTTAAGTTTTGAAAGTGAGAGAAATAATTTTATAATACATAATGGGTTTTAAATGGAGATTGGACTTAAGATTGGTTGGGCCAACTTAGTTGGAGCAAGTTCAATCCAATTAGGCCACCTATAAAAAGCCGAAGGAACTAAAACTATCCAGATTCTCCAGCAAAATCTGGTCTTCTTCCTCCTTTATGCCATAGCCGAATTGCTCTCTCTCTTCCATCAAACTTCTTCATTCTCTTCCCAAATCTCACCCTAAATTCTACTTTTCCAAGAAAATCAAGACTTCTCATTCATATGGCGGTCATATCTAAGCTTATTTTGAAGTGATTGAAGTGAAAAACTAAGATTTATAAAGTTATATTCAAATTAAGGGTAAGTAAAATTATGATTTTAATTCAATTTAAAGGCATGTATAGATGGATTTAGGTGTGTAGAGTTTATTTATGATGTTATAATCAATTATTGAAGCATGAATTTTATAGAAATTGCATGGGTATATCCGACCACCTTTGGAGAAAAATGGAAATGGTGAAATTTCATGGATTCAAGGTGATGGAATTGGAGATTTAAGTGAGGAAAAAGTAAATTTAAAGTAAGTGGATACAATATCCCCTAATTTCCATTGATTTGATTTGATTTGTGATTATGTATGTTATCAATGTATATGATTAATGCATGAATAATTGAAATAATTGTTATAAAAATGGTTAAAAGGATTAAAGATGATGTTCTGATCAATTAGTAATGAAAGAAAATAAATTAAGGTGAAGAACTTGAGATGGCCGAATAGAATAATTAGGTTTACTATAATGATTTTTAATGTGTATGATCACTTAAGTGTAAAATAGTGATAATGATTAAGTAATGAGATGGGTTAAGTATTAAATGGATCAAAATAAATTATGTGTGAAAAAATAATTGTGTTGGATGAATATAAATATAAGTATACTTAATGTATATTTTAATTGAAAATACATATTAAGTGTATAATATTGATTATTGGTATGTATTGAAGTTAAACTGATGAAATAAGAAAATAAAATAAAATAAAATAAAGTGGAGATTTAAATGAAAGAAATTGAAAATTTAAAGGTAAATTATAATTTTGCAAAACATTGAGAAAAAATGATAAAATGATAATTCAACTATTCTAAGAACTAAATTGTAGTTACATAAAAGTATAATGAATTAAAAAATATAAAGTATAGAACCAATGGTAATTTTTCAAATAAAAGTGAACTAGAGGGATAAAACTGTAAAGCAATGAAGTTTGAAAACTAAACAATAATTTTTCCTTGTATAAAAATTTAAGCGTGAAAAAGAAATAAATAATGGTAAATGTAAATAAAAAGTACAAGAAGTAAAGTAAAAATGAAAGTTTAGGGGTAAAATGATAATTTTTTCAAATATAAAAATTTGGTGAGTAAAAATGATAAAGAAATGAATAAAGGGCAAAAATGAAAAGAAATAGTGAGCAAACAGCCTAAAATGTATTTTTGTGAATTGGAAGAACCAAAGTGAAATTTTGCATGAAAAGTTAAAATAAGGATCAAATGGTAATTTTGTATGCCAATAAATGAACGTGGAGTGAAAATAAGTAAACAAGTAGCAATTTTGTAATTAAAGTGTAACAAGGCTAATTTTGTAATCAAATAAAAAATTAAGGATTAAATTGAAAAATATACCAAAGTAACGGTATTAATTGGTATGAAATATATATAAATATTTTTAAGAATGAAATTGTATTACATTTGAAATGAAATTGTTGAATTATGGTGAAATAATTCATTAAATGAGTGAAAATAACGAATTATAATGAGATAATTCATAAGATGTGTAAAAGTGATGGAAAAATTGAATAGTTAGTAAATGAAAATGTAAAAGTAAGTGAAAGTGTTAAAAATGCGAAAAGCGAATTCAAGAAAAGTAAATCATTCATGAAATGAGTGAGAATGATAAATATGTCAAGTGATTAGTGTATTGAAAATGTAAAAGCAAGTGAAAGAGTCATAGGTACTGAAATGAAAAGAAAGAACTGAATAAATAGTGTACTAAAATGCAAAAGCAAATAGAAATATCATAAATGTGAAAAATAATTCTGAAATGAGCAAAGAATATTACCTTTAGTAGTGGTCTGACAGTTTAAATCTAGTTCGGAATATGATTGGCTAGCTATAGGGATACCCATACCGCGGTGCAAGTCATGATGACTTGCTTGCTATGTAGGATCATAATGATCTCTCATAGTTTTTGTTCTGACCGTTTTGTTCTCATCTGATTTGAGATGGATTAGTCTTTCGAAATCATCCCCTACTGTAATGTATTGTTGTGGACCCATGAAATCCACGTTTCGTATATCCGATCTGAAAATTTCTGTCGGAATTGTACTAGGAGCATAATGATAATAATGATATAAAAGTGCAAAATGGGAAGTATGAATTGAATGAAAGTGAAAAAGGAATGATATGAAAGAAAATGAAAAGTTTAAGGACAAAATGATAATTTACCCAAATAATGAATTTAATGGGTAAAAGTGATAAAATTGTGAATGTATGAATGAAGAATGATAAAATAGTGAATGAAAAACTTAAAATTAATTCTTTGTAGTCTTGGAGGACTAAAATGTAATTTGACATGAAAAATATTAAAACGAGTACTAATTGATAATTTGTCTACTAAATAATGGATTTAAAGTGAAAATAAGTGAACAAACAACAAAATTGTAAATAGGATGTAAAATGATAGTTTTGTAAATAATTGAAAAAAATTAGGGAATCCATATATAATTTGCCATAAAGTGATATATTTGAAATAAAATGATAAGTTACATATCAAATAAGCAATTTAGTGTGAAAATAGAGATTAGTGGCATTAGTGTAAATAAATGATAAAAGAAAGCATAACTGTAAATTAACGAAAAGTGCAAGGACTAAATTTTAATTTAGCAAATGGAATGTTAATTGAAATATGAAACTGTGAATGAACCCTATTATATGGTAAGATAGGGATCAAAAGTGAAATTTTTACACTTAAGTGAAAATAGGGAATAAATCGTAATTGTTCGCGTCAAAACATGTATTAAAAATACAAGAGAGAAATAATTAAACTTTAAGAATAAATGTGACAAAAATAAGAAAATAATTTTAAAATAAGCGATTGGATAAATGTCTAAATGAATGAATGCATATCCGAATAACTAAACGACTGTGTAATGAATAAAAGAATGAAGATAGATTCCCAAGTGAAAATGGAATGTCAGTGAATGTATTTGTAAAGAGTGAAAAGAATTGGTATTAAAGTGTAAAATGATAAGAAAATAGTATATTAAGAATCAAAATTGTAAATTTCATAATGAATAGTAAATGAAGTGTATATATGAGTTCAATTATAGATTTAAAGTGATTAATTATAGTTGAAAGTTAATATTGTAAATAAATGAAAGATAAGCATAAAAATGGCAATTACACTAAGTGATATGTTTAAAAGATAAAACCGATAATTGTATCCTACATAATGATTTAAATAGTTTTCCAAGTTGAATGTATATGTGCATGATTGTATGATGCACATCAAAATGATAAAAATGAATATCTAGGGTTAATTAATGTCCATGGAAGAATGCATGTGTGTATGCATGTGCGTATGCATGCATGCATGTATGTGTGTGTGTGTGTGTGTGTGTGTCAGATGACAACATCTAGATGTGATTTATGGGGAGTTGAATGTTTTGCAGGGGGATTGGTTTGAAGCTTTTATTGTTGTTTGGAAGATGTTTGATTCTTGTTGCAGGAATCGAGTAATGTTTGAGGGGTTAGTTTGAGGAATGGAGTACGTTTAGATATATTGTTGAATTTATAGTTGAGTTCATATTACAGAATATCAATGATCAAAAAGAACTCAATACATAATTTTTAAAATTAGTGAAAACATTTAAGGGAAAGTGGCAAAAAGTTTTCAGATAAAAAAGAGTTTGTGGCTGCATTTAAAATAAGGATAAGTCACAAACAAGTTTGAGTTTTGTGGGATCCGGTAATAATGCGTCATTGGTTAGTTGGAAATTTGATCAAAAAGCTTGTATAGAAGCTTTAATTATAATGATCATCTAGGATGAACTACCATTTAATTATGTTGAACATAGGACTTTAGGAAATTCATTGAAGCAATTTGTCCTGAATTTAAAATTTCATCTAGAGTGACTATTGCTAAAAGATATTGCACTGTTTTTATGAATAAGAGAGATAAATTGAAAGATTTTCTTAAAATTGAATGCAAAAGAGTTTCTATAACAACTGATACTTGGATTAACATTCAAAATGTATCATATTTGTGTTTAACTGCACATTTTATTGATTCAAATTGGAAGATGCATAAAGGAATTTTGAATTTTTGTATTATTAAAAGTCACAAAGGAAGTAATATTGGTGTCGTTGTTGATGATTGTATGGATGATTGGGGTTTAACTAAAGTGATGTGTATAACTACTAATAATACAACATCTAATAATACTGCAATTCAACAGTTAAAAAATAAATTAAGCAAGAGAGATGCATTTGTTTTATATGGTTAAACTTTTCACATGAGATGTTGTGCTCACATTTTAAATCTAATTGTGAAATATGGGCTCACAGTGTAGGTGTTGAAAAATCTATTAAAAAGGTTAGAGATGTTATCAAGTACGTTAGAAGTAGTCCTCAAAGGTTAGATTTTTTTAAAAAAAATCTTGTGAGACAATAAATATCATGTACACAAAGAGTTTGATCATAAATTGCCCTACTAGGTGGAATTCAACATACTTGATATAAGTCACTAATTTAGAGCCATGATCAAGTGTGAGTGAGCCTAGGTCAGTAGGATAAGCCTAAGTGCATGAATGAGGGGCAAGTGGTTAAATTTAAAGTCTTTGAATTCAATAGTAAATGAGTGAATCTTGGCCCTTCCTTTTGAATATAAATACCCCATCAGATAAAGTTTAGAGACATCTTAAACTCACTCCAAAACAACATCTTCTCCCTCTTTTGCTCAAAAATCCAAACCCCTCTTTTCTCTCTCTCCCTTCAATTTTTCTTCACTCCAAGCTTTCTCTCTCTGCATCTCCATCCCAAATTACAATCTGAAAATCAAAATTTCATCCTCTTTCACTTAGAGGAGGGTTTGCATCAAGAAGGGACTAAGAAGCTAGTGAATAAAGGTAAAAACACTAAGGAGCACTTTTATGATTTCATGAGTTTTAGGTAGAAATTAAAGAAGATATTGCACCAGCATATAAAATAGGACTAGAAAATCATAATAGTACATTTAAATTGCTTGATTTGATGAATTAAAATTGTGTTTTGTTTCCTTCCAATTTTGGCCAAAAGAAGAAAACAAAGGGGAAGGCCAAAGGCGAGGAGGAAAAGGGAAAGATAAAGAAGAATAGGTGAAAAGCAAGTTAAAAATAAGGTTAGTGGATACAATTTATATTTAATTTCATTTATTTTATTAAATTTCACTTGAATTTTACATTATGTAACTATGAACCATAGTGTAAATTGATGGAATAAATTGATATGACTTAATATAATGATAAAATAACCTAATATAAACTTGAATTAGTGAAGAAAACAAGATGAAATGGTGAGAACCTTAGATGGGCGAATGATACCTTTGGGTTAGTGTGAAGTGAATTAATGATAAATGAGATAATTGATTGTAATTATACTACAAGGCATGAGGAAGGTAGTAGGATTGATTAAAATGAAAAATGCCATGTTTACATGAATATGTATAGTGAACATAATGATAGATGGGTATGAAATGTGAGAATTTTAATTTAAATTGAGTATATTATACTATAATGATACTTAAAATGGATATAAAAGTATATATGATATAAAAAAGATGGACAAAATATTATGTGAGTGGAAGCTATTCAAGTGGCCGAATGAGATATATAAGGATAATGTAATGTTATAGTTATATTTCGTTATGTTATGGGTATGCACATGAAATGTCTATTTAGTAAACTCATATGAGTGGAAATTAATTTATAGTAATATTAATGTGACGTGATTAGTGTGTATAACTATGTAAAAATAATGTAAAATATGAAATTTTAATAATTTAATCATGCCTTTAGTATACGGTGGGTAACCCAGGACCCTAGAATAGTATGGCTAGCCATAGGGGCACTTATCCCCCGGTATTGTGTTAGAACAATTGTAATGAAAAAAAGAAGAAAGTGTGAATATGTTGTTAGTCGGCTCACCATTGATACATTGGGAGTAGCCGCATATCTCCTAGTGTTATGGACACTCTCAGGAGTAATCACATACTTTCGAGTAGTATAGATACTTCCATTTACTAGATTTGCTTATCCACTTATCCAATTCATAGTTTTCCTACTATTAACATCTAGGGACAAAATGATAATTTTGCATAAAATAGTGTAAAACGGGTAATTAAGGCTTTATTAATGTTAAAAATATGAAAAAGGAATGATTTAAAATGAAAAATAAGGTATATATGTATAATAAGGGCAAAAACAAAATTAAGCGATAAATCGGGAATAAAATGGTCAATTAGTGGTAAGAATGTGATTAAAATGGTTAAATTGAAAAAAATGGTAAAATAGTAATTAAGAAAAGCTATACGGACTAATCAAAATTTTTCACTTAAAGGAAAATGTTCGGGGACTAAATGATAATTTATATAATTAAAGTTAAATTGGAGTTAAAGGAAGTCAATCGGGTAAAAATTTGATTTAAATTGATTAAATTAAAAAAAAAAATTAAAAAAAACCAACCTAAAAGTCAAAGTTGGCCAACATTGGGGAAAAGTTAACTTTAGGTACATATGGAAATTTTCACTCGAACGAAAAAATTAGTGAAATTAAATAAGAAAGAAAAATTTTAAATCCATTAAAAGAGGAATTTGATATTTAAGGAATACATTTGAAATTTATTTAGTTTTGAGAAGTTAATTAAAATAATAATGAACTAATGAATTTAAATGAATAAGATAAATTGGATGAAATTTCATGTAAATGTATCCACAACTAAGTGACTAGATTGCTTAGTGTGTAGTTTATTATGACTGCGTGCAAGGACAGGTACCACGGAGTCAGCACTTGAAGGAATTGATGTGGCATGTATATAGGAAGATAGTTTTCTTTTTGGTTTGGTGTGGTTATGTAAATATTTTAACAATATGAAAATTTTGTAATTGGGCATGTAAATAAATGTTGTGAATTTGTAAAAGATGTGAATGGATATAGTATGAATTTTGTGTGGATGTGAATGATTATGGACATGTGTGATGAGATGGAAATTTTGGAAGTGTTGTGTATTGTTGATTAAAGTTTGGGAGTAGGAGGAAATGATATTGGGAGTGAAATTTGAATTTTTTTCAGGCTTGGCTAGTGCGAAAATTAAGCCGTCATATTGCCGGATTTTTATTTAATTAAACAGTAACTGAATGATAATAGAAATATTAATAAGATAGTACGGACTGAGAGAAGTGTATAGAGATTGTTATATTAAATGGTATCAGAGTGTGGTTTAAGCGATCCTAAGATCGAAGTCAATATGTGTGAAACTGACTAGAGAAGAATGAAAGTGGCAGTACTTTATTTACCTATCAGTAATTCTTGATATCGGGGGCAGTGATTTAAATGTTTTGTACATGGGGATGGGCAATATGCATTGTCATTATATAAAGCATTCATTTGCATGACATTACATGCATAAAACATTTTGCATATATTTCATCAGCATTACGTTGCTATTCATCTTAATTTTGGATTTCTATGCACATGCTCCAATTGAAAGGAAACTGACGGGTTATGTTATTAGTATAAGGGAATAAGAAAAGATGTGCTGGAAGATTGAACAAGTATATAATATGTGTACATGCCACATTATGGTGATATAAATGCTGGAATTTAAATCTTACCTATCCCTTGTGCATTTTAGTGTTAGGTATGGATTTCGGCTCTTGGTAGATTGCTGAGTTAACGAGTGATGCTGAGACCGGGGCTTCTACGAGGCCAGAGACACAAAAGTCAATATCGAGCACCAGATCACAACATCCCTCCCAGTACACTCTTACCCCTTTGCCTCAGGCACCTCTGCCTCTTGCGCTAGCTAATTTTATGCAGATGATGGCAAAGTTTTTCCAGATATTTTAGCCTCAGCAGTAGGCACCATCTTAGCTATTTAGGAGATCTATATTGGAGCAGTTAAAAAGACCAGGTGCAGAGAATTTTTATGTTTGCGAGCCAATTACAGCCACCCAAGCAAAAGAATGGCTCAACAAAATAGAGAGGCTGTTTGAGATTACCCACAATCCACCAGAAGAAAAACTTGAGGGAGCAGTTGCATTATTTCAGGGATCGGTTTACATTTGGTGGGACACAGCTAGGCGTCATACCCTACCTGAGCAGGTTACTTGGGACTATTTCTATCAGCAATTTCAGGATAAGTATGTGGGTAGAGAGTATTTTAGATATATGGAGGAGGCTTTTTGGTGATTGTGCCAGGGTACTCAGACGGTCCAGGAATATGATAGAGAGTTTGAGAGACTCAGCTTTTATATGAAGGATTACAAATTTGCTCTAGAAAAGATATGCCGGCTGTTTGAGAGAGGTCTCAATAATGATTTGAAAAAGATCTTGGCAGTACGAGAGTACACGAACAGAAAGGAGTTAGTAGATGTAGATATTAAAATGAAGGATATCCAATAGGAGGAAGTGAGTAGAAGGGCCAGATTTCAGCAGAGGAGGAGACTAGTTTCAGGGGCTTTAGGCAAGAGATATAGTAAGAGAGCCAGGGGTTCTACTACAACTCCCCCTCAGAACTTTTTAGCTACTTCAGCAGCTAGTCAGCATACCACAGCACGAGCGCCTTCTTCTGTAGCATTATTGGATAATACCCCTCGAGGCTAGAGCTCCAGTAGACTTGAGATTTCAGTTTGTGAGCATTGCAGGCGTCGACATTTGGGTGATTGCTGAAGGTTGACTGGGGCATGTTTGAAGTGTGGATCTTAAGATCAGTTGGTGAGAGATTGCCCCAGAGTACAAACACGGGCCACTATACCTACTGCACAAACTTGTGCTGGTAGACAGGGTGCTCCTTTAGCCCGAGGTAGAGGTAGAGGCAGATCCAGTAGGGCTACATTAGGCCGAGGTAGTGCTTCAGCTCTAGATAGGCTGCCTTTAGCTAGGACTTATGTAGTTAGAGCTCGGGAGGACCAGGATGCATCGGATGTGATCATAGGTAAATATTACCTGTTTGATGATGCTATTTGTGCATTGATAGATCCTGGATCCACACATTCATATTTGAGCACAAGAGTTACACAAGGGAAAAGGTTAGAAAAAACACAGTTAGATCAGGATATTCTGATGAGTAATTTTTTGGGTCACAATATACTTGTGAATAAGGTTTATAGGGATTGTTCTATCCAGATACAACAAGCCACCTTCCCTATAAATTTGATTGAACTTCCATTCCACGAGTTCGATGTTATCTTGGGGATGGATTGGCTTCATGAACACTAGGTGATTGTTGACTGTCGTTTAAAAAGAATCACCTTTAAAACTCCAAAAGATTAAGATACTGTAGTTGTAGGGGAACAATCTGACTTTCAATCCATGTTATTTCAGCCATTGCAACACACAGGTTTATTAGGAAAGGGTGTGCAGCTTATTTGGCTTTTGTTACTAAATTCGAAGCCTAAAAATCGCAAGTTAGTGACGTGCCGATAGTTAAAGACTTTCCTGATATCTTTTCTGATGATTTACTAGGATTGCCTCCAGCAAGGGAAGTTAAATTTAGCATTGATGTGTTACTGAGTACTACACTTATTGCTATGGCTCCTTACCCTATGGCACCAGTAGAATTGAAAGAACTGAAGATTCAGCTGCAAAAACTGTTAGAAAAGGGCTTCATCCGTCCGAGTGTTTCCCCTTGGGGAGCCCCAGTGTTATTTGTAAAAAAGAAAGATGGATCTCTCAGATGGTGTATCGATTACAGGCAGTTGAACAAAGTCACCATCAAGAATAAATATCCATTACCCAGAATCAACGATCTGTTTGATCTATTGAAGGGTGCCAGTACGTTTTCAAAGATAGACTTGAGATCAGGCTACTACCAGCTTGGAGTGAAGGAAGCAAACATTCCAAAGAATACTTTTCATACGAGATATGGGCATTAGAGGACATGCTATGGTGTTGTGTGCTAGAGTTTGGAGGTAGTTGGCTGAGATATCTTCCATTAAATGAATTTGTTTACAACAACAACTACCAGTCTAGCATCAAAATGGCACCATATGAAGCACTTTATGGAAGGAAATGCAGAAGGCCCTTATATTGGACATAATTGAGTGAAAGCAAGTTAGTGGGACCTGACCTGATCAAAGAAATAGAAGAAAAAGTGAAACTGATCAGAGACAATTTAAAGGCAGCCACAGACCGACAAAAATCATATGCAGACTTAAAAATGAAAGACATAGAGTTTAATGTGGGAGATAAAGTATTTCTGAAGGTTTTGTCGTGGCAAAAAGTTCTTCGGTTTGGTAAAAAAGGGTAAACTTACTCCCAAATTTATCGGACCCTACGAGATAATACAACACATGGGACCAGTGGCATACAAGTTAAAGCTATCTTCTGAACTGGAGAAGATCCATGATGTGTTTCATGTTTCTATGTTAAGGAGATATTGTTCGGATCCTTCTCACGTTATTACTTCAAAGGAGATACAGTTAAGACCTGATCTGTCCTATGATGAAGAACCAGTGAAGATTTTAGCATGAGATGTCAAGCAACTACGGAACAAACAAATTTCGTTAGTCAAGGTACTTTGGACATGCCATAATATTGAGGAAGCCACCTGAAAATCGAAAGAAATGATAAGACAACAGTATCCCCATCTATTCGGTCCAGGTAAATTTCGAGAATGAAATTTTTTATTTAGAGGGGGAGTACTGTAACACCCCCAAATTTGCATCTGTCATTTATGACATGTTGTTGAGCATGATTAATTACCCTATAATAGATTTTCAGAGTGATCGGGATTGAATAGAACATAAAATTTGAAAAGAGTGTAGGGTTAAACGTGCCTGAGCCAGGGAAATCCGGGGATGGAGGACCCAACGGGCAGTGTGCGTTGAAGATAGAATATGAAAATACATGTTAAACGGAATCTAGTGGTATAATTTGAGAATAAATTGAGATCAAATAGACTTCCAAAAGGGCAAACGAAAAAAAATTTCATGGTTTGGTATAGGTTTGACCAAGATTTTGACTACACATTTGGAAACCCTAGAGACCTCCAATTGACTTTATATTTCACACACATATTGTAACTAGTGTAAAGACATACAGGGAACTAAAAAATAGCAACTCCAACAGTTTTGGAATTTTGGATTTTGGACCGGCTGCACTGGCCATCAAAGCTCGAAGTATACCTAAAAGATGTCAGAATGAGCTGAAAGTTTTACCATATATTCTTGAATATGTAGGGGCGCTCGGGGAAATATTTTAGGGTAATCCGATATCGAAAACAAAAATTCATATTTTAGGGTGCAAAATTGAGATCAGATCATTTGGAGGGCCAAATTCGAGAATTTGAACATAAAATTTTATATAAGTCACTAATTTAGAGCCATGATCAAGTGTGAGTGAGCCTAGATCATTAGGATAATTTCAAGTGCATAAATGAGTGACAAGTGGCTAAATTTAAAGCATTTGGATTTAATAGTAAATGAGTGAATCTTGGCCCTTTATTTTGCATATAAATATCCCATCAGATAAAGGTTAGAAACATCTAGAAGTCTCTCCAAAATAGCAACATCTTCTACCTCTTTCCCTAAAAAATCCAAACCCCTATTTTCTCTCTCTCCCTTCCATTTTTCTTCACTCCAAGCTTTCTCTCTCTAAATCTCCAACCCAAATTACAAATTGACACTCAGAATTTCACCTTCTTTCACTTAGAAGAAGATTTGCATCAAGAAGGGACTAAGAAGTTAGTGAATTAAGGTAAAAATCCTAGAGAGTACTTTTGTGATTTCATGAGTTTTAGGTAGAAACTGAAGGAGATATTGCACTAGCATATAGAATAAGACTAGAGAACCATAGTAGTGCAAATTTCTTGAATTGATGAATTAAAATTGTGTTTTGTTTCTTTCCATTTTCGGCCAAAAGAGGAAAACAAAGGGGAAGGCCAAAGGCAAGGAGAAAAAGGGAAAGAGAAAGAAGAATAGGTGAAAAGCAAATTAAAATAAGGTTAGTGGATACAATTTACATTTAATTTTATTTATTTTAGTGAATTTCTCTTGAATGTTACATTATGTAACTATGAACCATAGTGTAAATTGATGAAATAAATTGATACAACTTAATATAATGATAGAATAATCTAATATAAACTTGAATTAGTGAAGAAAACAAGATGAAATGGTGAGAACCTTAGATGGTCGAATGGTACCTTTGGGATAGTGTGAAGTGAATTAATGCTAAATAAGATAATTGATTGCAATTATACACTACAAGGCATGAGGAAGGTATTAGGATTGATTAAAATAAAAAATGACATGTGTACATGAATATGTATAGTGAACATAATGATGAAAGGGTATGAAATGTAAGAATTTTAATATAAATTGAGTATATTATACTATAATGATACTTAAAATGGATGTAGAAGTATATATGATATAAAAAGGATGGACAAAATATTATGTGAGTGGAAACTATTCAAGTGGCCGAATGAGATATATAAGGATAATGGTATATTATATTTATATTTCGTTATGTTATAGGTATGCACATGAAATGTATATTTAGTAAAATCATATGAGTGGAAATTAATTTATAGTAATATTAATGTGACATGATTAGTGTGTATAACTATGTAAAAATAATGTAAAATATGAAATTTTAATAATTTAATCATGCACTTAGTGTACGGTGGATAATCCAGGATCCTATGATAGTATGGCTAGCCATATGGTGCTTACCCCGCGGTGTTGCGTTAGTGCAATTGTAATGAAAAAAAAGAAAAAAGTGTGAATATATTGTTAGCCGGCTCACCATTGATACATCAGGAGTCGCCACATACCCCCTAATGGTATGGACACTTCCAGTAGTAATCGCATACTCTCGAGTAGTATGGATACTTCCATTGATTGGATTTGCTTATCAGCTTATTCGGTTCATGATTTTCCTACTATCAATATCTAGGGACAAAACGATAATTTTGCATAAAATAGTGTAAAACGGGTAATTAAGGCTTTATTAATGTTAAAAACATGGAAAATGAATGAGTTAAAATTAAAAATGAGGTATATATGTGTAATAAGGGAAAATACGTAATAAGGCGATAAATCGGGAATAAAATGGTCAATTAGTGGTAAGAATGTGATTAAAATGGTTAAATTGAAAAAAAGGGTAAAATAGTAATTAAGAAAAGCTATAGGGACTAAACTGAAATTTTTCACCTAAAAAAAATTTTTAGGGACTAAACGATAATTTATACAATTAAAGTTAAATTGGAGTCAAAGGAAGTCAACCGGGTAAAAATTTGAGCTAAATTGATTAAATTAGAAAAAAAATTAAAAAAATAACCTAAAAGTCAAAGTTGGCCAACATTGGGAAAAAGTCAGCTTTAGGGACATAATGGAAATTTTCATCCGAACAGAGAAATTAGCGAAATTAAATAAGAAAGAAAAATTTTAAATCCATTAAAAGAGGAATTTGGTATTTAAGGAATAAATTTGAAATTTATTTAGTTTTGAGAAGTTAATTAAAATAATAATGAACTAATGAATTTAAATAAATAAAATAAATTGGATGAAATTTCATGTAAATGTATCTACCATTAAACAATTAGGTTGTTTAGCGTGTAGTTTATTATGACTGTACGCAAGGACAGGTACTACGGAGTCAGCACTTGAAGGAATTGATGTGGCATGTATCTAAGAAGATAGTTTTCTTTTTGGTTTGGTGTGGTTACATAAATATTTTAACAGTATGAGAATTTTGTAATTAGCCATGTAAATAAATGTTGTGAATTTGTAAAAGATGTGAAGGGATATAGTATGAATTTTGTGTGGATGTGAATGATTGTGGATATGTATGATGAGATGAAAATTTTAGAAGTGCTGTGTATTGTTAATTGAAGTTCGGAAGTAGGAGGAAATGATATTGAGAGTGAAATTTAAAATTTTTTTAAGACTTGAGTAGTGTGAAAATTAAACCATCATATTACCGGATTTTTATTTAATTGAACAGTAACCAAATGATAATGAAAATATTAATAAGATAGTACGGACTGAAAGAAGTATACGGAGGATGTTACAGGTTTGATTAATTAAAATTTTAAAATTTTATTTTTGATTTGGTTCCGTTATTGAACCGAACCAACCACAGCACAATCCTAAAATTGAATAAAAGTGCCATCAGTGACCATCGACATTGGTTACATTCACTTTAAAGTGATTGGTTAGCAGAGGTATCTTTTGGCCTTTGGAAGCAAGGCCGTGCCTAGCCATTAGAACCATGACAACCTTTTTCTTCACTGGTTCAGACTCTGCTTGCAGTGGAACAACATCTAGCGGAACAACAGGTGGAGGTGGTGGCAGCGATGCTTGAGACCCATTTTCATTGGGCTTAGGTGCATCCATCTCTTAAGCAGAAAACTTTAAAAAAAAAAAAGCCAGAAATGAGGGGGCTTTATGTAGTTCATATATTTATTGAGTAACAAATAAATGTAAACAATAAATTCATATATTATTCAATAATTAATTGCAATTTGCAACACTAGTGTCAGTCAGAGTTTGAAATAAAACAAGACGAAAGATAAAAATTCACATATACAAGCTGAGTATTAAAAAAACACACAAAATTAATTAAAGTATTTAAATTTTGCAGAGAATGTAAAAGCAACAATCTTAGCAGTTCACAGTTTAATAAACAGCATATGGTATCGTCTTCAAATACAAATACCGGAGGCACCCTAAGCTAGTTTGATAAAAGTAGCCCAAAGAATAAACATAGATGACACCACTGATAATGAGCAGAATAAAACAAATAAGGCAAGTAATTTGTATACGCTTCTATCAGGCTTTTAATCAAACAGATTATAAACACTAGTTCGTACACAGAAAACTTAACCCATAACATTACAATTTTCTCTCAAAATCAGAAATGGCATTCTCTAGAAATAATACTACAAGAAATGAACTGTTCAAGTTCAGAAAGCATTTATTTGACTGCTTCTTATGAAATGGAGGGGAAAGGTGGGTACTTATATTAATTATTATGGGGTTGAAAGATCTAAACTTCCACATTAAAACCATGCAATTTAAAATTTTCAAGCAGGTTGTGGACTGGGAAACATGATGTGCACAAATATAAAAGAGCAACCGCAACCCAGGCTTTCAACAGAACATTATATCTTTGCGGCATAAAATTGCATACCACACTAAAGTGTTTAGAGAAGGATAAACAAAAGACTTTTCATATACAGATGCAGCAGCGGTGAGTCTGGCCTGATGTTAGCTCAAAATACCATCAGTTTAGTACCGGTGTGCCAAATACAAACTTTTATAAATTCCATGTATTGATAAACGAGTAAAAATTGTCAAGAACGACATAAATTGTTAATGATATCTTTGACCTGCCTATGAGCCTCTGCTGGTGACCCATGTTGCCCTGCCTATGAGTCTCATGGGCCTATTGAACTGCTACAGCATATGAAACAACAAATTGTACAACAACATTTAGAAAAATTAGAGCATATGGTAATTCAAATCAGATATGAATATTATATCCGTATAGTTTTTTCTAAACAGTGACTCTGAAATTAATTAATCTAAACAACCTTTGCCATCACAATTAATTGGCTTCCTGATGAATTTGTAGATTAGGTGCTTCATCCAAGAAGCAGAAGTACATCCAAATAAAAGTTAAATATGATGATGGGGTCTTAAAGAAATCAAGTTTTGCAATGAGGATGTCAAATGGACCATGGTTTAGATGTGCAAATATACACAACTATCTCATAGTCAAAGTATGAGCAACAAGGAATGCTTTGTGCATATACACACTAAAATATAGGTGTAAGAACAGAGATTAAAATTAATTACTTTCTTTCCCAATGTCCTTCCATTAGCATGTCACTCTCATAGAAAACATATTTTATAAAAGTGGAGACTGTTGTTGTAGCCAGTATCTAACCTTATACCCAATTATTAGTACACTTAGATCCTACTTATCATGCTTCATGACAATTCACCTTATCATGCTTCAACCACTGTTTGCTAATTAACATGTCAATCTATCTTATCATGCTCTTGTAATGATTCCATGCTCGCCAATAACTAATTGATGTAATATAACCCATCTTAATATGTCCATCACTTAAACTCTCTATATACATAGATCTATTTATGCCTTAATTTTTCAATTCCTCTGCTAGACTTATACATTAATAAGCAATGAAAAGGAGCAAGAAGGTATAAAGAGTTAAAAAATATATAAATATGTGTGATGAATTGGTCAACTACTTAATACAAGTATAATCCATCTTTGGGCTATAAGTTTATGTCATAAGAAATTTGATTTTCAATATTAATTGACTTGAGCTAACCACAAGTATATAGCCTGTTCAACTCATACAAGCAATTGATCAACAAATGCTACTTGCTAGATAAGAAGCAAAGAATATAGTAAACATATGCACGAACATAAAACTTTGAGAAAATTTGAAGAAAAAGGACAATTTAAGCACCTTCAGTCCTGCCGACCAATCAGCCAGCCATATGAGCTCCAACCATAGCATTTTTGCCAATATTTTGTTGGTTTTTCTATACAGACACTTTGAAACCAAACGAATAATGATGGAGACAACTGCCTGCAAAGAGTAAATGACATCTTTTTGCTTCCTACCAATCAAAATAGCATCAGATTACAAGAGCTGAAACCAATGTCAAACCTCCAATTAAGAATATAACCAATCAAAACGTGTATGAAAATTAAATCTTTTTTTTTGTTCAGCTAACTAAAAAATCAAAATGACCTTTGCAATCACAATCAATGACTAATAACTTCTTCCATCCAACATTGAAATTGAAACCTCAAGCTTATAAAGAAAAAGAAGCCCAAAGTAGAGGGTAGGAAAAATTAACCTGGATAAGATTGATAATGAGGCCAGAGACGATAAAGAGAATCCTAATAGGGACGACAACAAATGAAGCTAGGATCGCCATTTTTGCTGTGCAATTAATGCTGAAGAGGGAAAATTCAAACCATTATACTGAAAACACAAAAATAATATTTATTACTGGTCTCGTCTTATACAATCCTTTACAGCAAGTAGGAAAAAAAAAGACTGTACCAAAATTACCCGTCTAAGCAAGGGATCCCAAGTGCCAATCCAAAGATTTTTGCTTCTTTAATCATGCATGAGAACTGAGATCCCATGTTTCTTCGAAGTGAGCATGCTTCATGAAAGTTTGTTTCCTCCTTCGTAGCCTGCAATACAAATAGAGTTTATAGAAACAGAGAGAAGATGGAGAATACGCGCAGCCACATATCTAAAAATGACACAGTTTTGCTAACTGAAACAAAAATGCAGTTAAGAACCTTACAGAAAGAGAGAATGCTCAGAATCCTGATCCGATCTTTAAGCTTCATGATCTCGATAAAGAAGAAAAGAACTGTTATTATTTTTTTCTAAAATATGAGAAAAAATTGGTCAAGAAACAACAGAAGGATCAAAATGCTAATAAAAAGAAATAATCAGAAATGTAATAGTTAACAGAAAATCTAAAGACACAACAAAATAAAAAAAAATGTAACACATCGAAGAGATGAAATAGTAGACATTAGCAAGCTAAAAAAGCAAAATTAGAGAGTAGTGATGCACAGTCGAAGAGAGAAGAGAGAACTATAACCAATCGGCGTCGACGGTGAGTCTGGTGAAATTGAAGATTTTAAATCAAAAAATAAATAGAAAGAAGGACCTGGTCCACCGATTTTCTTTTGACTCAGAAATCTGTAAAATGGTGGGAGCTAGAGCGAGTTAAAAAAATAAAGTAATAAGAAAAAACACATACCAAAACTGGTAGTAGATGCTGCAAATCTGGAGGAAGGCTGAATTGGAGACTGATGGAGGCAGATCTAGAGGAGACTAACGGAGGCAGATCTGAAGGAGACCACCTTCCACTACAAGAAAATTTAAAAATAGCAACGGAAAAATAGTAACGGAATTGATTTCGTTGCTAATTTAGCAACGGAAAATAAATTCCGTTGCTAAAATTGGTTAAACTTTCGAGATTTAGCAACGGAAATATATTTGGTTACTTTCCGTTGCTAAAAGTGGAGGGAATTTTTAGCGCCAAAATTTAGCAACGAAAATTAGCAATGAAATTACTATACCGTTGCTAAATAAGGCGCTAACAAATGGCGGAAAAATTTTGGAATGAAAAATAGCAACAAAATTAAATTTCCGTTGCTATTTTAGCAACGGAATTAATTTTCCGTTGCTAAGGTTGCTAAATAATATGGCTTAAAAAAATTCATTTCCAAAATAGCAACGGAATTTAGTTTCGGTTGCTAAAATAGCAACCGAATATAAATTCCGTTGCTAAATTAGCAACCGAATACAATTCCGTTGCTAATTTACATTTTCAATGAAAAATAGCAATGGAATTGTATTTCCGTTGCTAACTTTTTTCAATGAAAAATCCCTAATTTTCTAATTATTTACATAATTGCCATTGTCTATAAATATCCCCTGTTGAAACCCTAAAACTTCCCCTACTATTTTCTTCTTCCTCACAGCTACACACATAGTTGCTCCTCTCTGTCTCTCTCTCTCATCTTCTTTCACCATCCATCGCCGCCGCCATCTGTTATATTGAGAAATGGTAGATTTTAGATTTCAGAGAAATTGAGAGAGGTTGAAGAATTAGTCCTAAAGCGTTGAACTTAGTAAGTTTTCCTATCATCGTTTTACTTTTGCACTCTGTTTGGTTGCGAGAAAATGAAGGCAAACAAAGACGGTTATATATTATGAATTTTCTTATAATTTTTTTTATTAGTATTATTTTGTTTTGTTTTGGAGATATTTTTTAAGTAACCAAACAGATTAATGAAGCGGTTAGCCCGGGTGTAATTGTCTTGCAGCTTTACTCTCTCTTTACTTTCCTGTTCTCTCGGTTTCTTGGAGCCATTCTGTATTCTTGTCATTGCTGCTACTACTGTTATTATTATGTCATTGTTTTTTCATGACATTTTTTTATTTTTATTTTTAAATGATGAAAATAATAGCTCACACTAATTTTTGTTATTGTTCTTGGCTGTGGTTTTTACCAGTAGATTTATTTCTAATTTTTTTGATCTCATTCCGTTGATCGAGGGGAATACATAGACACAGAATGAAACAGGGAAAGATTGATTCAGTTAATTCTATTGGATTTGTTTTATTTTTCTGTACTTTTATGTCTTTCTCCCGCAGAACATTTAATTCGTTAACTGACAGTTCTTCAAGTGATTACTTTCCACTCTCCACGTATACCAAAATAAACACTTAATTTGAGACTTTCATTGGACCTTTAATTATTTCTTAAAAAAAATTGTATTTGGTATTTGTTAGACTTGTTTCCACCGAGGGTATTAATCCATCTGGGTATTCTTTATTTTGCTTCAAAAATGGAACTTGTGTAGCTTTTTAAGAGCCTGTAATGGATCTTGAAGGTGTGATTCATGGCAACCCAATCAAGGTGAGTTAGTGGGTATTATTGATTAGTTTGATTCAGCTTGTTTTCTGTCATTGTTAATCCTCAAGTTGTTATCTTTTGCAGAGAGATTCATGGAAGATAGTGTTGACTTTGGCTTATTAGAGCTTAGGTGTTGTCTATGGAGATTTAAGCACTTCCCCATTATACGTGTATTAAAGCACTTTTGCTGAGGACATACAGCATTCAGAAACCTTAAAATTTAATTCCTATAAATTTTTGGGGTCTTATCTTTTGTATTTTGGACATTGACACTAATTCCTATAAATTAAAAAATCTTACAATTTAATACCCAACCTTTTAGTTATATTTCAAATCAAGCACTCTGTTAAAAATTCTGTACAAAGCTAACAATAATATTCCATGGATCCCACATAATTTGTTGGTTTTGGACAAATTTGCTGACAGAGTATTTGATTTGAAATATAACTAAAGGTTAGGTGTTAGATTTTAAATTTTTTTAGTTTGGAAATTAGATTGAAAAATGAGTAAAAACTTGGGTGTAACTTTGTAATTAACCCAAATATTATTTCTCACTTGAGTTTTAATTTGAGACTAATAAAATTTTGGGAGTTTTACAAAACTATCCAAAAAATAGGTGTTAAACTTAAATATACTACCTTCTTTTTTTCTCTTTCAAAAATACCTTTTTTAAAATTTTTATTTTTAAAAATACCACTTTTTTTAATTTAACTTATACTCCACTCTTTTAACGCCTCCTTCTCCTTCTCCTCCTTCTACAAATATTTCTGGGAGGCGGCTTCTATCATTTGGCACAATGTCTTGAGCTTCAATGATAATCACTCTCACGTACCACAATTTTGGTGATATATAAACTTTTGATCTGATGCTAAGAACACCCTCACCATAGATTGCGGAAGCATCTGCATGCCATGCTTCTGGGAAGGCCTCATCAGCCTGTGTTCCCATCCAGACTGCAAGCATCATATGTCCTCTGACTTTCCCTTCATCGCGCCGATCCTCCAGTTTATACCACTGAGGAGCCAGTGGGCTATCCGAGAGAAATTACGGCCATTTTTACCCAAACGATCAAAAAGTGTATGACATTCCATTTACAGTGGAGGGGCTTAAGAATTACCATGACAGCCGGTCTCCGGTCGCCGGTGGCCAACCGGTGACGTCACCAGTCAGCGGCGGAGTATCCAAGAGCAGTACAGGGAACACCTGGTGCGTAGCGATTGTTGAAGCTGGAAAAGAGAAGCTGTAGGCGTGTCTAGATTATGCTTGCGGAGAAGGAGGAGCCGATTGCCGTCCGATCCAGCCAGGAGCCACGTGTTACAATCCTAACATTGTCGAGGCGCACGCGTCCTTCGCCTTCAATAGTTATTACCAGAAGAAAGGGCGCCCAAGCACCAAGTTGGTATTTTAGCCCTCGCTCTTGAATCTTTGTGGCCTTTCAGTTGTTATTATTTGCTAGGCTTAACCTGTGCACTTGAAGCGTATCTTAGCAAAATAGAGTACTAGATTGATTAAAACATGCTCGGTGCACTAGAAAGAATTTAGGGTTTGTCTGAATAGGGATGCCCGTGAGGAGTGAGATGGGGTGGAGAATCATTTGCTTGACGTGGCATCGTAGTAACTGGTGGGCCTGTCTTTTGATGGCGCCGTAACTGTTATAATGAAAAAGAAATGTGAATGAAAATGTAAAAAGAATCTACATTCTCATTTGAGTAGTAAAATGTGAATTGTAGAAAAAGTAATTTTGAGGTGAATATGTGTGGATGGATGGATTGATTTATTTTACAGCGTATATGTCTTATTGAGTGTTATGATAAGTACAATAATTTGTTATTGTTTTGCAGAGTATGGAAAATGCAAATTTTCCACATGATATTGAAGAGAGAAATGCAAAAAATGGGGAACTAATGCTTCAAGAAATAAAGCCTTTTTTGTAATGTTGTAGTGAAATGTTTTTGAATTTATTGTGTAGTAGTTGGACAAATTGTTTTAACTTTGTCCTTTTAATGTCCTTTATCAGTTTGTGTGTGTGTATATATATATATTTATTTATTTAAGTCCTTTTAATTGCCCATGAATGTACTACCTAAAGAATCAAGAAGCTACTGGTTTTCAGAGATCCACTTATGCAATATTTGCATAATCAGGCAAAAATAATTGCTTACTGTTAGAAGATTGTGAACAGAGCAGTATAACATAATCAAACTCGCAACACTTTTCTGCCATTTATATGACCTGAAGGGTTCCTCCAATCTGCAACTTGTGTATATGCATACAATGAACTGCAACTGAAGAATACCCGATGACTCTTTTGCATACAATTTGCGAATGCAAAATTGCTCATGTGTTGATCATTTAGCGTGTCCATGCTTATACGCATATGTGGGTACTGGATAGTGGATATATTAATGAAAAGAGCTAAACTTGCAGCAATGACTAAGGCTCTAAACTTTAATTCTCATGTATAGGCCTTTCAATTCTTCAGTACACAAATTATGAGATGAAGACAAAAACATGGAAGTAAGCAAGAGCACCAGATTACAGGAACTTGGCCAATACCTTGCTTTCCTGACTGATTAATTATATGGCACCTTCTATGAATTAAACTTTGCCATTATATGACATGATGAATAATTAGGTGTCCACTAAAAATTTAACTATTTAACTGATCAGACAATATCCAATTATAAATGTTATTTACTTTGTTTTAGCATAAAAATGCCTATACCTATTGATCTAGAATTCAGTCCCTTTGGAATTAGAAAATTCAGTATATTATTTATAGAGCATAATGGATGAGCCCATTATGAAATAGTAGAAAAGAAAATAAGTAACAACACAACATTATATTTATACGTGCACCAAAATATGCATGCATGCTTAATCTTATTTCTTGGTTTTGCCGTACAGATCCAAGCTCAAACCAGAGCCCTTCAGTTTTTCACGAAGAAGCTTGTCCATTCGTTCTGCCATGGATGGACTTAAATAATTTTTCCAGTCTCCCACTTTACCTTTCCTGAAAAAAGCGCTGTTTGGAACTTCTGAAAATGTAGGATGAGTACCCTTTTTATTGGTCTCCAGCAAAATTAAAATTATATTTTGAATTTTGGTATACCACCTGATATATCAAATTTCAGAACTAAAATTATATTCTGGATTTTGGTATACCACCTTATATACCAAATTTCAGAACTAAAATTGTATTCTGGATTTTGGTATACCAGACGGTATACCGGTATACCACCTGATATACCAAATTTTAGAACTAAAATTGTATTCTGGATTTTGGTATACCAGACGGTATACCGGTATACCACCTGGTATACCAAATTTCAGAACTAAAATTGTATTCTGGATTTTGGTATACCACCTGGTATACCAAATTTTAGAACTAAAATTGTATTCTAGATTTTGGTATACTAGATGGTATAAGGTGGTATACTAAATTTCAGAACTAAAATTGTATTCTGGATTTTGGTATACTTGACGGTATACCGGTATACGACCTGGTATACTAAATTTCAGAACTAAAATTATATTTTGGATTTTGGTATACCAGACGGTATACCGGTATACTAGACGGTATACCGGTATACCACCTGGTATATCAAATTCCAGAACTAAAATTGTATTCTGGATTTTGATATACCAGACGGTATACCAGTATACCAAAATCCAGAACTAAAATTGTATACCGAGTTCTTTTTAGCGTCTAATGCTGCGCAGCTAATTTTTTTTTAAATCTTGAAAGTCACCTTAAGCTCTCTAAGTGAGAAAGAAAGTGGCTAAATTGCAAATGAATTAGGATGAATGTCCTTTTTAGCTTCTAATTCCAGCTGTTATTATATTAAATAACTGTAAGAAAATTGCAAATGAAACAGTCGACTGTTTCTTTATAGCTTTTAATTATCTGCAGCTATTATTTTTAAAGCTCTCAAATTATAAGACGAACTGATGAAAGGGAGCAAATTGAGGTGGATAATAAGTAGGAGAATATTCAATTCATTTGAGTCTGTAAAATTTTTGGAAATACGTAAAATGGGTATTCAATTTCTGTTGAGGTGCTCAAGAAAAGATATTTATCAGTGGGCTCGTATTTATTACATGGATGCCATATCATGACTGAGTCTCCCTTTTCAAGTTATTTGACATCGTATTAAAAATAATTAAATAAATATTAGTTAATATTATATTTAAATAATATCATGCTACGATTTGGAAGTTTATGATTAGAATGCCACCCAAAGTTACAGTCACTTCCTGCTGCTCCTCGGTCTATGTTAATGTTTGCATAAAGACTTTCTTGAAACCTGAGGAAGAAGAAGACACCTTTTCTCCACTAACCCATTATTAGTAATAGTGTAATGTGATGGAGTTTCACACGATTAATATTCATTACCAGCACTCCTTCTCTTGTTATTGCTTCTCTTTCGCCTTTTTGATAGCCTTGCCATCTCTTTCTTTTCCTCATCTTCTTCTTCATCTGCAAATTTCCTCAGCAGCTCATCAGAAGATCTCTTTGTCACATGTTGAACCGTCGTCGTTTTGTTATTTTCAGTAGCAGTATTATCCATTCCTTTTTCAAAAGAGAAAGAGAGGGGATGGATTAGGAGAGGGAGGGGATGGGTTTGAAACAGCTAAGGAATACAAACAAAAACTATAGAGCACACAGATTGCTTAACCTCAAACCTCAACATTCAGTTTGAGTCACTTTTAAATCACATAATCGCTAAGCATCGAGTGTTTTAAACTTTAAACCAAATATATATTACCTGAAGAGTGAGAGAGGAGAGATCAAACAAAATAAGCAATAGCCGATCGAGATAATCTTCTTCTCTTCCTTCTTTGTCGCCTTCTTCCCGTTGAACCGCATGAAACATCGATTGATTTTTGATTTCGTTCTTCGAGTTCGATTTTTCAATCACATTTACAGATTTCGAGAACCTTCCTCCACCCTAACTGTTGTTAGAGTGATTAAAATTGTTATAATTCGATAAATCCTTCACGGCTCTCCTTGCCGATTTCGATTTTGCTTCGTTTCTCACCATTTCTCTGTGTCTGAATTTAAGTTGGCAAGCAGACGCTCTTTCTCTCTTTCTCTATCCGATGAAACGAGAGATTGAAAATGAGATATATGTGCAGAGGGAGAGATAACGATAATTAGGCTTATAAAGAAAAGGGTATTTTTAAAAATAAAATATTTAAAAAAGGTAATTTTAAACTCAAAATATAAATGGCTGTATTTTTAAAAAAGAGGGTAGAAAAAATGGTATTTTATGTAAATTCCTCTAAAATTTTTATCTAAACTTATAACAAACAATTACTGAGGTGAGCCCGATATCTTTAAATATATTGTGAAGTTGACTTTTTGTTTATATGAAATAAAATTTTGTCAAGTTGCACCTAGTTTCGAGCCTCTGTTATTTGAGTTGAGTGAAGCTCAAGCTTAGCATTGTGTCAACTAAAATGACTTGGAAATGCCTTTAGTTTAGAGTTAGAACTATTTTCTGAGCTTGCATCTC
Organism: Excoecaria agallocha; assembly: GCA_037975025.1. Taxonomy (NCBI): domain Eukaryota; kingdom Viridiplantae; phylum Streptophyta; class Magnoliopsida; order Malpighiales; family Euphorbiaceae; genus Excoecaria; species Excoecaria agallocha. Next base: position 110,389,836 of record CM075807.1, read on the forward strand.
TCTGATTAGTACACTAGTTCAGATTTTCTTGTGTGTTACTGTCTCACTGCAAAAGCAGAAAAGAGTATAGGTGGCTGATTTTTCTGTCTCGCTTATCACTAATCTAATCCAACTTATTGCCTTTCTTGAGTAGGCATTTATCAGCTTTATCAGAGGACAAGAAGCAACCAAATTTACAAAATACTGTTTCTACTGGCTGGCCTGCTTCACTACACTTGTTCGGTAAGGTCTTAGCAACTTTATTGTTTTTTAGGGGATATATATTTTTTGAATCAAAATTTTCACTTATTTGTTGTATATGGCTAAGACCTAACATCTCTCTCATGACTTCTGCAGGATATTTTACATTTTCATGCAGTTTTATTGGCCAGCCATGCTAATGTCTGCTGGTCTGGACCTCCCTAAGATGGTGTTTGGGCACGGATTCTTGACAAAGGTATCATATTGTAACCCTAGTATCGGAATTTAATGTATGTAAATATGTAATTATGATTTTGCAGAGCATCTCATTCCGATCTATATATATATATATACATGGTATCTAATTAACTTTTTCTAAATTTACAGAAATAATTAATTTATTTTTAATGAATGGAGATATTAGTTAACCCAAGCTGCAAATATATTGGAAGGCAAAGATATTGGGAATGATTTTGTCCTTGTAGGTGTCTCCAGAAACCAAAGCCGAAGCATTTACCGCTTTGTAAATCTGTGTTTTTAATTTTATCATGTGAGTTTTTTTACCCATATCTTAGCTCCTTCACTTTGCCCCTGTTGCTGTTCGGCATCCAGGATCACAGCTTTGATGGCGATCAAGATCTCCTTGATTTTTTCAAGTTCAGTTTCAAGGCCCCATGCCAAGGCAACTTCTTTCAAATCAAAAAAGCCAAACTTCCCCACAACATCTGCAGCAATCTCGGAAAGAAAAGACTCTGCCATGATCTGTTTGCACAAGTAAGATGAGAATTGATTCAAAGTTTGTGATTTTTCTTTAGGCAAAATAATGAGAAGCAAGCACAGAACACACACAGTTTTTATCTTGTGGAGTCAACGATCTAGTCAATCTTTGATAATAAAAATTTCTTTAAAATAACATTCAACCGATTTTGATGTGAATTGCTGTTTTATAAATTTGAAATATTCTTTTAAGCACCTATCACATCTTATCTTAATACTCTTCTTCATAAAACTCGAAGGAAGTTTCTATCAGTGCCATCTTCATGGGCTAGGGAGTACTAAATATTTCTTTTTAAGCACCTAGTATATCTTATCTTAATACTTTTCTTCATAAAACTCCAAGGAATGTTCTATCAGTGCTATGTTCACGGGCCAGGGGGTATTAGAATATTTCTTTTATTAAAGGTGCTTACTCAGTGCATCTTATCTTAATATATGTGTTTGGTTGGACATCATTAACAGTGTTGCTACACATAAATGAAAAACTCACAAACAAACATATAAATGTACATAAACTAATTCGAAAACATTTGAATATTTTATGTTTGAACATTTAATGCAGTATACAAATTAATACCAAATCAGGGTTTAATGTTGAAACAGCAAATACACGGGCTTATTAATACTTCTCAAACTGTCTCTGAGAAGAAATGCTGCCGGTAAATGCTTGCAAATATATACATATATATTTATTTGTTATTTGGTGTGTTAATTGAGGATTCTTAACCAGGATTAGAGACTTATAACTATTTGAGAAATTTCAATTTTATTACCTGCATTTCCTGTGCAGGCAAGTCTTTAGTTTATTTTATTTAACCGTTTAACATATTAAACATATTATCCCGTTCAATTATCTCTGAAATTATTAAAAATGTAGTATTTTAGTTTATTTTTAATCTGTCGATTTTTATTTTTAAAATTTATACTTTTAATAATAAAATGGAATAGGAATGTTGCTTGTAATTTAAGAAGCCAAATTGTGGCAACGGAATTTGGATTGATTCTGTTTGATTCTTAATTTACCCTAATAGGTATGAAAGCTTTTATTATTACTGCATCATTTGTGTGTTTCTGTATAAATTTTAAAATGCATGATACTAGCAGTAAGTGCTTTTGGACAATTGGATTGTGAACCACTTTTAAAGCTAAAAAAGGGCATTGAAAGAAAGCTGAAAGACATTAATTATCTGTTATATTTATTTTAAATTTACACTTTGTTTTGAATCTCATGAGCACTTTTTTTCACCAGATTAATAAAAATGTTGATGGTACATATTGATATGTTTGAAAATTATTTTAATTGTATGTATGTTTACTGTAAAAAAAGGAATTATATGTATTTTTAATGTGATTTTGTATCTCGGTTTCAGGTAGACCAGCAACTTTCCTTCAAGATTTTAAAGTAACATGGTCTGATTTACACATTAGGCAAATTGATGGAGGTAGAGCTATCAAACTCATTCTTGACTAAAATTCAGGTTTATTTAATTATTCTTATTTTTTTAATTTGGTTAATTAAACATTATATTATATAGTCAAACCAATAAAAAAAATATATGTTTATTTTATTGAATTTTTAGGAGCTGGGCTTGCTTCCAATGTGAAGTACTTGTTTGGTAGAGTTAGAATAAGGATCAAGTTTATTCCTAGTGATTCTGCCGGAACTGTTACTGCTTTCTATGTAAGTAAAATAATAAGAACATTTTTGGAGTATTTCTACTTGGGTGGTTGATGAACAAGGTGCTTTAACACGCCTATAGATTTGTATTTTTAAATATTTCTACTTGGGCAGTTGCATGATCAGTTTATGCATTCAAAATTTTGGACTTATGATGTTCAGAAATTGGATAAAACTTTTGAATTTTTTTATAGAATTCAAAGCTTAATCTAATAATGGCATTAATAATTAAATATTGTAACAATTTTTAGCGACAGATTAGCGACGGACAGAACCGTCGTTAATTTTTTTTACTCATGGGTGAATTTAGCAACGGAATCTATATTTCCGTTGCTAAATTAGCAACGGAAATCAATATTCCGTTGCTGAAATTGACAGTTCACCGAATTTCGCATTGTTGAAGTTAGCAACGGAATTCAATTTTCGTTGCTAAAATTAGCAACGAAAAAAATTTTTCGTTGCTAAAAATAGCAACTGCCGAATTAGCAACCGAAATTTCTGTTGCTATTTTTAATTAGCAACAGAAAATTGACATTTTTCGTTGCTAATTTCCGTTGCTATATTGCGATTTTCCTATAGTGTTCGGCTTCACTCATTTCATCGGTGACTAATGGAGGCAGATCTGGATGAGATCAGACTAATGGAGGCCTATTAGAAATAGGTACAGAAGGGGAGGGAGAGGGCGAGGGCCAGGGAGAGCGAGAGGGAAAGGGCAAGGCAAGGGAGACGAAAGGGAACTATTTATACCTAAGCCAAGTAATGAAATAGCAACGAAAACTTTTGTACGTGGCTAAAATTGCAACTAAATCAGCCTCCGGTTGCTAAAATAGCAACGAAGTGTTTTTTCCATTGCTAAACTTTTCCATTGCAATTTTAGCAATGGAAAATAAAATAGCAACAAAAAATCACTCCGATGGTAATTTGAAACTGAATTGCATTAAGCTTGGTTATGTAGCAACGGAATGAATTGCATTTAATTCCGTTGCTAAATAACCAACTTTAAAGTAATTTATTTGCAAATTACCAATGAAATATTTTTTCGTTTCTAAAATAGCAACTAAATGTAATTTTCATTACTAAAATTACAACAAAATGTGCTTTCCATTGGTGACTTTTGTTCCAAAATTTTTCTACCATCTGCTGGTGTCTTATTTAGTAATGGTATAAGTATTCTGTTGCAAATTTTCGTTGCTATATTTTGGCACTAAAAGTTTCCTCCATTTTTAGCATAAGAAGATAACCACTTTTACTTCCATTGCCAAATATAAAAATTTCAACCAATTTTAGCAACATAATTTATTTTTCGGTTCTAATTAGCAACGAAAATAATTCCGTTGCTATTTTAATATTTTCTTGTAGTATGTGTGGGTGGGTGTGTGTGTGTATATATATATATATATATAACCCTATCACCTTCTTTGTTCTGCCTCTATCCCACAAGCATTAAGCTGCCGCTCAGCCTTTCTCTCTTTGAATCCGTCCCTCCTTCATGCTGGTTGCCGCTTATCTCCCTCCCTCATCAACATTTTACCTCTCATCAGTACCGGGAGAGTATCCAAGACCAGTTTGTCAATACTTACAAAATTACCATTCTTCAAACCAGCTTGTCAATACGAGGTATATTTTCTAGAAACTTATGTTATTACTGAGCTTATTTGGTTTGCCTTGATGATTATTTTTATGTTATGTGAGTTTTACAGTGTTCGTGGCATCAAAGGGTTGTTCATATGGCCGGCACTGAAGGGGTCCGTATTATTTTGGTGTTAGATAGTGACATAATTGCGTGTATGTAAGTCTATTTACTCTTTTAATTTTCGATTCTTCTGATTCTCTTGCTATATGGGTTTTACAGGTATCCCTTGGTTTCATGATTCTTGTGCTATCTCAATTTATTTACATAGGAACTTGGAAGGAGGAGTTTGGTCTATCAAGTTTCCTTTTCTCTTAGCCGAATTATTCACAGGACGTGTTTAACTTAATTAATCATATGGATACCGAGAAATTGGAAATAGATATCTTTCAATTTACTACATAATTTTTTTATTTCTCTTTTTATTGGAATTGGAATTATTCAACTGGAAGCTTATATGTTGAAAGGATTTTACTATTTGACCAAATATTTTTTTGGTTGCCTTTTTATTGGAATTGGAATTATTCAAACCTTAATTGTATATTGCATTATACTTGCCTTTTCAATTAAGTTGAGGATTCTCTTGCAGAGAATGAAGGAACTGCAAGCGAGTGAAGGATTGCCAGAGGACAAAGTAGTTCGCTTGGATATTGAATATTTGATTTGGACAATAAAATCAATTCAGATGACAGATTTTTTCTTTGTGTCATTTGTTTTTATATTTTGTTGAGCAGTCTGTTGCTTTCCAGCATATTTTCTCTATTTATGGAAGACATAAAAGCATAATTTTTCTTATGGTTTTGTGTGGATTTTTCTACTGCATCAGAGTTTTTGGGAAAGGAGGAGTCAAATTGGTAGTTGATAAGATTTCATGACTTCATGAAAAGGAGCAACTGTTGACTACGTTGAGGAGCTGATTCATTCTGCTTTTGTTGTAAGTTATTCATCCAATCCATTGTTTATTTTCTTTTCAAAAGATTAAAAAAAATTGTCAAGAAACATGAACCACATATAGCTTCATAATCAACTTATGTTAGTTTTTTGTTTTTCCTTTTTGTGGAAGATGGAATCAATGATTTCTTGAAAAAAAAAATCTGCCAACACTTTGTTTTCTTGATTTGATATTGGTGCTGTGTCTCTGCTGTTAGAGGGAGAAAATTATTTTCTTCAGAAATTTATGTGAGCCACTTATGTTGGTTTTTTTTTATATAAGCTTTCTTTCATTAAGTGTCTGCATCTCTCATTCAAATAAATTTTAAATTCTTCTTAAGAATTTGAAGCACTAAATTAACAAATAATTAAAAACAAGAAAATTGAACAACTACCTATATCTATATATACAACTAGAATTAAAATCATTATGATGCATGAAAAAATATGAAGTGTAATTAATAATGGCAAAATAAAAAAGTTAGAGCTTGATTTTTTTTATAAAATTATATTTAAATTAATTTGAAATTAAATGAAATGTAATATGATGCGTAACAAGCATGTACATTTAATAATATCTAATATTTGATTACGAAAAAATTATTTGTATACTACATTTATAGCATATTTGTTATTTTTCCATCATCATTATAAATTATGCTTATCAAATTAGCGGGGGGATTTGAGAAATGAAATGCAAGCATATAATGCATAGAGAAGCTAATCAAATAAAAAATTTATAAGAAATTTTAGCTCTTAAAACTATCATATCTTTGTGTTGGATTGTGAGAACTGAGAAAGAAAATTGAAGCTAAATACAAGCGTTACGTGGATGTTGATCACCCATAGGATCAATGCCTGATCCTCCGTATGCAGAGTGGTCCTGAGAAAATTAAGTAATGCGTATTTAACAAATCCATATCCTTCAAAACAATTTAACAAAAGCACAACCAACGAGAAAATAAAAATACAAAAAATAGAATCATGTAAAAACAAAGGCTTTGATCTCATTACGATAGATCAGATACGCAACTTGTCATCAAAGATTTGACGTCTAGCTTTTATAATCGGTCTGAGTTTCATCTTATTATTACCATTTTTTCTTCTAATATCTGTTTTGCATTTGTTAAAAAATCAGCAAATACAGCTGCTTATATTCTAACTAGAATTGCTTATTTTATGCCAAGTCTTATAATCTGAGATTTAGCTCCCCCTTCTTATTGTTTCAATTTTATTAACTGTTTTTTCTTAATAAAGTTATTTTATTTTAAAGAAAATGTAAAAACAATGGCAATGCTTCAAATTCCAAGTGATTTCCAGAGCTGATAATCAATGCAATTAATCATCTCGTGCATTCTAAAATTTATTGCCCAAATAAATAGCAAATTTATTTCTCTTTAATATATGAGAAATGGAGACCTGGTATAGTGTTAGGAGCTACCTGCCTTTAAAATGGAAGTATGACAAACATTTAGCTATACAACTACTGTGTGTGTGACAACTCAAGTTGCATTAGGAACTTCCATACTTGTTTGCTTATGGATCAATTTCATCCACGGTCACTGAATTTACGCATAGTCAGCTAAAAATAACTATTTTTTGTGATTTAAATGTCATTGAACTTATCACCATTTTACAAAAAAGTCATCTTGATCAATTTTCGACGATTATCCTTGCCGGAATGCTGACGTAGCATGCCACGACATATGCTTGGATACATGTGGTACAATATGTCAACAACCACATCATTGAAAGAGGCCATGTCATGCCCCACCTGTTGAAATAAACAAATAGAAAAAGGACATGTGTAGGGAGAAATCCATTTGCCTTAGCTAAGCGCTAATTAAGTGGATGTGATCACCTTTTTCTTATTATTGTTTTAAATGTGGGATACTTATAAGGGGAACAAATTTCCTTTAGATTTCAAATGTGGGATATTGAAAATAGAAAAAAGTTGAAAAGATTATAGGATATGGTTTTTCTTGCTTTTTGAACCTTTGAATCCATCACATACACATCGTTTTTCTTGCTTTAACCAATGAAAGAATTAAAAATGGTTAAAACATTCTTTCATTGGTCAAAGCAAGAAAAATAATGTGCATGTGATGGATTCAAAGGTGAAAAAAGCAAGAAAAATCATATCCCATAATCTTCTCAAGCTTTTTGTATTTCCTGTATCCCTTCCCATATCCCATATCAGAAAGGCAAAGAGAAGGGCATAGATTTATAAGCCTGGATGCTGCTCACTTTAGTAAGATGGGTATTTGGATAGATGGCTTATGGCAAGTGGTATCACAACCAACCCGGATACGATTTGGATCCACCTGTGACCCAACTCACTTGCCTTTTGGTGGGGCATGCTTTTCGTGGCTTGTTGATGCGGAGCATGCTTATGTTGCTTGCTGACGTAGTTGCTTCATTAATGTGGCTCATGACGTGTCAATTAAATTTGATACATGAGCTAATAATGTGGCAATAAATACAGATCCACGTGTATCTAAGTATCCGACGTGGTATGCCACATCAGCATTTCAGTAAGAATCATCGTCAAAAATCAATCAAAATAACTTTTCTGCAAAAATGTGATAAGTTCAGTGATATTTAAATCACGAAAAATAAATTAGTTACTTTTGAACGATTAGATGTAAATTTAGTAACTAAGGGTGAAATTGACCATTAGCTTTATTTATGTTTCCTGTTTATCATCATGAAAATCTGTAGCAAATAATTAATTGTTCCATAATGTTTTACCTCTTTGTGTTTTAGACGGGAAATAAAGAAAAAGAAAAATGTTCACTTACAACTCAAGAAGCAATTTTTAAAGTGAACCTGTGGTTTTAATCAGGAAGCATTTAGTTGATCTATTATTCACCAAGTTGATGCCATGAGCACTGCTTTATGTGAAGATCTAATATTTGAACAAAAAATATGCATTATATAGGTTGTACAAAACCGTTTATGTTTGAAAATATTGACAGAAGTTATTACTTTGGATTAAAGACAAGATAATTATGATGACAGTTATACAAAGGAATGGTTTAGATGGTAAATAAATAAAGACTAATTGGAACGAAGAAGCAGCAGTGCACGCCAGCAAGGAGAAACGGTGCGGCAGGGAAAGGCGATCGCCTTTTGCTGTGCGGTTGCTCTTTCTTTCATGAAGACATGAGGACCAAGTGAAAAATGAAATATGAATACTAAAATCTACCCTAATCCCTTGAATTGTTTTTTTTTAAAAAAAAAAACGACAACGTTTTGTGTTTGGGGACAAAAACTGGATTCTTCCTAGTTCAGCAGTTTACCATTTTTTCGATTCTAATTAGTTCAATTCAATTTTTGATTTATCCAATTTTTATTTGTAAATCCAATCGGATCAACTATTAGTTCGATCCCGTTTTAATAATATTAAAGGGAACACATTTTCTCCTCAAGATAATAAAAAGAATGAAATCCATATAAATTAAATCGCAATATCTCCACCAATTCAAAATAGAGCCATGCTTGTTAAAAGAACAAATGACTGCCCAAATCAAATCCCAAAAAAAATAAAACCAATATTCAAATGCAAAATTTTGTTAGTGTACTGTGAATGACATCTCATCCCTCAAACAATTTTATATGTCAAGTCAAATAAGTATAATTATGATAAACAATATTCTGCGTTGTAGGGTTGTGCAAATGATTAGTTCGGTTTGAATCCAATAGAATAAATTGAAAATCAAATTTCATAAAAAGGAATCGAATCATAAATTGAATTACATAGTGATAACAGGATCTAGCTAATAGCCCGAACAGTTCGGACTATGAATTAGGTAAGCTAACAAAATTCGGACTAGGAGCTAGGTAAGCTGACAGAGTTCGGACTAGGAGCTAGGTAAGCTGATAGAGTTCGGACTGGGAGCTGGGTAAGCTGATAGAGTCCGGACTGGGAGTTGGGTAAGCTGACAGAATTTGGACTGGGAGCTGGGTAAGCTGACAGAGTTCGGATAAATATTTACCAATTAAGAGATCGGATCAACCGAACTCTAAAGAACCCATCTACAGTTCGGCCAATAGCTGAAAAGATAATTGTCACGACAGGAAAAGACGGTTATTCTTCCTCCACGTCTCCCCAACAATAAAAGTAGTGGAAAGAGTGGCCTAGAGAAGTGGAATTTCATCCCACTTATCGAAAATGATGGAAATCACGCCTATAAAAGATGAAAAAATAGGTAAACTAAGGCCTGAGATTTATTTTTCAAAATAATACATTCTTATTATCAAAAATTCTAACTTAACCGTCGGAATCTTCCTAATCAGAAATTTACCGATCATTTACTTCTTTTTGCAGGTGATCTTTTGGGACTTGCGACTTCTCCCACTTGTCATCACATAGAATCGAAGATGAATAAATCGAATTAATTTTGACCGATTCGATTCGGTCTATTTGGTTCTGAATTAAAATGAAATTTTTTTTATTGGATTTTTAATATATATGAATCTATAAATTAAATTAATTTATATTCATCAAAATAAAATAATTTAAAATAACTAAAATTAAAATAATGTATATAAATTTATTATATTTGTACATAATAAAGAATAATTAAAATCATATTTTTAAAATAACTAAAATTAAAATAATGCACATAAATTTATTATATTATATACATAATAAATACTAATCAATTTTATATTAAAAAATATATTATAATAATATTTAAAAATATATTCAAAGTCCTCAATAAAAAAATTCATGTAAAATAAAAATATAATATAATTTTTCAAATATAAAATAAGTCAAAGATGAAAAAAGACTTTTAAAGCAAAAAAAAAAAAAAAAAACAACTAGTAAAAATAACTGAAACTTGGAACATCATAATACTAATAAGGATTCTACACCACTCGCCTAAACTATTACTTATGCAAATTTAATATTATAATATAAATTTAAATTTAAATATTGGTCGGTTCGGTTATTTTAGTTTTTTAATTTTAAAAATCGAATCAAACAAATTAACGTATAAATTTATTTCTATCCAAAATCAAACAAACCGAATCAAACATACCGCAATTCATTCGATGTGATTTTCGATTTTGGTTTGGTTCTGCACAGTTTATCAAATTTTTTATCCTGCTAACCAAATGCATAAAAATCTCTTCAAGCATGAATCAAATAAAAGACACCAATGCATTACTTGAGACGGTAAAAATAATATCATAAAAGTCAAATAAAATCTATCGCTTAATAAGAGTTTTTGCATGCTTGGATTTTAGAAACTAAAGCTAAGACAACAATTTCAAGCCTTCAAATATTTGTTAAAATTAAAATTTCAAAATTTACATAAACATGCACCATAATTTTACAGCTATCTAAACCAAAACAACTGCATAAACAACAATCAAACACTAAAGAAAACCTTAGATTAATATTCGAGTTAGATCCACAAGGAAAAAAAAATCAATTACAGAAGCAAAAACAGGGAATCAATATAGATTCCGACCTCTATTTAGAGATAAGGCGGCGTGAAGCCATAGCCATAAATTTATCCAGCAAAAAAAAAATTGAGAGAGAAAAACTGAACTCAATCAGCGAAGCATTACGTACCGAAACTCAGCGAAGCAAATGGTATTGACCGAGGGGAGAGTGGTTAGCAATGTACTTTTGAACGGTGATCTGAAAATCTGGAAAGAAAAGAGGAGAGTGAGAATCAATGTTATTAAAACCGGACCAGATAAAGAACCGACAAGACTGGAATTTATGGTTTGACCGGTTCAACCGAATTTTTTCTATTTTTAAAATATTATTAATTAATATTATTTTATAAATACTATTGCATAGTATTATCAATTACACTAAGACCACATTAACAAATGACCAAATCCTAATATGAAATGATAACAAATGATCATATCCTAATATGAACTGAATTTATTAGGGAATATATATTTAAATATTATAAATAGTGTTAATTATTTTTTTGGCTTTTTTTGTGCATGTAGTTTCATTATTTCAAATTAAACGGTAAGAGGACGTAAGCAATTTTTTATTATTCAATTTGATTTCACTGGAGGTAGGTTGGGTTTACCTTTACCAATCTATCTAACGATTGAAATAAATTTAAAAAAAAAGTAAGAAATAATATAAAGAACCGAGCATGACAATAAAATAAGAAACCACAAAATGAAATTAAAAACAATTAAAGAAAGAAAGTAAAAACATCAAGTTGTTGCCCCGTAGTACTACAAAACAAAATTAAAAATAATTAAAGAAGGAAAGTAAAAACATGAGGTTGCTGTGGTGTAGTGGTTATCACGTTAGTCTTACAATCAAAAAGTCCATAGTTTGATCCTGTGCAGCTACATGTTTTTTAACAACTCGAAAGTAAAAAATATGCAGCCATATATTTTTTTTCCAAAGCATTAAACGATGACGTTTTGCCATTTTAGAAAAAAATCCGGTTTTATCCGGTTTGTCGGTTCTCTGGTTCTGTCCGATTTTTTCTAGTTCAATTCGATTTTTTTCAGTCCGGTTTTTATTAGCTGAACCAATCGAATGACTAGCCGGTTCACGGTTAACTCGATTCGACCGGTCGATCAGGTCCGATTTTAATAACATTGGTGAAAATAGTAAAGTGTGTGTATATATATATATATATATATATATATATATATATATATATATATATATATATATATATATATTAGTAGAAAAAATTTAAAATGTTGTATAATTAAAACAATGAGAAAAGGGTTTTTTTATGCATAGTAAATACCTTGTTCCAAGGACTGCGATTATGTGCTGCCATCTTTATTATTATTATTATTATTATTATTATTATTATTATTTGAATGCTCGTGGTTGAAAATCATTTGCAACTCCATCATGTAGAATAATGTTCATTGTCATACTTCTATGGTTTGGAATTTCTTTTCCATTCCAAGACAGATTTGGTAGTGACTACCTTTTCTTTATAGGGTCAATTTCATTCATAACAATTGGATTTATGCTTAATCATTCAAAAGTAACTGATTTATTTTTCGTGACTTAAATATTATGAACTTATCACCTTTTTACAGAAAAGTCATCTTAACCGATTTTCGAAGATGATATTTGCCGAAATGCTAACGTGGCATGCTATGCCATATGCTTAGACATAGGTGGCACGACATGTAAGCAGCCACGTCATCTGAAAGAGACCACGTGTCCAGATATATGATGTGGTGTGCTGACGTGCATGGTATCTAATGTAGCCTCTTTCGGTGATGTGGCTGCTGACGTATCGTGTCATGTGTGTTTAGGCATATGAAGTGATGTGCAACGTTAGTATTTCGATAAAAATTATCGTTGAAAATCGGTCAAGATGATTTTTCTGTAAAAAGAAAGTTCTGTGATATTTAAGTCACGAAAAATAAGTCATTTACTTTGGGACGATTAGGCATAAATCCAGTAATCATTGATGAAATTGACTATTTCTTTACATATCTGGAGTAGGAAGATATGTTTGGATTATGGCCCGTATCTTTCAGCTTGTTGCTCATCTTGACTAGCTTTCATTGAATATTCAATTCGAAGGATGCCATAGTGAGAGTAGTTGATTGTCGCAATCAAAATACATAAAATATTAGGCTGGAACTTAAGAAAAATGCAAGGAAATACAGGGAAGATGCAGGTGGTTGCAATTAGTGGAGAGGCTGATAACAATGGCTTTTTTAAATTCGTGTATATTTGTGCCCATTGGCGCAAATTAATTATAACTAAAGAAAAATTGAATGCTGCTATTGTGATTATAAAGTATTTGGATGACTATCAAATCCATCATTCTTTCAATTCTAGTAGAAGTTCTTCTTTTTTATTTTATACCTATAAATACCCTAATATGATTATTCAGTGGTGATGATCAATATGAGAAAATTTTCTATTCGTACTATATTTGTCTTCACTTTAATTAGTTTTACAATACGTTATCAGTATGATAATCTCTATTGATTATTGAAAGTCAGTGGTTTATGATAGTCAGACTCGAAGGAATTAAGAATTATAATTTACAAGATTAAATGGTAAGTAAATTTAATTTTTAAATTTTGAATTATTGTAATTCTCAAGAATTAATGGGATTAATTGTAGGTTGCAAGACAATATACCCATATATAATAAAATTTGGAATAGTATATGATTTAAAAAATAACAAAAAAAAAACCAAAATCGTATTAGAATTTTTTTTTTATTGTTTCTGCAACCAAGTGACATAATTCCGTTTCATCTCTTTTGTGTAATTACAAAGTAATCATTCTTTTATTATATCTTGGTTTATACATATATAGCGAAGTACATATTTTAAGTTATATTTTGGTTTTTAATTTTCTATATATACTATTGTGTTAATTTATTATTTTAATGGATAACACAAAATTATTCAAAGACTCCGAAAGAACTGCAAAGTTATTACCAAAATACAATTTATTATATATGAACATTAGTCTATTATGTCTCAAGAAATTTATTATTTATGGAGATATTCACTGAAATAAATATCATTTTGAGACTAAAAAAGAAATATCGAATATCCATATATGACAATTGTTGTATAAGATAAGTAATATATTTTTAAAGATAATTTAATTTTATTTTGATACAAATATTAGTAAACTCGAAATTTACTAATAAATACAAATATTAGTAACTTGAAGTTTACTAATTGTTATACAAATATTAATAATCTATTGTTTGCCAATTATATAAATGTCAGTAAACATGAAGTTTATTGATTAATTGATACAAATTTTACTAAACCTGAAGTTTATTGATTATAGTAAACTTGAAAATTGATACAAATACTAACAAATATTTAGTTTATTAATTGTCATAAATATTAGTATACCCGAAGTTTACTAACTGTTTGATATTAATATTAAAAATTTTGATGTTTATCAATGATATAATAAAAATAGTAAACATAAAGTTTTCTAATTAACAATTGATTACTTGGCATTATCGGTTTGATCATCCCGAATCGATTATAATGCATAAATTATTGAGAATTTATATATTTATTAGAGAACTAGAAATTTCTTTAATTCAACTTAAGAAATTCTCATAATCTATTTGCTCTTAAAAATATTACTAACGTATCACTAGCTAATAAGGGGACTGAATTTGCTTTATTCTAGAATGAATAAAAATAATATATGTGAGTCCACTATTCACCATATGAACCATTCAAATGATTTATAAATTTTGAAAGACGCATTAATAAAATGGTCATATGTGTATTTATTATCAACTCACAACCTATAGTTTGTGAGATACATAATTTCCAAATTATGCAAGCAAGACATTTTTCTTGATAATGTTAGTGATCATATGCGGTGGGTAAAAGATTGTTATAAGCCCCTTATACATGTTCATAATCCAAGGTCTAGCAAAAAGTTTTACTAAATACCTCCAATTAATTGCTAGATATTTTTATGAAAACAATAATATTATTTTTATATATGGATACATAATATTGGTATAAGCAATACTTACATGCATTATGACAATAAAGATCATAAAATTCCTCTATTGCAAATTTTAGTTGAAAAATACATTTTGATTAATAGCTTTCCTAATATTAGGGGAAGAAAGTAGATAAAAATAAATAAAATAATAAATAAATTATTTGTAATTTAGATCCTCATATTGTGAACCTGAAGTTTAAAAGATTAGTTAATTATGATGCTGATATATTTGTTAGTGTGTAGTGATAACTCCAATTTTGTATTTAATTATAATGTATAATAAATTTTACTCGGTGTTTTATGTTTCATTTTGCGTATTTTTTCATGTTTTAAGTATTAAATTGTTTTTTTTTGTGTTAAATAAGGCAATGCTAATAATTTTGAAGTTTTAATGGGTTTAATGGGGCAATTTTAACTTATTGTGCAGAAATTTATTTGCACTTGGTTGAGACACTTTGGTCTTAGCCATGTGCCTTGCAGATGCTAAAAATGCACCATTTCAATAAGGAACTCGATTGAGAGCAATGGACTCCGCCATGTCCAATTGTAAAATTCAAGCCATTCAGTCCAGAAGAGTATGCATGGCTGAGACATTTAGGTCTCAATCGTGTGCCACATCTACAGTACCATTTTGACTCAATAGACTTGGCTGAGACATTGTGGTCTCAGTCGTGCACCGCTAAAGACCATTATAAAAAGCTGCAAATTTTCAGATCTAAAGAGTTTTTTTGGAGGGAGGTTTTTTAGGTTTTATACCTCCATAGTACTAGGTCATGTTCCTCTATATTTTTAGGGTTCATATCCTTAGTTTTCATTTGTAAGAATTTTATTTTTACATTCATTTTACATTTACATTTCAATAAATGTCAAATTATGATTTAGATATATAGATTGAATTATTGTTGAGTGAAGTTATAGTTGGAAGAAGAAGGAAGGAAGCTACACCAACTTTGGATATACATTTTCAGATCTACATTTCAAAGATCTAAATTTATAATGGGTTTAAAAGTTTCTTCTTCCCTTTTCGTTATTATTTTCAATATGAGTAGTGAGTAGTCCTTTAGTTGTTTGGGCATCTTTGAATCCCCTACCAATGTTAGACCTTGAGCTTATTTTGCTTTATATATATATTTTAGATATTTCTGTTCCCTTGTGCTTATCTTGATAGGAATGTGATTCAAGTATTTATACTATTAATCTTATTCAAGTTAATGGATTTATGCTTGTTTAATAGTTATATCATGGATGTCTTGTTTTACTTCATATATGCTGTAGTTTTGATGTCATTTTCAAAATGGGAGTTGTTAAATCTAAGGTGTACTTGTTGTAAAATAAGAAAAGGAGAGAAAAATGAATATGTATTGAGTTAGTAGGCTCCAGAATAGGATACTAGTTCATATTTAGATTTTAGGACTCATTTTTATGCTGGCTATCGGATAAGCTCCAAAATGGAATATCGGGTAGTTAGAGTAGTAGGCTTTAGAATAGGATACTAGGGGTATAGATGGGTTGTACACATCCAAGATATATTAATGTTATGATAAAAATGGATCTTCCATTTGGTAGGGGATGATTTAATTCCTGAACAACATTATTAGTCATTGTTAATTTGTACAAGTTATATTCTATTTTTACCATATTTACTTGATTCATACTTGTGTTAAATTTACTTTGCCATTGATTGTTGAAATTTACTTTAAGCACATAACCTCTATCACTCAAGTTTTTGTATACTTGCATATTTCTCTTGGGTTTGATATCTTGGGTCTTAAAAATACCCCACTATATTACTTACCGATTTAGTACACTTGCTGAGATCGTATCAAGTTTTTGGCGCCATTACCGAAAAACTTGGTATACTTAATTTTGAATTTGATTGACTATTTTTATGTTTTTTTCTTTATTTATTCTATTTAGGTGAATTTGATGCATGAACAGATTTCATCTACATAATTTAGCACCGTTTTATCCTGAAATCAAGAGGACTTTGCATTGGAGAAGGAGATAGATTTGATAGAAAATATGAATAATCTACCAAATTCGAAAATACCTCTTGTTAATGAAGAAGAACAAGAAGGGCAACAACAATAGCAAAATAGGAATCATGATGGTCCATAACCAAGGACTATTCGTGATTATACCACTCTAAGATGGAATGAGGAGCATAGAATAATAGTTCTTCATCGATAGCAATGTTTTGAGCTAAAACCAGTAACGATCACCATGGTTTAAAGGAACCAATTTTCAAGATCAGATATAGAGGCCCATCATAACATCTATATATCTTTTTAGAGATACATGATACAATCCAAATACAAGGTGTGATAATGGATGCTGTAAGATTAAAGATTTTTCTTTTCACTCTAATGGGAAAAACAAGAGATTTGTTGTCTATGCTACCAAACCAATCTATTAATTTATGGGAACAAATGCAGGAAAAGTTTCTTGTAAGATTTTTTCCACCTACTAAGATTACAAGTATAAGGAATAGCATTTAAAATTTCAAGCAATTAAATGATAAAAACTTCCATAAAGCTTGAAAAAGGTTCAGGAGGATGTTAAAGAGTTATCCCCATCACGAGGTTGCAATGCACCAGTTAATGTCAACATTTTATGTAGCTTGTAACTCAACTGTAAGGTCTCTATTAGATGTCGCATTGAAAGGAAGTTTATAAACAAATTTCAGGAAGAAGCGTTTTTACTTCTTGATGAAATGGCCATGAATAAGGCTTAATGGTCTAGTTCAAAGACACTAGTATAGAGATAAGAGTTCACATCGTGGATGAAATGGCTATGTTAAAAGCTTAAATAGAGCTATTGAAGAAGGAGAATGGAGTAAGAGTTCAAAATATGTTAGCTATTAGCCAAGAGGATAGTGCTTTTGAAGGAGGAAATTCAAGCAATGATGCAAGAACAATTGACCCATACACCCAAGGAATGGGAGAAGTGAATTCCTTGCATGATTACAAGAGAAATGATCTATTGAGAAACCACCCAAATTTCTCCTAGGAGATAGAAATCAAGCCTCTACATCAAACACTAACCTAAGAATACCCTTTAATCCACCCTCACACAACCAAGCCAATAATAACCATACTTATCATCACCAACCCATAGCTGCAAACACTCATTATCAATCCCTATACCAACCACCTTGAGCTCACCAAACACATTACCAATCTCCTGGTTTTCAA
This sequence comes from Excoecaria agallocha, assembly GCA_037975025.1. Taxonomy (NCBI): domain Eukaryota; kingdom Viridiplantae; phylum Streptophyta; class Magnoliopsida; order Malpighiales; family Euphorbiaceae; genus Excoecaria; species Excoecaria agallocha. The sequence goes on from CM075807.1 coordinate 110,407,705, forward strand.
TCTAGACAGCCCCTACCATAAGAGAAGAAGTCAAACATTAAAAAGATGTTTGCTAGCTTTATAACTAGCCAAAATCAGTTTATGACAAGCCAAGAGATAAAGTGGAAAGCTTAAAAGTAATGAAAAAGAAACCAAGATGCAGCCATGAGGACTTTAGAAACATAGGTAGGTCAAATTTCAAATTCCATTTCGACTAAGCCACCATGTGTTTTTCCATCAAATGTTGATCGAAATCTTAAGGAGGAAGCTCAAATAATATAACTAAGGAGTGGTAAGAAAATTTAAGGAACTAAGCAAGGTAACAATCCTTAATCTTCTACCAAAATGATGAAACCAATAACGAAAGTATGTGATTCTAACTCTAAAAATGCAAAAGAGGTTGTAAAAGAGGCTTCAAAGCCAAAAGATGAAGGTGAGGCTATCGTTAACTCTGATTTTCCATTTGATCCATCATACTTACCATATCCCTCAATAGTTAGAAAAGAGATAAATAATGAGCAATTAGAAAGATTTCTAAACATGTTCAAGAAATTACACATAAACTTGCCATTTGTTGAAACTTTGCTACATATGCCAAAATATGATAAGTTTATAAAAGATTTATGTCAAATAAAAAGAAGCTAAAAGGGGTAGGAATGGTCCAACTTTTGGAAAATTGTAACGCAATTTTAATAAACAAAATTTCTAAAAAATTAAAGGATCCTGGTAGTTTTACTTTACCATGTGCATTGGATAAAAATTTTATTGGACATGCGCTATGTGATTTGGGAGCTAGCATAAATTTAATGCCATATTCCATTTGGGAGACATCAAAGAGACAAAGATGACACTTTAATTAGCAGATCATTCAGTAAAGCACCCTAAGGGAATTATAAAAGACTTGCTAGCCAAAGTGGAAAATTTTATCTTTCTAGTAGACTTTATAATGATGGATATGGATGAGGACAAGAAGATCCTATTAATTATAGGAAGGCCATTCCTAAATATAGCAAGAGCACTCATAGATGTATATGGATAGAAAGTAACCTTAAGATTCAATGACAAGGAAATGGTATTTGATGTCAACAAGGTAAATTTAAGGAATCATTATGTTGTGTAGATACAATTGAGGAATGTAAGGAAGAGGTACAAGAGAATATTTTGTTGAATAACATATTAAGAAGTTGTTTGATGCACGCGACTAAGGAAAATTACTTAACAAAAACTGAGAAAGAGAATGTAAAGAAGCTACACGAGGAGTGTGAAGAGGGATATTTTTATCAAAAAGGGATTAAACTACAAAAAGGAGATTCTAAAATTGAACTCAAACCCCTTTCCTCTTATTTAAAGTATGTATTTTTAGATGATGAAGCAAAACCAGTGATTTTATCTTCTATTTTGATAGGTGTCAAAGAGGAGTTACCGTTAGAAGTGCTAAGAAAGCACAAAGGGGCCATTGGATGGGAGACTTAGGATCTCAAAGGAATAAGCCTGAGTTACTGCACTCATTGTATCCCAATAGAGGAAGATTACAAACCAGTCATGCAACTATAAAGAAGATTAAATTCGATAATGTAAGAGGTAGTAAAGAAGGAAGTTTTGAAATTTCTTGATACAGGTATAATCTTTCCTATCTCTGATAACAGTTGGGTAAGTTTAGTTCAGTGTGTTCCTAAGAAAAGGGGAATGACAGTGATAAAGAATGAGCAATATGAACTCATTTCAACTCGTAGAGTTATAGGTTGGAGGGTATGTATCGATTATAGGAGACTAAATAGTCAAACCATGAAAGACCATTTTCCTTGACCATTCATTGACCAAATGCTAGAAAGGCTAGCGATCAATATGTTTTACTCTTTCCTAGATGGATATTCAAGATATTTATAAATTTTCATAGCCCCAAAAGAGCAAGAAAAGACAACATTCACTTACCCTTATGGTACGTTTGCTTATATGAGGATGCCTTTTGGATTATGTAATACACCAACTACGTTTCAACGGTGTATGATGGCTATATTCCATGACTTATAGTGAAATTTATGGAGGTGTTCATGGATGATTTCACCATTTATATAAGCAATTTTGAGAGATATTTAAGACATCTTAACTTGGTACTAGAAAGGTGTGAAAATACCAACTTAGTGTTGAATTGGAAGAAATGTCATTTCATAGTGAATGAGGGTGTTGTTTTTGGACATAAGATTTTAAAAAAAGGGATAGAAGTGGATAGAGCTAAGGTAGAAGTAATTATAAAACTTCCACCCTTGACCAGTATCAAAAGTGTTAGGAGTTTTTTTGGGACGTGTAGGTTTTTACCATAGATTCATTAAAGACTTTTGTAAAATTGGAAAACCTTTATCAAAATTGTTAATGAAGGAAGCTTCTTTTAACTTTACTAAATAGTGCTTGCAGGCATTCAAGACATTGAAATAAAGCTTGATTTCAGCTTCGATAATAGTTTCTCCTGATTGGAATCTTCCATTCGAATTGTTATGTGATGCAAGTGATTTTACAGTAGGAGTTATACTAGGACAAAGGGAGGAGATAGTCTTTTATACAATCTACTATGTAAGCCGTACTGTGCGGGAGCTTAAGTCTATTATACAACAATTGAGAAGGAGTTTCTTGCAATAGTTTACGCATTTGAAAATTTTAAACCTTATCTTCTTTGCTCTAAAGTAATTGCATGGTCTGATCATGCAGCTTTATGCCATTTATTTACGAAGAAAGAATCAAAACCAAGATTGATTCAGTGGGTATTGTTGTTGCAAAAGTTTGACTTGGAGATTAAGGATAACAAGGGTGTAAAGAATTTCGTAGCATATCATCTATCTCGCTTGGAGTATGAGCATATAAAAAAGGGGGAAATTAATTATTATTTTTTGAATGAGTTAATTTGTGCTATTTAAACATGTAATGTTGATGTTCCTTGGTTTGCTAACATAGCAAATTATCTTATAGGTGAATTTATTCTGAAGGACTCGACATGGCAGCAGCAAAATAAATTAAAAGTTGATGCAAGATTTTACATTTGGGATGATCCACATTTATTTACACTATGTGCATATCAAATACTCTGAAGATGCATCCTAAGGGGAGAGCAAGGTCTAATTATGCAAGGTTGCCATAGAGGTCAAGCTGGAGGACACCATGGTGCTAATTGAATAGTTGCAAATATTTTTCAATTAGGTTTTTATTGGCCAACCATGTTCGAGGATGTTAAAACTTTTATGCTAAGTTGTGACAATTGTTAAAGAGTAGGAAATATCTCTAAAAGAGATGAAATGCCTTTGAACAATATCATAGAAGTTGAACTATTTGATGTTTGGGGAATATATTTCATGGGATCATTTCCAGTTTCCTTTGGTTTTGAATACGTTTTAGTAGCTATCAAGTACATGAGTCAATGGGTAGAGGCCATAGCTATTAGGAGTTACGATTTTAAGTTAGTGATGGAATTTTTATGCAAAAATATTTTTACTAGATTTGGATCACCTAGATCCATTATTAGTGATGGCGGATAACATTTACCACCAGTTTAAGGCATTGCTAAGAAAATTTGATGTAAGATATAAAATCACAACGCCTTATCATCTTTAGGTCAATGGGTAGGTAGAAGTTTCCAATAAGGAGTTAAAAGCAATCTTAAAGAAAGCCATTAATGGGTCAAGAAAGGATTGGCCTTTAAGGTTAGATGAAGCATTATGGGCCTACAGAACTACTTTCAAAACTCCAATTGGAATGCCTCCATTTAGGCTTGTGTATGGAAAGTCGTGTCATTTATCGATGGAATTAGAACATAAGGCTTTTTGGGCAACAAAATTTCTGAACTTTGATCTAAAAAATGCTGGAGAAAAACATCTTTTGCAGGTAAACGAATTGGATGAATTCTATTTGTAGGCATACAATAATGAGAGAGGCTATAAAGATAAGACAAAGAGATAGCATGACAATAAATTAATACCCAAGAAATTTACCATAGGAATGAAAGTGCTGGTGTATGATAACCATCTTCGAATATATCTAGGAAAGCTCAAATCAAGATGGGAAGGTCCTTATGAAGTTATGGATGTCACTTGACATGGATGTGTCATTGTCAAACACTCGGGTGATGGTCGAGAGTTCAAGATCAATGGTCACCATCTCAAGCCATACTTTGACTCTAGGTTTGAAGTCATGTCGATGGTCATCACATTAGAGGATATGCCTTAAGAGCATCAAAAGTCAAGCTAGAGACTTGTTAAAATCAAAATTTTTCCTCTACACTCAATCTCAAAACTTATTTTCTTAAATTTGTGTTTTTAATTTATGTTTGAATAGTTATTCTAAGTTATTGGTTTTATTAAAAAATGGTGTTAGATGATTTGAGAATGTTTCCTTAGTGTTATCACATTCATATGCATACATGAAGGTGTGAGAATAGTTGAAAAATTGCAAATTTTTCTTGGACTCGATTGAGACCATTGGTCTCAGCTGTGTCCTATTTGATGTTTAAGTTATAGAATAGGGCACTTGATCGAGACCAATGGTCTTAGCCATGTGCAATAATTGGTATCCAAATACAGAAGGTATCACTCGGCCAAGACTAATGGTCTCAACCATGTGCAATGCCAAATTTTCAATCCAGTAAGGGTCACTTAATTGAGACCAATGGTCTTAGCCATGCCCAATTAAAATTGAATTTGTGCATCTTAAACCCCTAGACTGAGACCAATGATTTCTTTAGGAACAGAATGGTCTCGATCGAGTGTATTAGGATTTCTTTTAGAATAGAAGGGGTCACTTGACTGAGACCATTTGGTCTCAACCAAGTGCTATCGGGGTTGCTCATAAACAAAATGGTGGACTCAATAAAGACCAAATGGTCTTAGCCATGTCTTTTAATTTTTCAAAACTTTGCATTTTAATTTTATGTCTGGCTCGATTGAGACCAATATTCTCAGCTGTGTCCCTAGGGCACTCTATCATGTCCCTATACAAATACACCCCAAAAGTCCTAACCCTTCATCTCCATTTCATTTTCTCTTTAATTTTCTTTATGATTCCAGCATTCTCACCCCTCTCCATCCATTCAGTGCATTTTTCTTTGGCAAGCATTATTAACAAGTAAGTAATCTAACCTTTTTTATTTTTACATTTAATCTTTAATTTTATTTTAGTTCTCCATGATTTTTACTTTAGAATAGTAATTTTTGTTCACATTTTATGTTTATACTTGTGTGAGAAATTCTTATTATAGTTAAAATGTACCTTGCTTTTTAAGGTTAGGCAAAGAATCTGATTTTGCTAACTCTTACTTCTTTCATTTTGAAAATTGCCATGGTTATGTATGATGCACACTTAATGGGAGTTTTACAATTGTTTATCTCGTTCAAATTGTATTTTAACTGCAAATTTTCTTTTATACATGCCATATGTTTGTAAAAATGCCTTAGAGAAGTGAAATCATTCTTTTCGTAGCCTATAAACATTTGGTTTTGTGCTTTGGTTGTCTAGTTTAGTACTTTTAGATGTTAAAATGTAATGCCTATGTTTTACATGTATGTTTGATGCCAATTCACTCATGTTTATATCTAGACTGGAGCTAGTTTAGTTTGGTAGGAGATTTTTGCTTTGAAAGGATAATTGCTTTGTTTCACTTTGCCATTGAATAGTTTTGTCATGATTGCATGCCCTTTTATTGGTTATAAGCTTCCTTTTTGGGGGTTTATGTCATCTTATTTATGGTACTGCATTAATCCTTTAAATTAAGGCATGTATTCAGTTTACGCAAGGCTAGTTGAGCATGAAGTTGATTGTGCAATTAGGTCTAGTTCAAGTTGTTTTATATGGATTGGATCAAATTCTTCATTCCAAATATATTGCATAGTTTACCTACTAATTTCATTCTTAATTAAGGTAGTCAAAGCATGTACATTTATGTGTATGGCATGTACAAAGGCTACTTTTCCTCTTATTTACAATGTGTAGTGAATTTATAGAGTTCTTCTTTGTGCTTATTATTGTTAAAATTGCATTTTCTTTCACACTTGCTCAAGTTAAGCTTAATGAATTTTTATGGATTTTTTAGTGGCACCTAAGCACACCGGAACAAAGGTCGGATCCTCATCCTTAGCCCTATAGGAATCTGGAAAATTGAAGGCTCCAAGATGGGTCTCAAATGAATTTAAGGACGAATGGGCCATTTTTAATCGACAAGAATATTTAGCCACTCCATATATTGATATGGAGCTGATGCAGGAACTATATTTGAGGGATGAAATTGACCGAATGATTGACGAAGTTGGTTCATTCATAGAATAAAAGGAGAAAGTCTACCCCAATCTTGTGCAGGATTTCTTGGTGACTGTCAGAATTTGAGTTGGTAAAAATAGCCACATTGATGCAGGGAGTGTCAGCTTTTGACTCAAGGGTTTTTCCCACCAAATGAGTTTTAACGAATTCTCTACTGTATTAGGATTTGATCCATATGCCACAAGGGGACTTGAGAATTTGAATAAGTAGGAGCTGTGGATGGGAATTTATGATGCGGAGGACCCCACTATGTTTGATGCTAGCTACACTAAGGCTTATCATCTGAAAAATCATCCATTGAGAGTTATACACAGGTACTTGGCACTGGCGTTCTTTAGCCATCATGAAGGCTTTAGCAATGTGAATGCTAATGAGGCCACTATTCTTTATGCTATGGGGCATGGCATTCATCTCAATGGCACCTTTTTTATTTCCCAAAAGATTGGTGACCTACAAATTTATGAGAAAAGGGATTCCTAGCTTGTTTTAGGGGGATATGTCACTACTTTGGCTAGATATGTAAACTACACTAGCCTAGGAAAAGTTATCGAAAATCCAATTATCATAGATAAGAAAATATTAAAGAACATATCAGTTCTCATAGATGACCAACGGTTTTCAAGGCAATAGTGTATAGTGGTTTCCACCAAAGTGCAGTATAGAGAGATGGTGAATAAAGGAGCCACAGAGCTCCAACGAGCGAAGGCATGAACTATCACTCTCTCCAATGAGCAGTAACACCATGACATAGCAGATTGATCAAATAGTCATTGCCATAAGGATGTTGCAATTGTATTTTGATGCCCAATTTCCACCACCACCACCTTTTCCTCCTCCACCTACACAAGAGTAATCATTTTAGGGATTTTCCTTAACCCACCATTGTTGTACATTTTGAGTCTTTATTTTGCTAAAGGCAGCAAAAGTATTAAGTGTGGGGTAAGGGTAGTTTATGGAGTAATTTTTTTTATTAACTTATATTTATATTTGGGATATTTTATTTGTTAACGCTAACACCATAGTAGTTGTTATTGTGCTTTTATTATTATTTTTTTTGTGGGCAGTTTATTTAGTTAAGTTTAATTTGTTTATGTTGTTTTATGCTTTTAAGTTATGTTTATTTTTTACAATTTAATTTATATTTTCTTAGTTTTTTCTTATCTTTTTACTTTTTACTTTTTGGTTATTTTTAGTTATATATTTTGCAGCTTTTATTCATTTTATAGCTTTAAATTTCTATTTTAGCATATTGTTTTGAGTTTATAGTTTGTCATCTTTGGTTGCTATCAAAGACTTGTGTATTTTAGTTTAAGTTTGCCTTTAGTGGTTTTCGTTGTGAACACTCTAAACTTAGTTTGAGAAAAAATTATTTTAGGACAGTTGAATGACCGGAGAGTAGCTAATTGTTAATTATTTGTCTTTTTTTGCTTAGATTTAATTAGATTGATTCCAGTAGGTCTCTAAAAATAATGTGCATTTTAGGCCTACTTTTAAAAAAAAAGAAAAACTGGTTTATGAAGGTGATCGAATGGGAATTCTAGAGTGCTAAAACCTTCCTTATTACCCTTCAAAGCAAATAAACAACTTAAAAATGAGATTAGGAATGACTTAGGCAACTTTCCTTTCAATCCACTTTTCAGAAGACTTCTTAACTTACCTTTACTACATTACACCATTTGCAAACCCTTTTGAGCTTTTTGAGCATGCTTAATGTTTGCTAAGTATTGTTGTTGAATTACAAATGAATTTTAATCCCTTCACTCTAAAAGCCTTTATCTTACCCTCTTTTAAACTGGCCATTCTAGAAGGGAGTGAGAAGATTTTATTGGGAAATGCTAGTGAGTGAAATGTAAGGTTATGCTTGAAGTGTAAAAATCTAAATAGGGATACATTGCCATTATCGAGTAAGACTAAAACAAAATTTTAAAATGTAGTCTTCTTTAAGAAAAATTATGTTGAGTCCCTGTGTATCAAATGCAAAAAAAAAAATCGATTGCTCTCTAAAATGAATGGTGGAAATCTCGATTTTATCTAAGTGTAGCGTACTCGATATGAAGTAGAGGAGGATTTTAATCTATTTAAGCATCAATTGAGTATAATCTTAGAAATGTTTTTAGAAAGTATCCTTTCTCTTACTTTGTTTTTTTCATTGTACATTTTATAAATCTAAAGTTTGGTAATGACATTAAAGAGTTATCAAAGGTAGAGTTAAGGTCCATCTTATTATAAGAAAAAGGTGAGTTAAGGTAGAAATGGTAGTTCAAACTTGCGTATCTTAATCCTTTCTTGATAACCATACCTTAGCCATATTACAATCTTTTAGGTCCTAAGGATTTTATCTTATTGAGAGTTGTATACGAAGATGACCTTTGGGTTCTGATGCTAAAGGAGAGGCCTATGGCATCTCTTGAGTTTTAAGAGCGAAACTACATGTGAAAAAACTTTGCATACGAATCCTTTTCTCAGTTGTTGGATTGCACTAGAGTTTTAAAATTCAGAAGTTGTCATTAGGCTTAAAACACACACACTATGAGATTAGTTGGTAAGATTTGAGATGAACTCTTTTCGATTTAGGATGATAGTTAGTGATTTCTGCTGTATTGTTATTTAACTTTCTTGGAATTTATGATTTCTTTCTCTGAGTTTAGTTTTACAAGAATGTGGCTTGTTCAATTGCTCGAGGGCTAGTAAAAGCTAAGTGTGGGGTAGTTGATAACTCCGATTTTTTGTTTAATTATAGTGAATTTTTATCAGTGTTTTATTTTTCATTTTGCTTTTTTTTTCATATTTTAAGTATTAAATTATTATTTTTGTGCTAAATAAGGCAATACTAACAATTATGAAGTTATTTTAACTTGTTGTGCATAAATTGATTTGCACTCGGCTAAGACACTTTGGTTTTTGCCGTGTTCCTTGTAAATGCTTAAAATTCACTATTTCAATAAGGAACTTGGTTGAGACCAATGTCTCAATTGTGTCCAACTGCAGAATTTAAGCCATTCAGTCTAGATGTGTATGTATGGTTGAGACATTTTGTTCTCAATTGTGTGTCGCATCTACAGTACAATTTTAACTTAATGGACTCAAATGAGACACTTTGGTCTCATCCGAGTGCTGCTTATATAGTGCCACTTTGAATTATTGGACTCGGCTGAGACACTTTGGTCTTAGCCTTGCACCACTGAAGACCACTATAAAAAGTTCCAAACTTTTAGATCTAAAGAGTTTTTTCAGAGGGAGGTGTTTTAGATTTTATGCCTCCATAGTATTAGGTCATGTTCCTCTATATTTTTAGGGTTCATATGCTTAGTTTTCATTTGTAAGAATTTTATTTTTACATTCATTTCACATTTATATTTTAATAAACATCAAAGTGTGATTTAGATATATAGATTGAATTATTGTTCAGTGAAGTTATAGCTGGAAGAAGAAGGAAGAAAGCTACACGAAATTTAGATCTACATTTTTAGATATATATTTCAAAGATCTACATTTATAATGGGTTTAAGAGTTTCTTCTTTACTTTTCCTTATTATTTTCAATATGAGTAGTGAGTAGTCCTCTAGTTGTTTGGGGATCTTTGAATTCCCCTACCAATGTAAGAACTTAAGCCTATTTTGCTTTATATATATTATTTTGGATGTGTCTTTTCCCTTGTGCTTATCTTGGTATGAATGTGATTCAAGTATTTATACTATTATTCTTATTCAAGTTAATGCATTCATGCTTATTTAATAGTTATATCATGGATGCTATATTTTACTTCATATATGTTGTAGTTTTGATGGCATTTTCGAAATAAGAGTTGTTAGATCTAAGGTGTGTGTGTTGTAAAAGCAGAAAAAGAGAGGAAAATGAATAGGTATTAAGTTAGTAGGCTCCAGAATGGGATACTAGTTCATATTTAGGTCTTAAAACTCGTGCTTATGCTAGCTATTGGATAAGCTCTAGAATGGGATATCGGTTAGTTAAAGTAGTAGGACCAGAATGAGATACTAAAAGTATAGATAGGTTATCCACATCCAAGATATATTAATGTTATGATAAAAATGGATCTTGCATTTGGTATGGGAGGATTTGATTGCAAAATAATATTGTTAGTCATTGTTAATTTGTACAAGTTATATTTTATTTTTACCATTTTTCTTGATTCATACTTGTGTTAAATTTACTTTACCATTGATTGCTAAAATACAACATACACATACACCAAATTGGATAATTCTTTAAGCATATAACCTCAACACTTAAGTTTTTGTATACTTGCCTATTTTCCTCGGGTTTGATATCTCAGGGTCTTAAAAAAACCCCACTATATTACTTGCTGGTTCAGTACATTTGCTGAGATCGCATCATATAGAGATTTATTAAATCCCATAAGTATTAGCTGTAAATGCTCCAATTCAGAATAATGTCCCAATAAGATAATTTGTCTTGTAGTGTAAATTATTTAGTTCCAAATAAAAATAAAATCTTTAAATGACAAGGAGCAAAGAAATCCATATGGTTATATTATGAAGGTGAGTGCTCCTGAAGAGACCAATGACATAACTAATTTTTAAATTCCAAAAGTTGTTCAGGTACCTAAAATTAAATAAGAGATCTTAGTATGTCATTTGTCATTAAAAGAAATCGAAAAGGATAAAGTTATCGACAACATTTCTATATAAAAATATTAATGTTGATATTTTCAACTTAGTAAGGATCTTAAAATTAATTATGTTAAAAAATACAAATATTAATTGCATTCAATATGAATTTTTGGACCTATAGTTCAAAATATTGAAAAAATCTGATGCCAAATAGTACAATTGATATTCATGCAATAAATAATGAAGTCATAAAATATAATTTATTTTATGATATTTATTGCAATGGATTAGCATTGATTGTAAAAATACATATTTTCTTATAATAAATGTAATAATTTTTTACTATTTGCCAATTTGATAATATATTAGTATTTAACTAATTGATACTATTTGCCTATTTGATAATAAAATTATATATAATTTCTAAAAGATTTATCATGCCTGAAGCATATAAACATTTATGAAAAGTTTATTTAATACAAATATATGTATTGAATTTTATGTATATGATTTTCAAATATTATAGCTTACCTATTGTCATAATTTATTTATGATTTTAATTACTGAAACTCTTGAAGAGTTCAAAATATTTTAACCAATTTTGTAAACTAAAATTTTTTCTCGACTTAAATATTGAGTACTATTTGATTAAAAATTTTTTTTTATAATGTGATTATATGTTTAAAAATTATATTCCATTGAGTACTCCAATGATTCTAAAGTTGCTAGATACAACATATTTTATAATCATATATTATTGCTATTGATGATTATGTAATCATGCATTGTATGGTAATTATCAAATTGTTAGTTAAAATTACATATTGTTTTAAAGATTTTAGTTCTCTATATAATCATATATATTTTATTTGGATAATTTTATTATCTTTAAGTAATTCTTTAAAACTATTTGAATTAAGTTATTCAATGTATTCATTTATAGCTATTATATGATTATGTTGAATATATGTCATGAAATTATTTTATTACATTTGTTTTATTCCTTGAAATAAATGAATTAATATAGGATTATGGCTATAAAAATGGTATGTTCAAGAAATGATAATTACTACTATTGTATGATTAATTTTCACCACTAGAAGTGGTTGATAATTAAGAGAAAAAATATAAATGGTTAAGAAAACTATTTGAGAATGGATAACTTATTTATGATATGGTATAAAAGTACATTGGTCATGTACCCATTGTACGCATGACTATATTATTATAAAATTTCTCATCTTAAAGAAATAAAAAATTTGTAGATGAATTTGTATATGCTTGTAAATGTATAACATGTAATTTTATAAAATAAGTTTTAGCTATTATTTTTTAGTTCATGCATAATATATCTAAAAGATATATGATAAGCATACCCATAAGGTATATGGTTCATTTTTAGAAAATTTTTTTATAATATTACGTATTGAAACTCTACATGTATAAATTTAAAGTTGTGTACTAATATTATTATAATGGCAAGAAAAATACATGTTTTACTTTTTTTCCTTAACTAAGGTTTTTCCCTATTGGGTTTTTCTGTTAAGGTTTTTAATAAGGCAGCTTATGATGTGTATTAAAGATATTATTCGCTCTTTTTCCCTTTACTAAATTTTTATCCCACAAGATTTTTTTAGTATGGTTTTAATAAGGTACAATACATATTAATGGACATTTAAGGGAAAGTATATATTATAAATCTCATGATTATGAATGTCCATAACCACTTAAGATTAATAACATGACTTATCAAATAAAAAGGCAAATAATTATTATCCATGGAGGATATTTTGTAATATTATCAATTATTTTAAAGTTCTTTAGAAGCATGATAGATCTTTTAATGGGGAAGTTATCAATTTTTGAAATAAAATGAAGTAAAATTTTCTAAAGTGATACTCTTAAAGAGGTAAAAAACAACATAAATCAACAACTCCATATTTCTAGAAAAACAATCTCGGAAGTGGTTCTAGTAATGGTTAATTATATGAGATGTGAAAATGGATGATAATTATTGTTGATAATATATTTAAATATTTAGTTGCTTATGAAATATAATAATAATGAGTATAATTAAATCTCTAATTATCGAAAAATATCGATATCAATGTGAATAGCCAAAAGGCAAAGAAGCAATCTATAATAAAATAAATTTATACAAGATATTTGGATTAGAAGTTCTGACACCAGAAGATGTCAAATTCTTTAGCTATAAGAGTAGTAATTATTGAATTACTTAATGTTGGTTATTCATAAAGTTAATTGAAAGTTCATATGGTTTAAAGCCATAACTCAATACAATAAAGGAATGTGTAGATAATTATTCAAGAATAATGACCAACAATATTGAAGTATGAAGAAATTACAAATTTTTCTCAATTAGCAAACTAGCCGATCTTTTCACTAAAACTCTACCAACTTCGACTTTTTAAAAAGCATGTAAGTAGTATTGGGATGTTACAGCTTAAGAAAATATTCTAATTATTGTATTTTTTAGGGGAAGTATATTGCCTATGAATATTGTACTATTTTTTTCTTTGCCAAATCTTTATCCCATTGTATTTTTCTTAGCAAGATTTTAACGAGGTATATTTATAGTGCATAGTTATCCAAAAAGAAGTATTGTGATAATTATAAAGTATTTGGATGACTATCAAATACATCATTCTCACAATTCTAGTGGAAGTCCATCACTTCTATTTTGTACCTATAAATACACCACTGTACTTATTCAGTTGTGATGATCAATAAGAGAAAATTCTTCATTTCGTACTATATCTGTCTTTACTTAAATTAGTTTTACAATAGTTGCTTAATTTTTATGAAATAGTTTTTAAATTAATTTGATTTAATTTGAAATAAATTTCATATTAACATTCACAAAAAAAATAATGAGTTAGTTTAAACAAACAATTAACCAAAATAGAAACTAAAAATCAAAAATTTTAAAAATTAAATCCTTTCAATTCCATTTTTTCATCTCTCTCTCTCTCTCTATACACACACACACACACACACACACACACACACACACACACGCACACGCACACATAAGGTCCCATAATTGAGATATAAATGGCCTTTTCCTAATGCTAAAACTAAATAGAGATTTCAATTAAAATAAAAAAAAAATTAAATAGTAACAATTTAAATAAAAACCATGAAATTATCTGTTCATAGCAATAAGTAGCATATTTGATTTTGCATTTTTCTTGCCTTTAGAAAATCTAAACACATGTCGTTTGCAATATTCTTCTCATTATTTTTCCTTAAATAGTATATTCCAAGCACTAATATCATGTCATATCTAAAATACCTCTTGGATTTTTAAAGAAAATGAGAGATTAAGATGAAAGTGATCACAATAATAAGAGTTAGAAAGAATACACTGAAATTTGTTGTATCTATCTGCATTCTTTAATTATCAGATAATGAGTTTAAATACAACAAAAATACTAATCTAAAATAAAAAAAATTCATAACCAAGTAGCCTTACTTTGTTTGCAATCCTAAGCAATATGTCAGAGTACTCCTTCACTATCTCATAATCTTTCATCTTCTGAAGCTCAAACTCTCTAATTAGGTTCAGAATTTGCATTCCCCTAATCGTCTCAATTCCTTTATACTCCTTCAAAACATTCTAGACTTCGAAAGCCTATTTGATTGTCATGATTCTAATAAAGATGTTAGGAGAGATCACAGCAAATAAAGTAGTTCTTTCCTTTGATTTTCTTGAATTTTTCTCCTTATGATTCTTGATTTGCACCATAGTTGGAATTACAGGTAATAGAGGAACTTTGTAGTCCTCCTCCACAGCTTTCCAAAGATTATTTGCCTCTAATGAGCCTCCATCCTTGCTGCCAGACATGATAACCTTCACCATTGAAGACTAGTGTTGTTAGTGTAGTAAAAGGAGTTTTTGAATCCATGGAAGAAGAAAGCAAAAAAAAAAAATTCTCTCAATCACAGGTGCTTCAAGAAGGTATCTCTTATACCAATTTTGTTGGATTTTTTAAAAGAAAATGAGAGACTAAGATGAAAGTGACAGTAATAAGAGCAAGAAAGAGCACACTGAAATTTGTTGTATCTATCTACATTTTTTAATTATTAGATAATAAGTTTAAATACAACAAAAATAGTAACTGAAGAAGAGAAAAATAAGGCACTAAATGGAACACATGTCCATTATCAATAACTTTCTAGAAAATAGCAACTTCTACTTACCAAATCTTGAAACATTCAAACAATTAAGAAATTAAAAATAACAAAGCAAAGCAAAAAAATAAATAAAATTCTAGCTTGGACCACGTTGCATTAGTTGAAGCACAACTTCAATAACACTTGCTTCTTTAGTATTACTTGTGTTTACTTCTTCAATATTGATTTCAAGTTCAATTGTTATTGAGCTTTAATATTACTAATTTGCTATATTGCGGTGGCAATTTTAGTTCCAATTTTATAAAATTTTACAATCCAACAATACCATAATAAATTTTGTTTTTTTATTAAGAATATTATAGTTGTATATCATTTTATTTATAAGTTTAAATAAACATAAATACATATAATACTATGATGTGTATATATTTGTTTATCTAGATTGTGTGCGAAGCACGTGCCTTGTAAATGGCAATACAAATTTAGTTGAAATTACAGACGATACAAATTAAGTTCTATATAGCACATAATTTATTAGGAATATTGTATGATAATTTTTTTACTTAGAGTGGAACTACTAATGGTATTATATATTTACAACCTTATACTATAGCACAAGGTATTGTAATTAGTTGAACACATAATATATATTTTATAAATGGTTGAAGTGGATCCAAGACACAATATTATTTGTCTAAATAATTCAAGATGGGAAGGAGAAAATATATAAATTGAATTTGCAAAATGGATTTAAGTGGTTTAAATTGCCTAAATCCATACGCAAAGGCAAAAAAGTAATTTATTAATAAAAATAGAAAATATAAATAAGTTGATATTTAACTGTCAACTAAATCTCTAAGTATACTCAATAATCTCACAAGTATACAATACAAGAGTATCACTAAAATTTCAAAAAGGAATTCTCTTCAGTGTTGTGTAATTACACCAAAATGAAAGGTTATATGGAAAGTTTCATCTACTCCATATATCTATAATCAGAAAGAGCAAAGAAAGTCATAGAAAAGAATTTCTACAAAACTACAAGAATATTGTTGTCATTTCATGCATGCATTTTGTGTATATGGACAATTTCATAAACATATCAATAATGTGGTGCTATTTATAGCTTTCTCATTTACTTGCCAATTTGTTTTTCAACTCTTCATTAATTTTGTAAATATTTTTTCAACAATCTCCACCTTAATTTAAAATTAATTAAGCTTTTAACACTTCTCCACCTTTTTTACAATGCCCCGAAGGGATCTTCAATTTTGACAGATACCAATTATGTCCGAGCAGCGTTTGAACTTAGTAATAGGGAGAGTCTTTATCAACATATCAATAGGATTATCTATAGACCAATTTTCTTCACCATAATATTTCCAGTGGCAACAACATTTAACACCCTCTATACAATTTCTAAGTTCGTATTATTTATTAATACTTCTATTACAGTTAATTCACTACTCAATTAAATAAAAATTCAGTAGCATGACGGCTTAAAATTCATGATACCCAAACCTGTAAAATTCAATTCATACTCCCAATATAATTTTCTCTAACTCCCACAACTTCAATCATCAACACAACACTTCTATATTTTAATCTCAACATACATATCCACTGTCATTCACATCCACACCTAACTCATGTTACATCCATTCACATTGTTTATCCAGTTCACAAAATACTTATATTACATGCTATTTACAATAACTTCTCATAAACAGTCATAGTATTAACATATATTTACATAACAAAATCAAAAGGCTTTCTTTTTGTGTACATGCCACATCTAAATCTTTAGGTGCTGGTCTTGCGGTGCCTGTCCCTGCGTGCAGTCACAATAAATTACAGGCTAAGCAACATAGTCGTTTAGTGGTGGATAAATTTACATGAAATTCCATTCAATTTATCTTATTCATTTAAATTCACTAGTTCATTATTATTTTAATTAACTTCTCAAAACTAAAGAAATTTCAAATTTATTCCTTAAATACCAAATTCCTCTTTTAATGGTTTTAAAATTTTTTCTTTCTTATTTAATTTCATTAATTCTTCATTTGGGTGAAAATTTCCATTATGCCTTTAAAGTTGACGTTTTCTCAATTTTGGTCAACTTTGACTTTTAGGTTGCTTTTTTAAATTTAATCAATTTAACTTAAATTTTGACCCGATTGACTTTCTTTGACTATAATTTAACTTTTTTTTGTATAAATTATCATTTAATCCCTGAAAAATTTTCCTTTAGAGGGAAAATTTTGGTTTAGTCCCTATAGCTTTTCTTAATTACTATTTTACCCTTTTTTTCAATTTAACCATTTTAATCACATTTTCACCACTAATTGACCGTTTTATTCCCGATTTATCATCTAATTACGTTTTTGCCCTTATTACACATATATACCTCTTTTAATTTTGACTCATTCTTTTTTATATTTTTAACATTAAAAAAGCCTTAATTACCCGTTTTACACTATTTTATGCAAAATTACCATTTTGCCCCTAGATGTTGACAGTAGAAAAACCACGAACTGGATAAGCGGATAAGCAAATCCAGTTAATGGGAGTATCCACACTATTTAGAAGTATGTGATTACTCCTGTGAGTGTCCATACCACTAGGGGATATGCGGCTACTCCTGACATATCAATGGGGAGTTGGCTAACATATTCACACTTTCTTTTCTTTTTTTTCATTACAACTGTACTAACACAATATTGCAGGGTAAGTGCTCCTATGGCTAGCCATACTATCCTAAGATCCTAGGTTACCCACCGTATGCTAAGGACATGATTAAATTATTAAAATTTCATAATTTACATTATTTTTACATAGTTATACACATTAATCACGTCACATTAATATTACTATAAATTGATTTCCACTCACATAATGTTTTGTCCATCCTTTTTATATCATATATACGCCGACATCCATTTTAAGTATCATTATAGTATAATATACTGAATTTACATTAAAATTCTTGAATTTCATCTTTTCCATCATTATGTTCACCATACATATTCATGTACGCATGTCATTTTTCATTGTGATCAATCCCAATACCTTCCTTTTACGTATAATTACAATCAATTATCTCATTTAGCATTAATTCACTTCACACTAACCCAAAGGTACCATTCGGCCATCTAAGGTTCTCACCATTTCATCTTGTTTTCTTCACTAATTCAAGTTTATATTAGGTTATTCTATCATTATATTAAGTTATATCAATTTATTTCATCAATTTACACTATGGTTCTTAGTTATATAATGCAAAATTCAAGAGAAATTCACTAAAATAAATGAAATTAAATGTAAATTGTATCCTATAACCTTATTTTAACTTGCTTTTCACCTATTCTTCTTTCTCTTTCCCTTTTCCTCCTTACCTTTGGCCAAAAATAAAAGGAAATAAAACACAATTTTAGTTCATCAATTCAAGCAATTTAAATGCACTACCATGATTCTCCAGTCTTATTCTATATGCTGAAGCAATATCTCCTTCAATTTTTACCTAAAACTCATGAAATCACAAAAGTATTCCTTAGGATTTTTACCTTAATTCACTAACTTCTTGGTTTCTTCTTGATGCAAACCCTCTTCTAAGTGAAAGAGGATGAAATTTTGAGTGTGAGGTTACAATTTGGGCTGGATATATATATATATATATATATATATATATATATATATATATATATATATATATATATATATATATATAGAGAGAGAGAGAGAGAGAGAGAGAGAGAGAGAGAGCTTAGAGTGAAGAAAAATAGAGGAGAGAGAGAGATGGGGAGGTTTGGATTTTTGAAGAAAAAAGGTAGAAGATGCTACTATTTTAGAAAGACTTCCTAATTTCTCTAACTTTTATCTGATGGGGTATTTACTATTAAATCCAAAGGCTTTAAATTTAGCCACTTGTCACTCATTTATGCATTGGGGATTATTCTACTAACCTAATCTCACTCACACTTGATCATGGCTCTAAATTGGTGACTCATGTGAAATTTTATGGTCAAATTCTTGGATTTGGCCCTCCATATGATCAGGTCTCGATTTTTCACCCTGAAATATGAATTTTTATTCCCAATGTCAGATTACCCTAAAATTTTCACTTGAGTGCCCCTATATATCAAGGAATATATGGTCAAAATTTCAACTCATTTTGACATCATTTAGGTATACTTCTAGCTTCAATGGCTGGTGTAGCAAGTCTGAAACCCAAAATTCCAAAACTGCCGGAATTGCCATTTTTAAGTTCTTTGAGTGTACATACACTATTTATAATATGTGTGTGAAATATGAAGCCCATTAAAAGTATTTAGAGTCCCCAAATATGCGATCAAAATTCTGGTCAAACCTACATCGACTTGCAAGATTTTTCTTTGTTTACTTTTTTGAAAGCTTATTTGACCTCAATTTATTCTCAAATTATACTAATACACTCCATTTAACATGTAATTTCATAGTCTACCTTTTTTCTCACACTGGTCATTGGGTCACCCATCCCTGGGTTCCCCTAGCTAGAGCATGTTTAACCCTATACTCTTTTCAAATTTTCTGTCCTACTCAATCCCGATCACTCTAAAATCTATTCTAGGGTAATTAATCATGCTCAACAACATTTCATAAATGACAGATGAGAATTTTGGGGTGTTACAATACTTCGCCTTTAAATAAAAAATTTCATCCTCGAAATTTATCTAGATCGAATAGATGGGGATAGTGTTGTCTCGTTGTTTCTTCTGGTTCATAAGTGGCTTCTGACCGATGTCTAGCAAGTGTACTAGATCAGCTAGTAATACAAAGAAATATAGATTAAGACCTCAAATATCATACCCAAGGGAACATGGATTGCTAACGATAATATCTATGTATTAATTAAATTAACCTAAGATTGTTTCCCATTTTTTTTATTTAAAAGCAAAAATTAAACAAAATAAATAATGAAACAAAGCAAAAATTAAAATTAAACTAACATGAATTAAAAACAAAATAATAATTGAAATTCTCTTGCTAAATGAACTATACATCTTAACTTTCATTGGAATGACTTAATTTCAATAGGAATACCAGTGATTATGGAAAAACTAGTAATAAAGCCAGATGTCTTTATTCAAATATATCATTCTTAGTATTAAACTAATAGAAAAATCTAATACTCAACATAAAAATCCAATTTAACTCCCTAAACTTTCAATGAACACTTTTTCAAGTAATTCAATTCCAATTTATTCTTAGTTCCTGCTCTCTTAGTATTAATCAATAAAATCAACACATAATTATCTCATATTTTAGATAATAATCATGCATAAATATTAAATAATTAATCTAAGAACATGCAAATCAATGACAATGTCTAAATCAATTTTTTGTTATTTACTCAATAAATCCACAATCAATCTTAACACAATCAAAGATAAGAATATGCTTAAAACCAAGAAATAATCAACTGATATTGAAATTAAGCTCAAAAGTCATAACAATGAAAATATAAGATTTAAAATATCCATTAGCAAAAGAAGAAAAACTACTTCATAAACATGTTTAAAAACTAAAACAAAGTTGAAAAGCTAAAATAAAGCTGAACAGAAAAATATTGAATAAAAACTGAAAAACTAGAAAACAACGTAAAACTAAAAACTAATGAATTCTACTAGTTTATTATACTTGATTCTTCTAATTGATGATTGATCTTTGGTGTTTGAGTCTTCTATTTATAGGCAAAATTTATTGTAGAAGCTTTCTAAATTTCCTCAATTGGAATAGGAAAAAATCCTTTTTGAATTGGAAAATATGGAAATCCTTCGCTGTATAGGAGTGTATCATGCACGGCCACTTGAATTTTTACCTTCATTAGATACATTGCCGTGCATCATTTCATATTGAGATGCACGACCACTTAACTCTCTTTGAAGTGATTCACACGGCCAAGTAGGGAGTATTTCTAGCAAAAAGTTAGTGCACGACTAATCAAGGTCTTTTGCAACAAAACACATGGCCAATTGATGAGTCTTTCCCAAAAAGAGTGGTAAACGGCCAATTGATGAGCCCTTCCTTCATTTGCATGGCCAAGCAAAGAGAAATAACAAGATACACAGCCACTTATTCGCATACACAAGGAAACACATGGCCAATTAAGGAGGAAAACCTTCAATGCATGGCCAATTATGGAATAACACCAAGAAACACATGGCCAAGCATGATTTACTAGACTTCATGTTTATTTCCTTCCAAATTCATAGTTTTGACCCAAATCTTCTTGCCTTTTTGCAATTAAGTCATTTTTCTTGCAAAATATACCTAAAAAATACCAAAACTTATAATTAACTCCAAAAACATAAAATTAACCAATTAAACTGAAATTCAACCTAATTAACACAAAATTAACTCAATTAAACACCTAAAAATATACTAAAAACATCATATAAATCACCATTATCAGCTTCCTCAATATTGTGGCGTGTCCAAAGTACCTTAACTAACGAAATTTGTTTGTTCCATAGTTTCCTTCACCAGATTTTCATCATAGGACAGGTCAGGTCTCAACTGTATCTCATCTAAAGTAATAATATGAGAAGGATCTGAACGATATCTCTTTAACATAGAAACATGAAATACATCATGGATGCTCTCCAGTTCAAAAGGTAGGTTTAACCTGTATGCCACTAGTCCCATACATTGTATTATCTCATAGGATCCGATGAATCTAGGACTAAGTTTACCCTTTTTACCAAACCGAAGAACTTTTCGCCATGGTGAAACCTTCAGAAACACTTTGTCTTCCACATTGAATTCTATGTCTTTCCTTTTTAAATTTGCATATGAATTTTGCCGGTCTGTGGTTGCCTTTAAATTGTCTTTGATAAGCTTTACCTTTTCTTCTCTTTCTTTAATCAGGTTGGGTCCCACTAACTTGCTTTCACTCAATTTTGTCCAGCATAAGGGCTTTTGTATTTCCTTCCATACAATGCTTCATATGGTACCATTTTAATGCTAGACTGGTAGCTATTGTTGTAAGTAAATTTAGCTAAAGGAAGATATCTTTCCCAACTACCTCCAAACTCTAGCATATAACACCGTAGCATATCTTTTAATACCTATATCACCAGCTCGAATTGGCCATCTGTTAGTGGATGAAAGGCTGTGCTGTAATCTAAGTGGGTTCCTAATGCTTCTTGAAGCTTCTACCAGAATATAGAAGTGAACCATGGGTCCATGTCATAAATTATGGATATTGGAACACCATAAAGTCTCACAATCTCGTTCATATAGATTTCTACAAATCTAGTTAGAGAGAATTTCGATCTCACTGGAAGAAATTGAGCTGATTTAGTCATTCTATCCATAATTACCTAGATAGAGTCATGCTGTCTTCTGGTTAGTGGCAAATTGAATACAAAATCCATAGTGATTCGCTCCCATTTCCATTCTGGTATAGTGATAGGATGCAGTAATCCTGAAGGCACCTGATGCTCGGCCTTGACTTGTTGACAGATTAAACATTTTGTGACAAAATCCATTATTTCTTTCTTCATTCTTGGCCATCAGTATGATTTTTTCAGTTCCTGATACATTTTGTTGCTACCGGGATGCATAGCATAAGGGCTATTGTGAGCTTCTATCAGGATGTTCTTTTTCAATTCTGCATCATTATGTACACATGTTCTGCCTTTGTAATATAAAAAATCATCACGACCAAGTGAAAACTTGATGCTTTTACCTGCTTGCACTTGAGGATGGGAAATAATAAAGGCTAACCTATCATCTTGCCTCTGAGCAGTTTTTACTTGTTGAAGCCAATCTGGTTTTATTTACATTTTAGCTACAAGTGCTCCATCTTATGCCATATTAAGTTTTACCTTCATAGCTCATAAAACCATTAAATACTTTATGTTGAGTGCATCAACTACCATATTTGCTTTGCCAAGATGGTAGTCAATCAAACAGTCATAGTCTTTAATGAGTTCCAACCATTGCCTTTGTCGCAGATTAAGTTCTTTCTGTGTAGGCAGGCATTTCAAGCTTTTATGGACAGTCTAGATGTAGCATTTCTCCCTATATAGATAATGTCTCATATCTTCAAAGCAAACATGATGGCTGCTAGCTCAAGATTATGACTAGAATAGTTTCTTTCATGTGGTTTTAGCTGTCTGGATGCATATGCTACCACCCTTCCTTCCTGCATAAGTACACACTCTAACCCATTCTTGGATGCATCACTATAAATGGCATAAGGTTTACCTGAAATGGGTTGGGTAAGAATAGGAGCCTCAATCAATATACTCTTTAATTTCTTAAAGCTTTGCTGACATTTCTCAGTCCACTCAACTCTAGCATTCTTTTGTATTAGTTTGGTAAGTGAGGAGGATATCATAGAGAATCCCTTCACAAACCGCCTGTAATACCTAGCTAATCTAAGGAAGCTTCGAACTTATGCAACATTTTTAGGTGGCTTCTAATCAAGAACGGCTTCAATCTTTTTGGGATCTACTTTGATGCCTTATAATGAAATAACATGACTAAGGAAAGCAACTTTATTCAGCTAAAACTCACATTTACTGAATTTAGCATATAACTGCTTGTCCCTCAGAGTCTGCAGTACTATTAGATGCTGATCATACTCCTCTAGTGTCTTAGAATATACCATGATATCATCAATAAACACCATTACAAACTAATCCAGATATGGAAGGAAGATGCGATTCATCAAGTCCATGAAAGCAGCCGGTGCATTAGTAAGGCTAAAAGGCATAATCACAAACTTATAATGCCCATAACTCATACAGAAAGCAGTCCTTGGAATGTCTACTTCCTTTACTCCAAGCTGGTAGTAGCCTGATCTCAAATCTATCTTTGAAAATGTACTGGCACCCTTCAATTGATCAAACAGATTGTCGATTCTAGGTAATGGATATTTATTCTTGATGGTGACTTTGTTCAGCTACCTATAGTCAATACACAATCTGAGGTATCCATCTTTTTTCTTCACAAATAGCATTGGGGCTCCCCAAGGGGAAACACTTGGATGGATGAAGCCCTTTTCTAATATTTCCTATAGCTGAATCTTCAATTCTTTCAACTTAGCTAGTGCCATATGATAAGGAGCCATGGCAATAGGTGCTATACCAAATAACACATCAATGCTAAATTCAACTTCCCTTGCTAGAGGCAATCCTAGCAAATCATCAGGAAAGACATTAGGGAAGTCTTTAACTGTCGATATGTCACTAACTTGCGGTTTTTGGGCTTTGAATTCAGTAACATAAGCCAATAAAATGCACACCCTTTCCTCATACATCTGTGTATTATAGTGGCTGAAATAACATTGGATAGGAAGTCAGATTGTTCCCCTACAACCACAATCTCTCGATCTTCTAGGGTTTTCAATGTGATTCTTTTTAAGCGACAGTCAATAATCACCCGATGTTCATGAAACCAATCCATCCCTAAGATAGCATCAAACTCGTGGAATGGAAGTTCAATCAAATTTGCAGGGAAAGTAGCTTGTTGTATTTGGATAGGAAATCCCTATAAACCTTATTCACCAGCACACTATGACTCAAAGGATTACTCATTAGAATATCTTGATCTAATTGTGTTCTTTCTAATCCCTTCCCCTATGCAACACTGGTCATAATTCCATCAAACATCTATATTTGAATTAAGCTCACACCGATAACTTTACACTTATAATTGTTCCCCATCTAGGCAATTCCATCATATAATGGTTCATAGGTGGAGAACAAATCCTCATTATGACACATATGGAAAGAACATGTTGAATCAATGATCCAAGAGTTTTGAAGAGAGTTGTTGGTTATGATAGTGAAAGAAAAATTGGCATTTTAATGTTTATCAGCAAAATTGGCTTCACCTCAATCACCTTCTCAAACATTTTCTTCCCTAAGCTTTCTTTTAAGCTTTTCACACTCAGACTTGATATGCCTTTTTTTCTTGCAATAATAACAACCCACAGATCTTTTTCTTGACTTAAATCTGAACTTCTAGCTTTCGGTAACATTTTTCTCTCAAGGCCTTCTTCGAGCAACTAAAGTATCTTCTTAGTTATTATTATTAGTGTGAACAATTTTTCGCTTCATGAGAACTTTGGACAATAAGGTACTCATGATGTCCTCAATGTTAACAATTTCATTACCATACATCAAAGTGTCACATAAGTGAGCATATAAAGGCGGCAAAGACTTTAGTAAATGGAAGGCTTCATCTTCATCACTAATCTCAGTGTCAAAAGCTTTGACATATGAGATAATTGAATTAAACTTATCTATATAAGCTTTAATCGGTATACCTTTTCCATTTGGAACATGTAAAGATGAGACTTATGATACAACTTATTGGTGAGAGTTTTAGTCATATGTCTAATACCTAACTTCAACTACATAGCTGTTGCTGATTTCTCCTTCATAAATTTTTGTAAGAAATCAGCTAAAGCTAATTTAATAGCACTCATATCATTTTTTCATCCAGGTCTTATTTTTGCTTCATCATCAAAAAACTAGGCATCTTGTTAATACCTAGTAATGCCTTATTGCATCCCTTCTATGTCAGGATTGCTTCCATCTTGACTTGCCAAAAAAGGAAACTAGTAAATCCATCAAATTTCTTAATCTCATATGTAGTAGGCATGGTTGAAAAATTTAGACAAATAAATTGAGCTCTAATACCACTTGTTATGATGAATTCCAAACACAAATATTATTTGCTTAAATAACTCAAGATAAGAATGAGAAAAAATATAAATTAAATTTGCAAGATAGATTTATGTGTTTCGGCAATTTTGCCTACGTCTATGAGTAAAAACAAGAGAATTAATTTTGTAATCAAAATGAAGAATACAATAAGTTGGTGTTTAACTCTCAAAACAAATTTCCAAGTACACACAACAAAATATATAACATAAGAGTATCACTAAAATTTCTAAAAGTAATTCTCTTAAGTGTTGTATAATCACACAACAAATGAGAGGTTGTGTGGAAAGGTTCATCTAATTCATGTATTTATATAGGCAGATGGAACTAAGAAAGTCATAAAAAATGCAAAAATCTGTATGATTTCATGCATGCATTTATGTATATGGATGGTGTCATACAGATATGAACAATGTGGTGTTATTGATTGTTTCCTCATTTACTTGCCGATTTATTTCTCAATTTCTCATTAATTTTGTAGACATTTTTTTTAATACAAATGATATCATATATTAATATAGATATATGAGATCTTATTTGAATTAAATTAGTTATTGAATGATGTGCAATAGGTGTTAACTTTTATTGTATATAAAGTTTATAATTATTATTTAGGAATGGCGACTCTTAACATTGAAAGTGAGAACCATGCTAGTATAATTTGTATGGAATTTGATGACAATGAAAATAAAAAATAATAATATTAATTGTTGGGTTTTGACAAGGGAAAAATAAAATAAAAACGCAACAGATATATGAAATATACTAGGATCCATACAATCCAATTGACTCAATGAAGAGAAAGTAACGATTACTAACCTCTTAAAGTGTAAAAACTATCTTGTAGGTACTGCCTCACACGAAATGAACACTCTCTATCGGTATCCACACTCGAACATAACGAACAGATTCACTTAGAGTGCTAGCTCCCTTCCTTGGTGACCAAGGTAACACAAAAAAAAAATGATTTTCTATTTCACTCTTTCAAGAATGATGGCTCACTCTTTTTGTATGTCTTCTTAGGGTTCTAAATCATACATATCATATATATTGGTGACCTAACCCTAATTAAGAGAGAGAAAATATCAGGCCTACATTTCTTATTAAAATAAAAAATACTTTATTTCTTATTTAAAATAAGAATTATAATATTAATCTTAATTAATATTTATTTATTTTATTTATTTATTTCGAATTTTAATTTATCACAAAATAAAATTCGAAATGGCCGAATTAATCTATAGTCCATTCATCTCATTCTATGTGTGCGACCCATAGGTTCATATTATGTTGGTCATGAGCCCCAATTCCATTGCTGGCCCATAAGTCATAAGCAGCCTCTAGTAAGACATTACGACTACCTAAATAATATAAATATCAATACTTCGATTTTAACCCAATAGAACATATTATAATCCTTTTATCACATGATATCTTGTTTGAACATCAGTAATTGTCCATGTCAAACTTATATAGTTCAAACATATAATTTCTCAATCACTAAGTAGACTAATAATATCAAATGACATTGATCACTCCATCAATTCATTTAAGCATGGCCATGCATTTCTTAGTTCTACTTATCGAGGGATCCAATAGATATCTCTCTCATAAGAGGGACAAATTCCATCTTGATTATTTACTATTCTCTGCATGATTTTTATCATTTCCAATTATAACCTTTATTATTATCCGATTAAAGATAATGTCTGATTATGTCAAAGCATAATATTCCTCATGTAGGATATTGTGATAATCTTAGGTCTAAGAGTCAATAACATAATTATTTTGAGATCACTAATGACATTAACCCATATAGTATCTCATAGTGGATCTATCCAGTACCTTATTCTCCAACAAGTACTTATAAGTTTGATTTATATCACCATATATAATCATCCCATGATTATCAATCAAACTTGTACTAGTCTTTATTTACCATCATTCTTTTTAATGATAAATGACTAGGGATAGCCAAAAATAACACTGAATTGTTATTTATAAACATTATTATATTCTAACATACCAAAATATAATAACATGAAGAAAGTCTAATTTTATAAAATAAAATGTGACATTACATAAAGAACCACATAAATAGGCTAGGGCATAACCATTAACAATCTCCCACTTACACTAGGCTTAATCACATAAGTATTTAATACCCATGAATCTAGTATGATTATTATGTTTGGCTTGTGAGAGAGCTTTTGTATGTGGGTCAGTAATGTTGTCATCCATTGGTACTCTACATATTTTGACATCTCATCTTTCAATGATTTCATGAATGAGATGAAAGCGCCTAAGTATATGTTTAGATCTTTGATGGGATTTAGGCTCTTTAGCCTATGCTATAACACCATTATTATCACAATAAAGGTCTATAGGATTTGTGATATTAGATAATAAATTTTTTGATCCATACTACTTCCTTAGCTACATCTAATGCTGCTATATACTCAGCTTCTATTGTAGAATCAACAATAGTGCTTTGTTTAGAACTTTTCCAGCTAACTAGACCTCCATTTAATAAAAACATATATCCAGACTGCGATTTATAGTCATCTTTGTCAGATTGGAAGCTTACATCTGTGTAACCATTTACTACTAGCTCATCTTCAATCCTCCATACACCAAGAATGTATCCTTAGTTCTTCTTAAGTACTTAAGGATATTTTTAACGGCTCTCTAGTGACTTTCACCAGGATCCGACTGGTATCTACTTGTCATGCTCAATGCATATGAAACATCTCGTCTAGTATATAACATGGCATACATGATAGATCCTATAGTCGAGGTATGAGGAATCATATTAATGTGGTCTCGCTCATCAGATATCGTAAGACATTGAGTCTTGCTAAGAGTAATGCCACGAGACATTGGCAAAACTCCTCTCTTAGAACTTTGCATGCTGAACAAATTTAACACCTTATCTATATAAGTACTTTGACTCAGACCAATTATCCTTTTAGATCTATCCTTATAGATCTTAATTCCAAGGATATAAGTATATTTACCTAGATCTTTCATTAAAAAAGATTTCGCTAACTAATCTTTGATCTTTTGCAAGGTAGGGATATCATTCCCAATTAGTAATATGTCATCGACATACAAGACGAGAAACATTACTACACTCCCACTAACCTTCTTATACATATAAAGTTCATCTTTGTTTTTTATGAATCCAAACTCTTTGACTGTTTCATCAAAACAAAGATTCTTGCTCCAAGAAGCTTGCTTTAATCCATAAATGATCTTTGCATTTTACATACCTTCCTGGAATTCTCAGGATGAACAAAACCTTCAGGTTGTGTCATATACACATCCTCAAATAAGTTTCTATTAAGAAATGCTATTTTGACATCCATTTTCCATATCTCATAGTCATAATATGCAAGAATAGCAATTATAATTCTTATTAATTTAAGCATTGCAACTGGTGAAAAGGTTTCATCATAATTAACACCATGAGTTTGCTTGAAACCTTTTGCAACAAGTTTTGCCTTAAAGGTATGTACTTTCCCATCCATGTTAGTTTTCTTCTTAAAAACCCATTTGCACCTAAAGTTTTAATTCCTTCAGGTGGATTAATCAAGTTCCAAACTTGATTGTCATATATGGATTGCATTTCAGATTTCATGGCCTCTAGACATTTCTCAGAGTCTAGACTTGACACAACATCTTGATAGGTAGTAGGCTCAATTTGATCTATGAGCATTGCTTTATGACTATCTGTTACGAGAAATCCATATCTCTCGATTTGATGTCGTGCCCTATTTGATCTGTGCAATTCTTGTGTAACTTGCATAAGTTCTATAACTGTTTGTGAAACTTGTTGAGTTTCCATCTATGGTCCTATGCCATCTTGGGGTTCTCGAACTTCTTGAAGTTTTATTTTACTCCCACTGGTTCTTTTAGAAGTAAATTCTTTTTCTAGAAAGACATCATTTCGAGCAACCAATACTTTATTCTCAGAGGGATTATAGAAATAATATCCTTTAATTTCTTTAGGATATCCCACGAAAAGGCATTTATTAGATTTTGTTGCTAATTTATTCGAGACTTGTCGTTTTACATAAAGCTCTGAACTCCAAATCTTTAGAAAAGATAGACTACGGGTTCTCCCGATCCATATCTCATATGGTGTCTTTTCAACCACTTTAGATGGAACTCAGTTCAGAATGAATGCAGCTGTTTTTAATGCATAATCTCAAAAGGATAAAGGAAGGTCTATTTGACTCATCATTGATCGTACCATATCTAATAAAGTTTGATTCCTCCTTTTAGAAATACCATTCCATTATGGCATCCATGGTGGAGTTAATTATGAAACAATTTCACAATTTCTTAGATGATCATCAAACTCTTTGCTTAAGTATTCACAATCCCGATCAGATCGAAGTGCTTTAATAGTTTTATAGAGTTGATTTTGAACTTCATTTTGAAATGTTTCAAACATTTCAAAAGATTCATGTTTATTTTTCATTAGATAGACATAGCTATATCTACTGAAATCATCAGTGAAAGTAATGAAGTATTAAAATCCTCCCCTGGCATTTGTGCTTAATAGGCCACATACAACAATGTGTATAAGGCCCAATAAATTAGAAGCCCTTTCACTATGTCTAGTGAAGGGATCCTTTGTCATTTTGGCTAATAAAAAAGATTCATAATTGCCAAATGATTCAAAATCAAATGATTTCATAAGTCCATTTTGATGAACTTTTGATATATGTTTCTCATTTATATGGCCAAGGTGACAATGTCATAAATATGTTTTATTCGAATCATTGGGTTTAGATTTCTTTGTAGTTACATTATATATATCTTGATTGTCGTATTTTTCTAGATTTAAGAGATAAAGGCCATTATATGAATCAACAATACAATAAAGTATATCATCATAATAAATAGAACATTTCTTATTTTTAAGAAGAAAAGAAAAACCTCCATCATCCAAATAAGAAACTGAAATAATATTGCTACTCAAAGTAGGAACATAAAAGTAATTATTCAAAACTAACAAAAGCCCATTGGGCAAAGTCAATTCATAAGTCCCTATGGCTAAAGCAGCAACTCTTGCTCCATTGCCAACTTATAGATCCACTTCACCCCTTTTTTTAGTTGTCTACTCCTTTTGAGTCCATGTATATTTGTACAAATGTGAGATCCACATCTAGTATCAAATACCCAAGAAGTAAAAATAAATAAATTAATTTCTATAAAATAAATATTTGAAGATGTAGTCTCACTACTCTTATTCTTCTTTAATTCTCCCAAGTAGAGATTTCAATTCCTCTTTCAATGACTAGGTTTATTGCAATGGAAGCAAACTCCCTCATTTTGAGCATTTACATTGGGTTTGGGTCCAACTTGTGCCTTAGGCTTACCAGTAACTTTTGCCTTAGCCTTAGCCTTACCCTTGCTCTTATTTTCATCCCCTTTTCCTTATTAACCATAAGAATATGATTCAGTTTTTTCTTAATGCTTTGCTCAGCTATTTTAAGCATCACATGCAGCTCAACAATGGATTTCTCCATATTATTCATATTATAGTTCATAACAAACTGGTTATAACTATTTGGCAATGAATTAAGAATCAAATTTGTGGCCAGTTTTGGAGTAATGGGAAATCCAATCCTTTCAAGATGATCAATGTAGCCTTTCATTTTAAGAATACAAGAGCTCATCGATGCACCTTTAGCCATTTTACAAGAATGCAAAGCTTTGGTAGTCTCATACCCATCTTGCCTTGCTTGTTGTTGGAATATCTGTTTGAGGTAATTTCTCAACTTATAAGCCTTTATATGCTTCAGATCCTTCAGAAGTTCTGAGCACATTGTGGCTAACATAAGACATCCCATATCAATCAAATCATCAGCATATGTCTTTTATTTTTCTTTGACCGCCCTTTGGGCATCAACAGGTAGGAGAGGAGGAACAAGGTCATCGAGCACTTATAGCTTCCTTTCTTGCTTGAGAATAATTCTTAAGTTTTTAAACCAGTCAAGAAAGTTAGTGCCATCTTTTTTTAGCTTGTCCTTCTGAAGGACTGATTGCAATGATAGTGTGGAAGTATTATTTGAACCCATTGATACACAAATATAGAAAATAAATATTAGTACTAATTTCATTTTAGGGTATTTCTTAAAACTCCCACTAACATATCCGCCTTCAATATTAATTACAACAATTGTAATGATTTTAGTGGGCTGAGATCCATATTTCACTTAATTCTAAGTTAGCTTTGGCATGATGCTTAAAATCGAGTTATTTAGGTAGATAACTCCTTACCATTTACATCTCATGTAACTCTTAGATTCTTTATGGGATTTTGACATTATTTATTTCGACATGTTATAATCCCATCTAATGCCTTAGGCCCAAAACTATTTTGATAGCGTAATTAAGTCTAACCACTTTTAACATATGGGTATCACCATTACCCATCTTGCCTTAGGCCCAAAACTATTTTGATAGCGTAATTAAGTCTAACCACTTTTAACATATGGGTATCACCATTACCCATCTTGCCTTAGGCCCAAAACTATTTTGATAGCGTAATTAAGTCTAACCACTTTTAACATATGGGTATCACCATTACCCATCTTGCTTTACTATGATAACCTAATGTACTTCGCTTTGGCAAAACCTAATAAGTGTTATAATTGTTGATGGCATATAACTTAAAATTATGGTGAGGGAATTTTAATTTTAATTTATGGTGTCTATTTATTTACATATCATGCATCATCCTATACATGGCATCTCATACACATATATAATCATTCATCATATCACATATCGATATAATATGTATAATATATAAAACATGTCATAGCATGGCCAACAACTATATGATCTTCATAAGCCAATATGAAGATCAAAGGTCAATCCTAAGTGGAAAAACATAAACATTACTTGATCAATGCTCCCACTTTGCACCTCCATCATCATGGAATTGGATTGATCCCCTTCATGATCTTCGTGAAATTTCTGTCTTCATTACAATAATTAAATAAACTATTCAACTAAAACTATTAGTAAAATAAAATTACAACAAAAGAATGACATGCAGGTCGTATTTAAAGTTACAAACCTATAGAATGAATGAATAAAATAAATACAAAAACACCATCACAAGGGTCTCAATTGGCCATGCTTGCACCTTATCAACTAAAATCAAGTTATCTCATATCATGCTCAATAGATCACATAAGATTGATGTATTAAATTTGGCAAATAATAGCAATAACAATATTTCATGCGCTACGATTAGATAACACGGTGGTCCCACTAGCCGATTAGTAGGTGGGGTTAAGGGATTATGCCCCTTATGGGGTTTTGAAGTGGCAGCACCCCTCGAAGCTTTGAGGCAATGTTAATCTCATTAATAATTTTCTGCTCTAAAATCTTATTATGTATCCATGAAAATTGATTTTGCCAATCATATTAACATTTATTTAATCACATTAAACATTCATAATAGATACAAAATACCACCATAATCTTATGATAATTCATTTAATCATATTAAATCAGAATTAACACACACATGTTAATCATATTAACATCTATCAATTTCATAGCCAATGAACATAATATTATAACTATGAAATAATCAATCATGTTCATATCTCATATTACCATATTGATTTTATTCATATCACATATAAATAGAATTATTTCGTTCATATCACATACAAACAGAATTATTTCGTTCATATCACATACAAAAAGAATTATTAAGTCGATCAAAATAGTAATTGATTCATCATGTAACGACATACATATTGGTCATATCCCATATGATCGATTTTATATACATCACATACATATAAAACACGATTATTTAATTAATTGAATTCGTAAGTGGCTCTGATACCACTGTTGGGTTTTGACAAGGGAAAAATAAATTAAAAATACAGCGGATATATGAAACCCACCAGGATCCATGCGATCCAATTAACTCATTGAAAAGAAAGTAACGATTACTAACCACTTGAAGTGTAAAAATCATCTTGCAGGTGCTGCCTTACATGAAATGAATACCCTCTATCGGTATCCACACTCGAACACAATGAATGGATTCGCCCGGAGTGCTAGCTTCCTTCTTCAGTGGTTAGGGTAACAAAAAAAATGATTTTCTGTTTCACTCTCTCAAGAATGACGGCTCACTCTTTTCGTATATCTTTTTAGGATTCTAAATCATACATATCATATATATAGGTGACCTAACCCTAATTAAGAAAAAAGAGAGAGAGAGAGAGAGAATGTCAGGCCCACATTTCTTATTAAAATAAGAAATATTTTATTTCTTATTTAAAATAAGAATT
Organism: Excoecaria agallocha; assembly: GCA_037975025.1. NCBI lineage: Eukaryota > Viridiplantae > Streptophyta > Magnoliopsida > Malpighiales > Euphorbiaceae > Excoecaria > Excoecaria agallocha. Next base: position 110,441,782 of record CM075807.1, read on the forward strand.
ATAATATTAATCTTAATTAGTATTTATTTATTTTGAATTTTAATTTATCACAAAATAAAATTTGAAATGCTTGAATTAATCCTTAGTCAATTCATCACATTCTATGTGTGCAATACAAGAAGTTCATATTATGTTGGCCGTGGGTTCCAATCCCATTGCGGGCCCACAAGTTATAAGAGGCATCTAGCAAGACATTATGACTACCTAAATAATATAAATATCGATACTTCAATTTTAACCTAATAAATCATGTTATAATCCCTTTGTCACATGATATCTTGTTTGAACATAAGTCATGGTTCATGTCAAACTTATATAGTTTAAACATGTAATTTCTTGATCACTAAATAGACTGATAATATCAAATGACATTGATCACTCCATCAATTCATTTAAGCATGGCCATGCATTTTTCAGTTATACTTATCGAGGGGCCCAATATATATCTCTCTCATAAGAGAGGGACAAATTCAATCTTGATTATTCACTATCATTTGCATGATTCTTATCATATCCAATTATAATCTTTATTATTATCTAATTAAAGATAATGTTTGATTATATTAAAACATAATGTTTCTCATGTAGGATAGTATGATAATCTTAGATATAAGGAGCAATAACATAACTATTATGAGATCACTAATGAAATTAACCCATGTAGTATCTCATAGTGGATCTATCTAGTATCCTATTCTCCAACAAGTACCTATAAGTTTGATTTATATCACCATATATAATCATCCAACAATTATCAATAAAACTTGTACTAGTCTTTATTTATCATTATTGCTTTTAATGATAAATGACTAAGGATAGCTAAAAATAATACTGAATTGTTATTTATAAATATTATTATATTATCACATACCAAAATATAATAACATGAAAAAAGCCCAATTTTATAAAATGAAATGCGACATTACATAAGGAACCAAATATATAGCCTAAAGCATAACCACTAACAATAATAATAATAATCAAAAGAGAAACAAGTGCGAAAAATGCTATGAATTAGGTTGTAACTGATGCATATGTGAAATAACTAGAAAATAAACTATTAAATAGAGAGTTAATTTCACCCATGGTTACTGAATTTACGTCTAATCGTTCAAAAGTAACTAACTTATTTTTTGTGACTTAAATGTCACTGAATTTATCATATTTTTGCAGAAAAGTTATTTTGAACGATTTTCGAATGATAATTCTTGTCGAAATGCTAATGTGGCATGCCATGTTGTATGCTTGGATACACATGACATGATATGTCAGCAGCCACATCACCGGAAGAGACCATATGCATGTCATGTCAGCATGTCATGTCATATGCTTGGATAATTGTGGCCTCTTTTAGTGATGTGACTGTCGATATGTCATGCCACATATATTCAAGCATATGACTTGGCATACCACGTCAACATTTAGGCAAGAATTATCATCGAAAATTGGTCAAGATGATTTTTCTGCAAAAGATAATAAGTTTATTGATGTTTGAGTCATGAAAAATAAGTCAATTACTTTTGGACGATTAAGTGTAAGTCTAGTGACTATTGATGAAATTAATCCATTAAATAGAGTTGAAAATAATATAAAAGAGGCATACCACTTTTATTTTTAACTATAATCATGTAATGGAGTTTAGAATCAGAAAGTAAAAAACATTGTTATTACAAGCATCATTTTGTTAACATTTGTTCAGTAAATTTCCAACGAAAATGGAGTGCAATGGAAGCTATGATGAAATTGTCAGGATTTCAATTGTAAATCCATATGAATATTTAGTTGACGAAACTGGTGGTTCAAAAAATGTTGGTTTCACGATGAAGATGTCTTTATATAATCATGCATTGCATGTGAATATAATTAATCTCAAAATTTAAGTAAGTTATTCACTGAGTTTGGTATTTTTTTTAAACATAAATCAAATAAAAGGTGATCTTTTTACTGCGATGTCTAATTTGATAAAAAAAAATGTAGAATGATATATATATAGTCTTACCCAAGTAAGTAAGTAAGCATTTTAGAAAATCAATTTCATTCATGGTCATTGGACTTATGTCTAATAGCCCAAAAGTAACTGATTTATTTATTGTAACTTAAATGTTACTGAATTTATCACATTTTTGTAAAAAAAATTATCTCAATCGGTTTTCGATGATAATACTTGCCAAAATATTAACGTGGCACGTCATATTATATGTCTGGACACATGTGGTCCGACACGTTTGAATTGTGATGAAATTGACTCAGCATTTTAAATCGCGTTAAATCCTTATGTCTATTTCTTTACCTTTCTCTAATTCTAGGCTTGTACATTATTTAATTGCAATTTATTTCAATAATTAGTATCAGAGCGATGTTAGGATGTTTTCCGTATAGTCTGAAGTTAAGATGCCATCTTTATTTTCAGCAAAGTGTGATGAAGAAAAATTCAATAGGGGATCTAGTTTCAGTCTATCATTATTGATTCTACCAGAGTTATAGATCAATAAAATTTTTAGAAGAAATAAAAGAGTTATTGAATTGGTTAACTAATATCAATTTAGATTTGATCGATTTAACCAATACACTGTGACAATGCTCATATAAGAGCAAATGCCATGAAATTTCATTTGGTCTAAAAAAATTCAGATTAAATTTTCCCAACGGCTACTTACCATTTGGATTAGATTGAGTGTGGGAAATCAACATAGACAAATCAGAAACCAACAATAAGACTTCTCCCATTTGGTCTTTATTGGAAAACAAAAAGGTCAGGGCATACCCTCATAAATCTTTATAGCGCAATTTTGCCAGAAACGTTGACCTCACATATTTCAGAAATTACGGTCCAACTACCTATTTTTGGTAATTTTAAAATTCTAAATGAATTTAGTGGAGCATTATATATTTTGAATTTTTTTTAAATACATTATTATAAAAAAAATTCCTATTTTTTTTCAATAATTACCAATAGTGTAGTCACTAGTCAGCAGGCAACGAATACGTGGATGATATGTTAGCAATTTTTATTTGATACTTGCTAGCTGGACATTGCTATGAAACCGTAGTTGAATGGCCATTTAAAAAAAAAAAAAGTGAACTTGAGGTACAATTAAGATACAAATTCAAATTTACTTAAGTGTCCAAAATTTCAAAACGATTCTCTGAAAAATAAAATATTTTAGACATATAAAGCCAACTACATCATTTATATAGTCTTAATTGAACACTTGATCATTTAACCACTCATCATTTCATAATTTATTTTCATAATTTAAATTTACATTTAAATTTCTCAAAAGTAAGTTACTCATTATTGTCCTACGATTTTTAACAACAATTAAAAAGGCGTTGTTTACTTCAAAAAAACAAAACCTGTTTTCTAACAAAATTTTCTACAAAAAATACAAAATAAAATATTATATTCACATGACATAATTTTATTAAATGGAATAGAAAATAATTTTCTTTTTTTTATTTTTTAAAATATAAAAAGGTTTAGAAAACTACTTTTTTATATTCTCTAAAATTTTTCTTTTTCTTTTTCTTTTTTAGTAGAAACAAGGCTATTTTTACTGAACGACTTCAAAATGTGGATTTACGAATCCCATCTCACACTTTCAGGATTTTAAAAATAAATAAATAAAAGTTAGGTATTTTACTTAAATGATAAACTTTTTTCCTTTTTTGGTTTTTGTTTTTGTCTAGATATTATTTTTATTTTATAGATCTAGTTCGTTAATGTTAACAAAATATAATATAGTTTAATTTTTTATTATGCAAATTTGTCTCTCGATTTGGAGGTTATTGTCTTCCTAAATTGAAGTGTTTAGTCTTTTGAATTATTGGTATCCTTCTTGTGTGAAAGATATTTCAATAGTTTTTTTATAGACAACAGATATACTGAATTCTCGCTAAAAGTGGCATATTACCATTATTTACTATTTTTATCGAAAAAATTTAAAATTATATTCTAGTAATTTTATTAGTTTTGTGCATTTTAATTACTTTGAAATTTTATAATTTCTTTTAAACCATAAATATGACAAATTTAAAATAAATTTCACTTGATGAATATAGAAAAAATAAACCACAAAACTACCTAGGGTTGATTATAAGTCAATTAAATGTAGCTACAATAGATATTAGAATTGTCAAATTTTGATCCGATCTAACTTGATCCGTATGATTCGTACTTAAATCCAATTCGTTCTATAAGAATTCATTCATGATCTGATCTGTGCAACTTAGGAAAAAATTGAATCAGATTAAGACCAATCTAAGAATCAATATCCCAAATGAATTGACTTATGGATTGACTCATTGACCCATTAAAATAAAAAAAAATCTCATTCTTATTATTGTTCTCTATTCTTACCGTCATCAATGACCACAGATCATGGGTTGTAATGTTTACTACACTGACAAATTTTTTTGCAAAAATCTTGGGGCTGCTCTTGTGATGCATTTGATTATGAGTTGGGTTTTTGTTTATAAATAGAAAGTTGGGATTGTTGGCAATATAATTGCTCTTAATCACTATTGATTGGTTTCTATTTTAGGATGTTTGGGTATTATGTTAGTTGTTTTCCCTATGGATAAATAAAAAAATTCTAACTCTTTACTTTTTAAAAATACTTTTAAAAAGGATTTCTACAGATTGATCTTTATCATCACACAAGCAATAATCAATTTGTAAAAAAACTAGAGGAAATAGAAATCTAAAAGCTATATATAAGATTTTCATATTTTAGTAATGCAAGATTAGCAAATCTTTTTATTTATGATAATGATCAAGGAGTGAGAAACTAACTTTCCAAATATAACATACCTGATAATACCCAATTATCATTTTTAGGCCATGAAGGTCCATAAAGCATCAAACACCAAAGGTCTTTAGAAGTAAGGTTTAGCCTAAGCCATCAAGATGCACCTTTCACGTGGGTAATCAAATTGGAAAGGCACCATGTCCTTACATCCAATCTAACATTCCATGATAAGTGCCCATACTTTATGCTTAACTGCCCTCTTAGACACTTAAGTATATTGTACAAATTCTATTTAATTTCCAATCACTGAATATAATGATGATCCTAAATGACAAAGGTTAGAACACGCTTATTGCTAAGATATTCTCTTATCTTTTTCTTTGTAAGATTGATTCTAACTTGAGCTTCATAGTGTTAATTCCCTGTCTCCAGGTTTAGCTGTTTCTTATCTTGATAGGAACTTATATGATCAATGTAAGGCCCCAAAAGGTACCCTAAAAGAATTAAAGTAAGTGTATGATTATGTGATATATGAGTTATAAGGTAAAGAAGCATTGATTGTGTAGTAAGGATATATTCGGCATTTGTGCTTTAGTTAAGGGTAATTCGGTAATTTATGTTAATTAGATTAAACATTCATGGAAATAAGTTAAACATGGACTAATATGTTAAATGAGATAATAGAGCATGCAATTAAATGATTAATTGAAATTTAAAGATGAATTTGCAAATAAATAAAATTGGGAAAAATAAACCAATAGGAGTATGACATTTGGGCTTCTAGAAGAATTCAAAATAAATATGTATTGAGAGAAGGAGTAGGGCACGAGATTCTTTAGTTGGAAATATAACATTTTGTCCTTTCTAACACACATAAATTCACACAAATTGGACTTTACGATTTAAATGCTATTGAAGAGAACAAGGTAAGTTAATTTATGTTCTTAAGTAGGGAATTGATTTCTTATTCTTCTTCTTCTCTTCTTCATCTAAAGTGTCGGAATGAATCTATTCATATAGAGTTGAGTTTGATTTGAATATGTTTGGATTTTAGTTGTTGATCAAGCTAAAGTTAAGAAAAAAAATGATGTATGAAGTGAGGAAGAAATTTTGATCATCTATAATGTATGGGAGTTTTTGCAATTATATGTGTGTGTTTGATTTGATTGCTATTATATATGATTAAATATTTAAATGATATGTGGATGAGTGTTAGAGGTGAAAATATGCATAAGTAAGGAAGTTTTTGAGAGATAGATTTTAGATGGTGAATCTAGTGCAGAATCCAAGTGACCTGTAGATAATATTTTATTTATAATTAGAGTTAGAGAGCTCCAAGTGAAGTGATTCTAAAGGGAGATTAAAATAAACATCTAGAGCTAAATTTTGTATGAAGAGGTCAAAAATTTTTTTTCCTTTAAAAATATTAAAAATTAACTTGAAATAGACTAATGATGGTGAACCTATCAAATAGAGCAATATGAGTTCTTTTAGTGATATCTTGAGCTATAAATGTCCAAATGACTTTATTTTTTATTCTTTAAAAACTAGAGATATATTTGTGACATTTTATTGGAATCAAGTTTTACCTAAAAACCTTTTTTAGTTGGTCAAAACATTAATGTAAAGCGAACCTGAGAAACTATTTTCTAGGAAAACCTGCTATTATAGTGAACCCGACTAGATTCTAAGCAATCTGATTGGGTTGATATATCTTTTTAGGTATAAAATCATACCTACCTAAATGGATTAAAGTTCAATCAAGTCAGACACCCCCTTTTCTAGCAAAGATTAATGAATTTTATGTTTCCAAATGTCACCAAACTTGAACTAAACATCATTGGATGTTCACCAAACATTACAAGCACATATTTTTTGTCAATATATGATATAATATATATGAAATGAGTGAATGAACATTAAAGTATAGATTGTAATAAAGGCATGTAAGGTAAATAACTAGTGCATACATGGTTTTTATTATATTTTTATCTTAATGCATATATTATTGAATCGTATCTTGAATGTTTAGGTGTAATTGAATATAAGTGTTATATGAATAGTGATATATTGATATTATTATATATTGTACAATTTTTATGTTAAAATTACAATTATTGTAACATGAGTGGATTGTATGTAAAGTTAATCAGTGATTGTGAGTGTATTTGTTGATATGTAGTTAAAATGAAGTGTAATTGGAAAAATTTATTATATGAATGAGGTGTATATATAGTGTATAGTACATACATGAGTGATTAGTGTAATGAAATAATTTAGTGAGAGAAACTTTTATTTTTGGGCTAAAATTAGTTATAGATATGGACATATATGGGATAATGAAATAATGCCCTTAGGATATCTAGTGTTATCACCTTAATAGTATCTAGTGATTTGATCCCTTCGGATATTTAGTATTAGCACCTTAACGGTGTCTAGTGATTTGATATCTTTGGGTATTTAGTATTGACACCTTAAATGTATTTAGTGATTTGATACCTTCGAGTATCTAGCATTGACACTGTAATGGTGTCTACTGATTTGATGTATGTATGGTATCTAGTATTCCCAATTATCCATGCCTATATCAAGTTAAAGCTACAAAAGTAATTATGATGTAAATAAAATGGTGTTAGAGATGAGTATGATGTAAAGGATTATTGATTTATTAATGAATATCATTGTAATCCTAACATTTGAAAATAGCTAATGTATATGTAACGTAGTTAATGTCTATGTGAAATTAAGTATACAATGATGGTAATGCCATATGTAGGTATGATAGATGAGATGTGATGTGTATAGTTAATGTGTCACATGTTAGTTTAAGCAAATTATAAGTTACATGTTTAAAACTACGTGGTTCTAATTCTCGCTTTTAGGATACGTAGCAAGCTTAGGGTGTAAATTCCAAGTTCAAACCAAATGTTAGTTGAATTGACTATAGTGTTCAAGTGTCAATGAATATAGCTTTATAAAATTTAGTAAAAGTAAGTGCCCATTAATTTTGGAAGATAAGGTTAATATTAGTGAGTGAATAGGGTATTTGAAGACTAAAAATAACTTATATTGCATGTTAGGTTATGTAAATATAAATTGTATTTGGTAACCTATTTTAGTGTGACTTAGTATTTGAACAGTTTTCTTGAGTAGATAGGAACTGAAGATGAGCGATAAAGCAAGATCATGAAATCCAATGAGGGTTCCGAGAAGACATAATTATAGGAACTTCTGTGTAAAGTGTAGTTATGGACATGTAACACCCCAAAATTTCATTTGATATGCATAAATAGTAACTCTAGGACAGTTTTTGGTGTGATTACAATATATAATATAGTAAAATCTATAACTACTTAAATGTTAAACTTGCGTAGCCCAGGATAGTACTAGGATGGGTGACTATTACGATCCCACATCGGCTAGCTATATGGGTAGTTAGTGGCTTATAAGTGTGATGGGCACCCACCGCTACTAGGAATTCCTTTTGGTAAAATAAGAAGCCTTCTCACTTATGGGCCTAATGTAACTTTGGACTTGTATGGGCAAACCTGCCAAGGTGTATGGATATGACTTGGGCTTATGGGGGCCTTGGTCATAACAATTGGTATCAGAGCCAGCAACGCTCCGTGGTAGGCGACCTAGGAGAAGAACCCAAGAAGGGAGAAGTCGCAAGTGGGTGACAAGCTGCCGTAGGCGTCAACTATTGAAGGAGGGGGTAATGTTACGATCCCACATCGGCTAGCTATATGGGTAGTTAGTGGCTTATAAGTGTGATGGGCACCCACCATTGCTAAGAATTCCTTTTGGTGGAATAAGAGGCCTTCCTACTTATGGGCCTAATGTAACCCTTGGACTTATATGGGCAAGCCCGCCAAGGTATATGGGTGTGACTTGGGCTTATGGGAGGCTGGATCATAACAGTGACCTAGCAAAAAGGTGTACTTAACCACTAGATGAGAAAATATGTAATAAATGAATTTCAATGGTATAATTGGAGGGAAAATTCACTGCAAGAAAATTTCAATTTGCCAACAAAAATTTCTAATGGAATTAAGTAAATTTTTGTAGGAAAACTAAAATTCCAACGAAATTTAACTATGGAAAAGGGCATAGGAGAATCGGTTGTAGGCACCTTTCTTGACAGAAAATATCATCTGTCGTTAACTCTATCGGAAGGTGCAGACCAAAAAATTATCATCAATTGCAATATTTACCGATGAAATTATATTTTCTATCGATAATTTTACCGACGAAAATAAATATTTTGTAGGCAAATTTCTTATGGAATGATATGTTCCATAGGTAAATTTAGTGACAGTAAATATATTTTCGTTAGTAAATTTACCTCTGATAAAAAAATTAGCGACGAAATTATCCATCACAATTCCATCAAATATTATATATTTTTAAATATATCAGAAACCACTATAATAGAAGCGTATAATTTAAATCTGCCAATAATTAATAAATCTCTATAATGAATTAGTTTAATAGGCTTTTATGCATAGCAAATGGCAGATCAAAGACTATAATTACTCTAAGATGAATAGAATACCAAGTAGCAATTTGAAATCTGAAATGATTAAATGGCTACCAGGCTACAACAAAAATAGGTTATTGATGAAAAATACAAGAATAAAACACTAGCTTCAGGGAAATATAAACATTTTAACACATAAAAGGATTAAATGGATACCAGGCTATAATGTCATCCCAAATTCAAGCTTCATACTAGTTCAACAATACACATGATATAAAAATAAGTTTTTTTTGCTCTTTGTAACTCTTTCTAGAGGTCATATACCATTATGCCAATCAATTAATTCATATAATATCTGTTAAAATGACGTATGACATAATGGCACCAAAAACCCTATACTTGGAACTCCAGATTCAAAAATTTTAGTCTAAATCGTATTCCTTAACTTTTCAACAACTTTGATAGAGTATAGTGCAAATAAAAAATGCAACAAACATCATAGATTTCGTCAAGGCATAAAGATGATAAGCCAAGGCGCACGCACACACACACACACACACACACACACATATATATATATATATATATATAAGAATAGTATAAAGTGCCGAAAGTGCAGCATTGACACAAACAACAAGCTAAAGAGCTGCTAAAGCCTTTTGGACAAAATAGAGGGAATAACCATCTGCAACAAAACAATAGCTACTAAAAACAAACAACAAATAAAACTAACTAGGCTAAAATAAAACCAACCAAAATAGTTGAGAAAAGCATAATGCCTAGCCCACCCAAGTAAAGAGGAGTTCCAAGAGAACAAATAAAAAAAAAAAAGGATTCAAGAGTGTCCACCAGAGCAACATTTATGAGAGAACAGAAATAGCCATGAAGCATAAGCAGAAAAAATGATCACTATATTAAGTAATTCTCTTCTAAAAGCTTTAATGATTATTAAGAATAATATAAATTACATAATATATATATATATATTAATTATGTATATATATAGCAGTAGCATGCATTTGAAAATAATTAAACCAAAATTACTCTTATCTGATGTTCTATAACTTTCTTAGTATTTAGTTTAAGTTATTTTTCTATGTTACCATTTAGTTCCTATAAGTATGTGGTAATATCAGCTTTTAACTCTTAATTATTAATAACAAAGGGTACAAAAACATGTAGTATTTTACGACTGAAAAAACCAATAGAGATGCAGCAATTAATGAACAAATATTTTTATAAAGAAATATCGGTAAAAAATAAAAGACTTGAGGAAAATTCAATCGTTAAAACACAATGACTTAGGCAAAATGTTGAACTAGAAAAAAAATGAAGAAACACATTGAAGCAAGTAAATAGAATCATAATATTAATTACAAAGAAAAAATCAGGATATACAAGGGAAATAGAAAAATGGAATAGAAGCTAATAATTATAACCCTATTTGGTATTGTTAATTTTTATTAATTTGTTTTTGTTCCATAAACACAAACCCCTTATGAAGTATAGGTTCTAATAGCTTCAATCCATCATTTTTCTTCACTACAAGAAAATCTCAATTTAGCAACGAAAATTAGCAACAGAAATTTCGGTTGCTAATTTGGCAGTTGCTATTTTTAGCAACGAAAATTTTTTTTCATTGCTAAATTAATTCAAATTTCGTTGCTAAATTCAACAATGCAAGATTCGGTGAATTGATCAATTTTAGCAACGGAATATAAATTTCCGTTGCTAAAAATAGCAACGAAATTTTAGATTCATTTGCTATTTTTAGCAACAGAAACAATTTTTTGTTGCTAAATTCACCCATAGGTAAAAAAAATTAACGACAGTACTGTCCGTCGCTAATCCTTTGCTAAAAATTATTATAATTTTTTAATATCAGAAACTCATGAATGACAGGAAAGAAATATGAAAGGCACAAAGTTAAATAGAACTTCTGGACATACTTGGAAGAAAAGGAAGTGCAAACTATATAAATATAACTTATTATTTTAGCATCTAAATATGTAATTATAAAAATAATTAGAAAACAATAAAATATAATAATAAATAAAAGAGAAATTGTGCAAGTCAAATAAATTATATAACATCTAGTTGATATAAATGACTGGACCAAATACTTTGAAAAATGATATACATGACAATGATGTATGCTGAAGCTCTCTTGATGGAGTACCAAAGAGGATATTTGCTGCCAGATTCTTTATATGGGACATGAAAACGGTGTAAATAAGGCTTAAAGGGTATATGTTCACCCTGCAACAACAATACCCTGGTTTAATAAATGTTAAGGAGATTAATTATGCTTCAAAATGCCTTTCAAACATTAAGTGAAAAGGGAATAAGATGCATACAAGTTAAGGAGCAAAATCGATTTCATGATTCCCAGTAGTCCAAATCCAAGGTTGGTAGGCAGCATTTCTTTCTATAAACCTTCCCCAGGTATCCCATCTTATGTTGTTATTAAATGGATGGTCATCTGCATAGGAGAGGTCTCCAACAAATAATAAGGTCTGACCCTTTGTTGGATTCAACTCATAGTGGGTAAGTGTTCTATTCGAATCATAAGTTTGACCAAGATCCCCTGCTAAAATTGGGAGCTGCAGTAAGATAAAATCTTACAGAAATCCACTTTAAAAATGTACATTATCCAAAAAAATAAAAAAAATTCATGAAATACCTATAAGACCAAATGTATAAGGGACATCAGGACCAGCTTTAGTAGGAGTTATAAACCAAAATTTTCTTGCTACGTTCCCACTCCCAACCTCATAGTAATATTTAGTGTCAAACTGCATCAAAATTGGATTTGAAATAAATCTGATCAGTTTTGTTGCCTAAATCTTTACTATCCTAGTTCTGAGCAAACCCAAAAGGCCAATCACTTAAAGACAAACTGCGCACAACCATTTCATTATAGACCAGAAAATGAACGAAAAAAATAGAAATAAATAGTAAATTAGCAGAAAATACCTTTTCTGGCTTCTACCCAGTGGAGATGTGAATATGGTGAAAATGGGACAGAAAAAATAAAGAGAAATAAGCTGTGGTTTAGGCTCATTGTCATTGGTGCTTACAGTTCTGTGGTGAGTGTGACTTCCTATGTTCAAGTCAAGTCAGAGAGCCATAATTCTATGCATGTTTATTGTTTCTCAAGGAAACACTCGATGCGGGGATGGCCGGCGAAATTTAATAAGCCATTTTGATTTTTTTTTTTCATTATATATATATATATAAACCATTGTTTGCATATTCTCTGCCATGAACTTATAAATGTCAGTGTTCGATGCAAATAATGCCACGCATGCAATATGAGAATCGCATATAGGAATATAGAATTATACTAATATATTGCTTTACCAAAATTCAATTGCTTGACAAACTTCAATGGGAGTCCAGTTATACTAAATAGTAAATACTAATACAATCAATTGAAATTACTTTTTTAAAGTATTTTGACATACTTTAAAATTTACTTTTTACAATATTAAAAATATTAAAAATTTATTTTAAAAAAATATTTTAGTAAAAAAATATCGTCATGTTACTAAGATGACATATAATAAATGTTATCCAAATAACAACTATAGACCATTTCATTAATGGTAAATAAAAAAAAAGTATAGTTCATAATTGCTCTCTTTGTTATAAACAAAATACAAATGTTAACCAATTTAATAACAATTTTTATCAAGACAGAATTAAGTATTGTGAAACATGAGACCACAGCATCACCTGATTGCGGGGGAAAATGTCAGAAAGAAACTTTTTGTAATGCTTTACAGGCTACCTAGACCTTGCCCGCATTGAAGGATAGAAGATACAGAGGTTGCCACAGGCGGGCAGAACCCGTCTTGACATAACCCCCATTTTCTAAGAAAACTCAGAATGCTTCTGCTTCTGCACAGACAAATACAAAATCAGCAATTCAATTAATAACAATAATTGCCTTCATCTTCAATGGCAAGTAGTTGTCAACAAGTTAGTTCATTAACTTCAAATGGTCAAAACATCTCAAATTCACAAAATTACACTGGAACCACGCCCTCGTATATTATTATCCACAAAAAGTTGCAAGATTTATATAAACCAGGATGTGTTTTTGGCTATTTCAAGAATGCAAATCAATGGAGAGTTGAGAAAACGTTAAGGAATTAGCAACACTCAATGGTTAGCTACAAAAACTAAAGATTAAATAGATAGAAGTGGAACCAGACTATGAAAATTAAATGATACCCACCGATCCAAAGGAGATGAATTATAGTTTGGACACAATTAAGCATTTGGGATCACGATCTACAACAACCTGATAACCACATAAAGAACAAACACGCGCGCACATACAATCGATTATCAAATAATTCAAAATAAAAAAAAAAATCAATTGAACATATAAAAAAGTTGGAGAAATTACTTTAGCTAATTATTTCAATTGGAGCAAAAAGGAGACCGTAATGTCTCCCCCATGGCATTTTCTCTCTCTTTTTCTATCTGAAAAATCGGGTCAATTTCACCCATGGTCACTGAACTTAGGCCATATTACCCAAAAGTAACTGACTTATTTTTTCTAACATAAATGTCACTGAACTTAGTACCTTTTTTCATAAAAGTCATGTTCACCGGTTTCCGGCGACGATCTTGGCTGGAATGCTGACGTGGCATGCCACGTCAGCAGTCCTTTGCCGGAATGATGACGTGGCACGCCACGTCATCCGCCACGTCAGCAACCCTTGCCGAAATGATGACGTGGCACGCCACGTCATCCGCCACGTCACGTGAAGATGCCACGTCAGCCGCCATGTCACCTGTTGAAATAAACAAATGAGAAAATGACACATGTCAACCCATTTGCCTTAACCAATCCAAATTGGGTCATCCATCCAAATTGGGTCTTGCTAAGGTAATGGGCCTCCAACCTTATAAACCCATGCCACTCCCTTTCTCTTTCCAATGTGGGATATGGGAAGTTTGAGAACATGATATTTTCATGGTTTTTCTAGCTTTTTTAACCATTGAATCCATCACATTTTCATAATTTTTTTTGCTTTAACCATTTCTAATTCTTTCATGGGATGTGTATGTGATGGTTAAAGCCAAAAAAAACCATGAAAATGTGATGGATTCAATGGTTAAAAAAGTAAGAAAAACCATGAAAAAAGAATAATCTTCTCAAACTTTATTTTTTCATGGTTTTTCTTGCTTTCTTAACCATTGAATCCATCACATTTTCATGGTTTTTTTGGCTTTAACCATCACATACACATCCCATGAAAGAATTAGAAATGGTTAAAGCAAAAAAAATTATGAAAATGTGATGGATTCAATGGTTAAAAAAGCTAGAAAAACCATGAAAATATCATGTTCTCAAACTTCCCATATCCCACATTGGAAAGAGAAAGGGAGTGGCATGGGTTTATAAGGTTGGAGGCCCATTACCTTAGCAAGACCCAATTTGGATGGATGACCCAATTTGGATTGGTTAAGGCAAATGGGTTGACATGTGTCATTTTCTCATTTGTTTATTTCAACAGGTGACATGGCGGCTGACGTGGCATCTTCACGTGACGTGGCGGATGACGTGGCGTGCCACGTCATCATTTCGGCAAGGGTTGCTGACGTGGCGGATGACGTGGCGTGTCACGTCATCATTCCGGCAAAGGACTGCTGACGTGGCATGCCACGTCAGCATTCCGGCCAAGATCGTCGCCGGAAACCGGTGAACATGACTTTTATGAAAAAAGGTACTAAGTTCAGTGACATTTATGTTAGAAAAAATAAGTCAGTTACTTTTGGATAATATGGCCTAAGTTCAGTGACCATGGGTGAAATTGACCCTGAAAAATCCTATATTTTTAGTTGAATTTGAATATTTTCTGTTAAATAATAACATAATTCAAGATGGTGATGATTGCATTTAATGAGTAAAGGATGATGGTGATGGTGGGGCTGTGATCGAAAAAGATGGGAGTGGCTGTGAGGTTAGGTTATGAAATAATAAAAAAGAAAATGCCTAGTTGTCTCCGGACTAACTCCACTACCATTTTGAGCTAGGAAAATTAGATTCAAGCAAGGAGATTAAAAGTAGGGGAAAAAAAGCACAAAATAATTAGTTACCATAGCAACATATCAACTACAGGAACCAAACGCACAACAAATATCACCTCTAATCCATTTGCTAACACTTAAAAGAGATCAGAACAAGATCATTTAAAATCAGACTGACACATAAAACCAATATATTAAACCAGGCATAAAAAGTAGAAAAAAAAATACAAATTATAGCTACCTTGGTATTTATCTTTCTCAGAAACAATCCATCGCCCTTCAATTGACTCGTCAAAAGACTCAAAAAAGATCTACATGAGAAAATTACTCAAAGTCATCAAACAAAAAGCATAGAAATATTATATGCCAAAGATTCAGAATAACCCAGGAAATTAATTACCCTATCTCCATCAGAGGCAAAGAGCTGACGAAGGAAGCGAAAACTACTAGAAACAAAAAAGCCAATCTCAGAGAGATGCATTTTGCTTCTCCCATCTTTCCCCATCTCTCTCACGGTCTCTACCAAACTCTAAAAACCCTAAGTGAAACAAAAGAGAAGACGATTGATCTGGATCAGAATCCAATCTATGAAAAGAACTAAGGAAAGAAATGGCGAGATGCATAACACAAAAAAATAGTGAGAGAGAGAGTGTGTGTGCGTATAGAGGGCAAAAAGGCAAGACATGAGAAGAAAAGAGTAGTATTTATACTTAGGGCAAAGTAAAAAATAGCAACGAAATTCATTTTCCATTGCTATTTTAGCAATGAAATTAATTTCGATTGCTATTTTCTCAACTGAAAATTTTAAAGGTTACTTAAATAGCAACTGAATTTAATTTCCGTTGCTATTTTAGCAACGAAAAATATATTTCGTTGCTATTTTAGCAACGAAATTAAATTTTCGTTGCTCTTTTAGTAACCTCGATACGATTCAAGCTTGCTAAAATAGCAACAGAAATTAATTTTTGTTGCTAATTTAGCAACGGAATAGATTTTGGTTACTATTTTCGTAACCAAAAATTTTCAAGTTTACTTAAATAGCAACCGAATTAATTTTCGTTTCTAAAATAGCAACAGAATTTAAATTTTGTTGCTAAAATAGTAACGAAAAAAATTTTCGTTGCTAATTTTCATCCCAATTTTTTCCGCTACCAAATGTCGCCATATTTAGCAACGAAAATTATTTTCCGTTGTTAATTTCCGTTGCTATATTTTGACTCTAAAATTTCTCCCCTTTTTAGCAACAGAATACAACCATTTTGTATTCCGTTGCTAAATCCCTAAAACTTTAACAAAATTTAGCAACGAAATTGATTTTTCGTTGCTAAATAGCAACGAAATTGATATTCCGTTGCTAAATTAGCAACGAAAATTATTTTTCTGTTGCTATTTTCTTGTAGTGCTTCCATATCTTTTCCTTTCCAGCTTCCTTTAATTTTTTTCTATATAAATTCATAATTTCAACTCAAATTTCTTAACCAAAAATGTTTATATTGTCAAATTAAATAATTCTAACTAATTGATTATTTAATTTCTCTAAATAGTCCAATAATCCCTATATCTAACATGTCCCCCAAATTTTCCTAAAATTCCTAAATTTGATTTCTATTATAACCCTTAAATTTTCACTAGATCTCACAAATATAGGGGTTAAGAGAACTTACCTTATGAATTAATAGGGGAAATGGTAGCCAAAAGAGTGAGGTGAAGAGAGAGAGTTAAAGCAAAGGAAAGAGGAGGGCAGCCTGCTATTCATGTGCAACTAAAAGAGAAAAAAATTAATGGAAGGAGACAACTGCGACACTAAGTGGAGCTAAAGAAGTGGTAAGGGTGATAGCAGTAAGCAGCGAGCTGGTGGGACACAATGGCGGTGGGGAAAGGGAAAAGAAAAAAAAAGGAAAGGAATAAGAAAGGGGGTCAATGAAAGAGGAAGAACCCGATCCTCTTAAAATTTTTGGCACAAAACTAAACCCCACCCTAAAACAATGTAGTTTTAGGTGTGGAGGTGGCAAAAATCCAACTAGGTCCCTCTATTTTAATGGTATTTGCAATTACACCCCAAATCTTTTCTTGAATATATTTAAACCCCCATTTTAATTAGAATTCATCATATATATATATATATATATATATATATATATATATATATATATATATATATATATATATATACTCCCATTATTTTATATTATTTTTATTACTGAGTTTGGACAAAAATTTGGGGTCAATTCGATTATTATTTGGATGACTCAAAGTCGAGGTGTTACAGAAAAAAGGGAAGCACTTGGTTTTTTAGGGCTTAGGAGAAAGGGATTTCGATTAAGAATCATTTTTTCTTTTTAGAATTTTTATGTGAATTACAAAATTAATTAATTTAGAGAAAAAATCGGTAAATAAATTATTTCAATTTTCCTACGGAATGGAGTTTCCATAGGGAAAATACCTACGAAAAATAAAATTGTAGAACAATTACCGATGGAATATTATTTTCATAGGTTATTTACCGATAGAATTATTTTTTAATAGCTAAATTCCCTATGGAATCATATTTTCGTAGGTAATTGCCGATAGAAATGTAACTTTGTAGGTAAATTACATGCGGAAACAAGATTCTATAGGTAAATTCCCTACAAGATCATTTTTCCATAGGCAAATTAGCGACAAAAATATTTTATGTCGGTAATTTATTTATGGAAACATGATTTTATAGGAAATTTACCTATGAAAAAATAATTTTTTCAATAATTTTCTTATCCTATTAAAATATGAAAAATTAGCGCCAATTTAATCATGGAATTTTTTGGTTCCATCGATAAAGTCTAACAAAAAAATTTTTCTCCTTTATTTACAATGAATTTATTATTTTGTAGCAATATATATTTTTTCCCGATAATTTTATCTACGAAAAGATTTTTCTATCGGTAATTACCTATAAAAACATTTTTTCCATCTGTAGTTACCTATGAAAAATATTTCATCTGTAATTTTCAATCAAGAATTAGGATTTTTTTTATAGTGATTGAGTTTGGATAGGCCCTCAAACTAGACAATGAAAAATTTACTCGAACCATAAAAAGATTGATCAAAACTTTTGATCAGCCTGAAAATATTTTGCAAACCTCAAAAAAATCATTCTATTTATCTAGATCTACTAGAAATAATCTTAATTAATATTTGGAAGTGAAAAATAATTTTTTTTGATAACTTTAAATATTAAAATTTCAGATTAATTGATTTTAGCTCTGAAATTGGAAGTATACCGAAATGATGCCAAAATAAGCTAAAATTTTAACCACACCTTTTATGCATATGTTTTTGCATTTTGGGAATAATTTTAGGGAATTCCAATGAAGGGAATATTAGATTCTAAAAATTGTAAAAAATAGAGGTTAATTTAATTAGGAGAGTTAAAGGGATTTTTTAATTTGTTCAAGGGCATAAATATCATAATAAATTACATTAAGATCAATTAAAATAAAAAATTGAGCAAGAAAATTAGTAGAGAAATTAATGGGGCCAAAAGGTAGGTTAATTAAGTGAAATTAGGCCAATTGGTAGGACAAAATGGTTGGACCTTATTTGGCCCAATTGACATGGGTATATAAGGGAGAAAAATCATATTTCTCCAGAAAAAATCACCTCCTTTCTTCCCCATTCCAGCCGTCCCACTCCTCCCTCCATTTTTTCATTTTTTCTTCCATTTTCATCAACCTAATTCTATTAAAACCTACCAAATTTTATGTCCCTTACAATTTTGAATCCCTAAATTCATCTCTAACCATCTCTAAAGTTCATTTTGAGTGGGGAAAGTGAAAGAAATTATGAAGAAAAGGTTGGAACCAAAAATTCAAATTCAGCCAAGGTGGGTTTTCAAAGGAATCAAATGGAACCAAAAGGGAAAATGGGAGCAAATGATGGAAAAGGAAGAGAAATCATGGAGAAAGCTTGAAAAATAGATATGTGAATACCCAAATTAATTTATCTCATATGTTTAAGATTACATAAGTTAGGAATTTTTGCAATGAGTTGAATGAAAATTTAATTAATGGTATATAGGTGAAATTAGATGTTAATTAATGAGATTAGTATGAAAAATTACATGAAATTATGATTAAAGGCGAGAGAATGGTGTAGGAAGGCATTATGTCATTTTAAGAAAAATTGTATAATGTGAGTATTGAATTAAACAAATGGTAATTTAATGAAAGTAAATGATAGATAATAGAAAATTTGATGTCAAATACATGAAAACATAACTAGGGATCACATGTTAGTTGTATTATGCAATATAATTTATGTAAATATTAGTTTAAATTTAAATTAATGATAGATTAATGTAATTGAAGGAGAAATTATAAGATATAAGATGTTAAATGTATGAGAATATAATTAGAAAGGATAAGTTAGTCATAGAACCTATTATATGAGAAAATGAAATTAAAATTTAATAAAGGATTAAATTAAATCAAGGTTGGATTTATGCTTAATATGCATGGAAAACATGTTGAGAATGTGTTAGATGAAATAAATAAATTTATACACACATGTTCAAATAGTGACCGGATGGTAACCTATGATGTATCATATGGTTATTAGATGATTATTTGCATATTAAACATGAAATACAAAATATAATGACGAGTAAACATAATATGATTTATTAGAACTAAAAATAATATGTGGACATAATGTTGTGCAAGTGAAAATAATGGTGTGTGTGTGTATATGTATGTATGTATTTATAACTAAGAGTTACTAATGCAAAATAGATGTATATCAACATAAGAATACATAAAATAGTCTTGGGAATACATATGACATAAGAAAGAATGAGAAATCACATAGAATGTGTGAGTTCATGATGAGGTTGAATGATGTACATAAGAAAAGTGACATGTTTTTATTGCTTCCAAATGATATTCTACATTTACATTATGAATATGTATCTAATAAGCATGGATGGATATGAAATAAGCATATAAAACTTGTGATATAGTGCGAACAATATGGAAAATTATGTGAAAATATGACATAAAGTGAATAAAATGTTTACCTAGTGGGTAATCTAAGGTTATAAAGTGGGATGGCTAATCCTAAAGGAAAATGCCATAACAAAGTAATGAGCTAATTTAGCTTGTCACACAAATTAAATATAAATTAAGAGCTGGTCACCCTAAGTGGTCCCTCAAGTTACATTCGATTTATAATTGAGGATTTAATCACCCCAGGTGATCCCTTAATGTATTCTGAAGTAGTTAGATCATGCCAAGTGACCTTTCCAATCCATTAGTATCATTGAAATCCTCGCTCCACTCATTGAGTTTGAGAATTTTCACTGGGCACTATTTAGGGCAAAATAGTAAATATGCAAGAAAATAGAGACTAAGTGGTAACTTATACATAAAAGATGTCATACATATAATTAGATAACAAATAAAGTAAAAAATGGGGTGATTAGGTTACAAAAGGGCAAAAACCTAATTAAGTGAGAAATCAGAGGCAAAACTGTAAATTTGCATTGAAAATGTGGTTGAAAGAGTTAACATAGTCAAATAAGTAAAGAAAGGCAAAATTGTAATTATTGAAAAGTTTCAGGGATCAAACTATAATTTATCACTTCATGAGTAAGGATAAGGACCAAAATGTAAATTTTACACTTAAGATGAAATACAAGTTAAAGGAAGCAAAAAGGGGTAAAACAAAGCATAATATGATGGGAAGAAAGTTTAGGGATCTAATGGTAATTTTACACTTTAAGTAAGAATTATGTGAGATTAAATGAGAAAAAAGAGTAAGGGAAGGATTAAATAGTAACTTAAGACATAAAGAGTATAACTTTTAAATTAACTAACTATAAGTGACAACTAAGGCTAAAACGGTAATTTATTTAATGTAGTGTTAATATATGAAATTTTACTTATTTGTATCCACCACTAGCCAACATCATTGCTTAGCGCGTTGTTTGTTTGACTGCAGATGTAGACATGTATTTCAAGATCAAATGAGCAAAAGATGAATGACATGTATAGGTGGACCCTTTTTGGACATATGATTTTATGTGTAAACTAAGTTAGTTAATTAAAAAAAAACATCATGTAGTATGTGACAAATACTAAACTTTAATTAACCTATGATATGTATGCTAATGTAATTTTTGAATGTGAACTTTATGTAATGAATGTTTGTTGATGAATTATGATGAATGTTAAAAGTGTTGTGTTTATCATTAGAGTATTAGAGGTGGATGTTACCTTTCGGGAGTGTTATTTTGCCCATTTGCAGGTTTAGGTAGCATGATTTATAAGCCATTATGCTATCAAAATTTTAACCAAATAAATAGTAACTTTGCGATGCCAAAATGAGTTAAAAACTGAATGTTAAGTTTAGCCATTATAAATCAAAACTAAGGAGAATATTTAATTCAAATAACTATACGCTGACATTAATGATAGTATATAGTATACAGATTTATGGGTAAACGTAGGGTGTCACAAGATGAATGTGCACCAACTATGTGTAAAAATTTTGTTATTTAATAATGTATTGAAATTTGTATTTATTGTAAAAAAACTTATCATTAATGTAGCCTAGTTAAAAGTCATATGAGTTTAAGACTTACGTTGCTAATAGCAATATTTACTATGATATTGATGTTTGATAGTTCAACACCCATGTTTACTCCTAAAGGTTATTAGATTGTTACAATTGGGCCCTTGGTATTTATTCAAATTTGATATGTTAACTCTTTTTTTTCTTTTAGATAATCTTTATGTTAGCATTTAGTGATTTCATTAAGAGGAATGAATGATTCTCCAAGACAATCACAGCATTCAGAGGAAGTAAGAGACCTGCTAGTAATATGCAACCTAGATCCTCTATAAGAAGAGAAAAATCCCCTCGATAGGCCCTACCTTAAAACCTCCAATGTAACACCCATATATAATAATTGTTATGGGTTAGATATTGAATGTTATGTAATTGGTATTCTTAGAATCATATATATGTTCAAACTTTACAACTCAAATTTTTATAGAAAATCGGGCAGAATTTCCCCTATATAGGTCTTTATCCCCTGTTAAATAAATGAAAAAAAATCACACTTCTACAATATCCATCACATACTTCAACTCCATATATATCCAATAAATACTAAATGTTTCCCAACCTCCTTAAAAATATCAAAGTACGTGAATAAATCCATCCACGGCTATAAGTTTAACCACTTCATAATATAAGCTTTACTTCAATAAAAGTTATCATCATCCATCACTACATAAATATAATTACATAAATCCTTTAATATTTAATGTTGGACATTAAAATAAACTATAAATTTTCACTTTAATACAAAATTGATAGTTATAGGACCATCTATAGTTTTCCATATAATTAAATTTCTAAACAATAAAATAAAAATCCCAAGCTAAAGAAAGAATTTCTTCTCACTTCTTGGTGGATTCTCGATTTGCTAACCACCTAAAAATACTTGTGCACCTACACGTAGAAATAAAATTTCATGCGCTAAGCATATTACTTAGTGGCAACCACTAACTTTACTTTTCCAAAATAGTTCATAGCACAAAATCATTAAATTTAAACAAAATAAACAAATATACTCTTGTCATGTGGTATAATACTAATTTATAACTCATACATGTAAATACATATACTTATTTCCATTATAATCGCAAAATAAGTTTAACTTTTGACATAATTCAATATTTGATTTATTTTAAATAAAAAATTTATTTCTTTGCCCAAAGTTGTAATGGCCAAAAATTTTAATTTTTATGAATAGTACTTTTTTCAGATCATGAATAGTGACATCAAGATAAATAGTACCATCCAAGACCCATAAAAAGTTTTCTTCACTATTAGAAAGTACAACTCATTATGAGTTCGATGATATAATTTGAGGTGAAATTAAGATCAAATAGGCCATCAAAAGACTTATTAAAAAATTTACCTGGCTCGTGTTTAAAGTTTGACCAAACATTAACCGGGCTTGAAAATAATGCTAGAGGCCTCCTAAAATTTATTTGAACATATAGATTTACTTTAAATATTATGAGAGAATATTAGACAATGAAAAATTAATTTTACAATGACACCAAAAAATGAGTTTTCGGACTGATGAAAATTTATTGGACTAGGAAAAGTATCAGATTGACTTGAAAATATTCATGTATAGCCTAATAAATATTTTTCTATAATCATGGATATATTTTTAAAGCTTAAAGTGCTAGAATCCTTTGATCTTGAGATGACCGCTACTGAAGCTAATATTAAGGAACTCTAAACCTTTTGATTTAATGTTAAAATATATGTTTAATATTGTAAATAGTCATGTTATTTGATTTGATCTTTGTTTTTTTATGTTATTAATTGTTGATTTAATATTGTAACTGGCTTTAGTTTTTTATCTTGTTTTTGGTTTAGCTTTTGATTATTGAAGCTTTTTTCATTGAATATGTGTTACTAAGGAGTATGTGAGTTACTATTCATTTTCTCTTTCCATGCTCTAATTTTGGCTTCCATGAATGGGTTTTCAACCTTTGGTTTTTTTCTTTTAAATTAAGTTTTGTTTACTTAAAAGTGATTTTTTAGTGGTTATTGGTCATTGTAGTGACTTAGTGTGGTTTATTTGGTTGATTGGAGTGTGGTTTATTTGGTTGATTGGAGTGAAAATCAATTTTTTAAAATCGATACAAAAGCACCTTGAACAATTCACGACCTAACTAGGACAACTTAAGGCCGTGAGTCATTTAAGTCACAGTCAATGATGTAGTTTCCCTTGGTGCTTCGAGTGCCCTTTATTTGGTTCTCTTCCTTGCATGGTTATATATATATATATATATATATTATTTATTTATTTGTGATGTTGGCCATCATTTCCTCTCTTATGCATGCATGTACTTATTTGTCCACAGTAATATAATTTAGGAGGCTTGACCTTCATAAATGTGTATATGTTATATTGGTAAGTTATATTATGTTTATTTGTTTTCTATGTTATAATGTTTATATTATGTTCATTTATTTTGTATTATATGTACTGCATATATTTCACATATTTTGTATTATTGTTGTTTACATTATTTTATTAATATCTTTTCTATTATACTTTTGTTTATAGTTAATTATATGCTATATCTATATATCATATATTATTGCATATATTTATTATACTTTAGCATGTGCAATTTGAGCCATGGTGCATGAATTGAGGATGTATCATGCATTTTTTGCTTTCTTTTATATTATTCATGCTATTTGAAAAAGTATTTATTATTTTATTTATTTATTCATTAATTAATCGTTATTATTTTTTTGTCACAATTACAATTTTTATAGGGACACATACACCTCCGAGCTGAGTGGAAGAAGTTAGAGTAGCGTAAGGTAGAAAGCGATTTTATTTTATTAATTATAATCATTTGTTTTTTTCATATTTTTTTATTTCCCCTTTATTATGCAAAGTGATGTAATAATAAAGATTTTTTGACCACTCAAAATGAAAAATTACATTAAAATAATTTTACTAATTAATTGAGATTTTTTATTAATAAAATAGGACCAATGTCTTATTTCATGCTCCAAAAGTCACATTCAAATAATAAACATTTTCTTAAAATGTAAAATTTTTTTGTACATAAATTGACATGAATTTTCCTAATAAAATGGGATCAACCATCCCCATTTTATCCAAAATACACAAGAAAAATGGCCTTTTTATAATAACTTCATGTAGGGACCAATGTTCCTACCGAAAAATGATATCACAAATAAATAGCCCATTTTATGCATGGTTTACTTAGTGGATTTAAGTTTATGACATGTCTTTACAGCTTTCCATATATTTGTTTTAAAGCTTTTTAACATGATTGAGTGTTGACTGCACTCTAGCAAGTGTACTAAATTAGCTAGTAATATAGGAATATATATTTAAGATCCCAAGAATATTGAATCCAAAGAAACATATGTGAGGCCCCTAACCTTAGCCCTAATTGAATTATGAAAGATTAATGAGGATTATGGTTAAATAAGAAAAAATTAGATTATTTTGCATTATTGAAGTTAAGTCCCATGAGTTGTATTTTTGTAATTATGATATGTATGTAACTCGGGTATAGTTAAATTATAAGGAAGGATGCAATTGAATTAAATTAGAAATTTTGGGTTAAAGTGTAAGAAATATAAGTTATTAGGGGTTAAAGTGTATAAAGGTAATTTTAGAAATTCCCTTAGTGAGATATTTACTCCGCGAACTCTTTCAATAGCTTTTTGGAGAAGAGACCGTATGGGATTTAAGTTGTGGAGATCGTAAGAAAGGAAAGAGAAGGGTAGATCTAACTTTTTTCACTCACTCTCTCTCTCTCTTTCTTTCTTCTGGTTTCGAATGAAAGGGGTACATGGATTGAAGTTGATGAGTTAGT
Source organism: Excoecaria agallocha (assembly GCA_037975025.1). NCBI lineage: Eukaryota > Viridiplantae > Streptophyta > Magnoliopsida > Malpighiales > Euphorbiaceae > Excoecaria > Excoecaria agallocha. The sequence continues at coordinate 110,467,497 of CM075807.1, forward strand.
CACTTAAGGGTAATATTTCCTTATCTCTTATAACCCTTTTCCTCTAAATCTTTGATTTGATTTCTGGTATTAGGGATTTAGAGAGATGATAATCATGCTTGTTATCTCTATTGTGTAAGGAAAGAAAGATAAGAAGTTAGATCAATAGTAGGGAAAAAAGAAATCAAAACAAAAGAGATAGAGAAGATGAAGCTTCAATAATAAGTATGAGAATATTATGTTGATTGTGTATGGTGTATAGTTGTCTCTATAATAAAAAAGTGACTGATACGATAAAATTAGGGTTATCCAAGAACAGTGATGAAACCATTAGTTTATGAATGACTAGTTGAGTTATGTTAAAGCTAAGAGGAGTTAGAAAGATTTAATGGCTTAGTGAGTATTGCTGCAAGATGTTAAGTTGAGATCTTAAGTTTAAGTGTTTGATCTGTATAATCAAAATTTTATTTTTAGCAAAGGTTGAGTGCACAGCTGCTCATGGCCTTTGGTCTTTTCTTGTATTGCCGCGTATGGCCTTTGCTTTTCTCTTGCATGGCCGTATATGGCCTTTGCTTTTCTCTTACATGACGATGCATGGCCTTTGCTTTTCTTTTGCATGGCAGCATATGGCCTTTGCTTTTCTCTTACACGGCCGCGCATGGCCTTTGATATTTTTTTGCACAACTGCATATGGCCTTTGCTTTTCTCTTACATGGCCACACATGGCCTTTGCTTTTCTCTTGCATAGCCACATATGGCGTTGTTCTTCTTACACGGCCAAGTATGGCCTATTATTTTGATGCACGACCAAGCATGACCTTTCCCCTCCTAGTGCATAGCCATATGTACTCTGTCCCTTCATCTGTATTCACTCATCTAAATAATAAATTACTCATAAATCATAAACACAGTATTGTATAGCCTATACGCTTATGAAGAAAGCCACATAATTGTGGTGAATTAAGCTAGCAATGAATAATGTTGATGATGATTGTATATTAAAGTGGTGGTTGTTATGTTATTTCATTTTTTTGGTGGGCTTATAGATTTGTGAAGTCTCCCTAGTGTTAAAGTTTAGAAAGATATAGTTTAGAAAGGTATGGCTATATGATGAGGTATTATAGGAATTTGAATGACATAAATGTTATTACTAGAAGGAGTAGGTTGAATTAGATGGTAAGTTACCCAAATAACCAATATATTGTATATGGCATGGTCACTTAATTGGAGAATCCATATATATATGTATATAGGAAGAGTGAGAAGTTTTAGAGTAATAAAACTACTGAGTTAAGAAATATGGTTCGCTTGAGAGCTAATTTTAGAGGAACTTGTATAGGGCAATGCTTATATAAATCGCTTTGGCTAGAATGTGTTTTAGTGCATATCGAGCCTAGAACTAAGGAGAGAAAAGAGGCAACATAGTAACTTTAAAATCATATGCTATTTAATGTGTCCTACATAGTTTGGTACAAGGTATGTACCCCATCAAAGTAAATTATTTTGCTCAAATGTTATACACTGATATTTCTTTGTAGTGGTATGAAAATACTATGATATAGCCTAGTAACAATAAGAAGATAGTTGCAATGTTACATGTCCAAGTTAAAAGAGATGGGATATTACATTTTACGTTTAGTTATGAAACTATAAAAGTTTGGTTATGCTTTAATTCATAATAGAGAGTAGTGATTAACCTTGATGTAAAGGAATATGCTTACCTGTTTACTCATGCCCTATATCCTATTATGTAAAACACATGCCCGCAAGTAGTGCTGACATTTGAGATGGAATAATCTTACATAAACTTACCTGGGTATAAAATGCTATAAGATGAAAAGTACAAGTAAGATGATTGATGCATATATGATCATGTTAGGGCATATAACTTGTTGTCTCCAATGTGATAGATTATAAAAGTGAACTAAGGGGTTAAATAGGAACAAGTGTTGACCTTTGGATGAAAATAACTTATTCATCTTATTATATTGATCATAGATGCTTAAGTGTTGTTTAAAGTGATTATGTATTGATGTGAATAACTATGATGTTATATGAAGGCTACTCAAGGCAAACAGCAACAAGGTACATCATTAAGAACTATCAATGAGTTACGTAAGTTCAATATCTTATAGTTGATGTAACTATGCTATGATAAGTGGTCTAACTCAGTGTGTGAATAAGTATGAGCAACGAAAGCTTGTATGGCCATGATTCAAGTTGCATATATATATATATATATGGACATGCATATAACCCTATGAAGACTTTTAGTAGTAAGAACTACACTTTCATATAGCCTTATTGGAATCATGTATAATGTTAATTATGACGAGATAGATCAATGAAAGATTATACCATATTATTGTTTGCATTACCATGCAACTACTATGATATGGATGAATGAATGTTGAATCCATTATAAGAATATGGAATATGCATTCTTATATGAATTGTGGCTTTAAGTAAATGTTGTACTGAGTAAAGAGGAATATGTTGAATCAAAAATGTTCTTAAAAATGGTTAAGCCTGCGGGTCTTAGTTCAGTTGTGGATTAGATAGGCATGCCTAGAGGGATACAGTTACAACTGTTATAGTTGATCTCGTTTGGGTCCATTGTTTGTTCCTTTAATGAAACCATAGCTCGGCCCTTTTGGGTCCATCATTTGATATCTTTGGATATCCATCATTTGATACATTTGGGTATCAATCGTTGATACCAATTGGTATCCATAGCTTCTGTTATCCACCCTTTGAACTAGTACTTAAGCAGGCTATTAAAGATTATGAAATGTGCACAAAATAGAGAAATACATTTATCGATTGCTTCATTTATGTAATGTGAGCATGATGAATGGCCTATTATATTGTTTTTTTATTTTAAATTCCATTTGGCTATAAACTATTTCAATGAAATAAAATTCTATGTTCAATACTATATAATGTGACATCTCACATCAACCATAAGGGGTTAAAGTTCCCGTGTGAGTGCCGGTATAAGTTGGTTCCACCGATGGGTTTCATGGTGAATATATGGGCCCCAAAGCATACAATATTGTACTAGCAGCTGTACGGTCTATAACATGTACAATGAGTTTCATGTGCTTTGAAATTTATGAAATGTATGCATGTGATATTGGGACTTTGTTGGGTAATCATGATATGTAATGTTGTTCTCTATAATTACATGCAAATCTATTAGTTTATATATATATATATATATATATATATATATATATTCACACATATGTGCGCATACTGATAACTCTAACATATGCCAAAGGATAGTGTATGACATAATATGATGTTGTATGATATTTACTTGCCATGCTAAGATAGCATTAAGGAATACATGATTATGAACAAGAATTATGAATTATGAATGTATTCTATACTTAAGATTGTGTGATATATGTGAAGTAATTATGCCTAACAATATCTCTTATAGATGTTACATGACATATGTACTCCCTTATGCTTTGATTGAACATTGAATACATATCTTATGTAACCAGTGTGATTAAATGCATATGATTGAAGTTTTGTACTATCAATAATCATGATGTCTAGATTCGTAATTAATTCATTTTGAGAGGCATGAATTATACTAGTTCAATAATAAAAAGGGTTTAATAATGCAAGTGATTTGAAAAGTCTTCAGGAACTCGATGAATTCACCTAAGGTGATAGATTATTGTAAGCATGGTATTTCTAGTTAAAGTTTAGGACTAATTTTTTGTTAGTTATGAGTACTGCCATGATTTGATGATGTCTTGAAAGAGTTATCTATACCATTTGTGTTTCCTCGCTAAGCTTTATAGCTTAGCACGGGTTTGTTTATCCGTGTAGATCTCAGGATAAGCTCCATTTTGGATCGATAACTGTAGTGACTCGAGCCATATTTAAGAGAAGATCTTGTAGGTTACAATTGCCTTTGAGGTTTTTGCTTAGTATGAAAACCATTTATGTTATGTCTCCTTATTTTGGAGCTTGTTTTTGTTATGTTCTGGCATGTAATTAAGGTCTATATTATTATTATTATTATTATTATTATTATTATTATTATTATTATTATTATTATTATTATTATTATTATTATTATTATTATTATTATTATTATTATTATTATTATTATTATTATTATTAGGTTTAGGTTTACTAGGTTTATGTTGTTATTGATGATTCTACATGTCTTATAGATTAGGATGTTACAAATGGATTTCCTAGTAAAATATCTATAACCGAGTTAAATTAATCTGAGATTATTTCCCATATTTTTTGAATTGAAAGGAGTTCTAAGCAAAATCAACAATCAAGAAAATAAAAAACTAAGACTAGACTAACATAAATTAAATACAAAGAAACACTTAAATAATGAATAACATCTATAGCTAAAACACATGTATATGTTAAAAGACTATTCACCTCAACTTCTATTACAATGACTTAATAAAAAATAATACAAGTGATTATGCAAAACCAATTTAAATTCAGATATCTTATTTAGAATATCATTCTAAGCATTAAACTCTTAGATTATGAATAATCTAATACTTAGCATAAAAGTCCGATTTATAAACTCCTAAACTTTCATTTGACCCTCTCGGGAGAGATCCAACTCCAACCTATTCCTAATTCAGCATTTTAAAATTTAAATTAACTCATAAATAACAAATCACTACCTCAATTCTTAGAATGTAGCCATGGATTGACATAAGAGACATAAGCTAAGAACATGCATATCATAGATTGAAGTATAAATTAACATTCAACTATCTATTCAATAGACCAAGCATCAATTTAACCATAACCAAAGATAAGATTTAGCCCAAGAATTAAAAAATAACACACTTGCATTGAAATTAAGATCAAATTAAAGTCATTACAATAAAAATCTGAGGGTTCAAATTTCTCTCAGCAAAAGTACAGAATTACTTGCCGTCATGATTAAAACGAAAGAAAAATTAAAATAAGCAAACATTGGCAAAAGAAACTAGTATGAAGTAGAAATGTTATGTTAAAAGTGACCTAAATGATGCAAATTAACAAGCTAAAATTAAAACACAAAATTGCATTAAATGATTTTTAAACAAAATAAGAGAGTGTATACTTACTTGAAGATGGCGAACCCAACAATTTTGTGCATAATTTTTGGTGAAAAGACGAGTGAGGTGGGTGAAAACATGAATGCCCAAGGAAAGATAGAGAAGAAAATGATGCAAAAGAAAGATAAATGTAGAGAGGAGAGGAAAAACTAAGGGAGAGAGAGAATGTTGTGGTCGGAGAGAAAATATGGTGGGAGGTGGTGGTGCGTGGCCGTGGAGGTGTTTATTTAGTGTGTGAGACATGAGAGTGTTTGAGCAAAGAAATAAGAAAGGAAAACGAAAATGAAAGACTAAAGAAATTTAAAAAATCACAAGAGAAGGTAGCACCCAAATGCATGGGCACGTATGGGTGTAGGTAGAGCCACACGCGGGCATGCATAGGGATTAGGGAACAATTTCACATGGGTGTGCGGCAGCAAGTAGCGTCAAGCAGAGGTCAATGTATGGGCACACAAGAGGCTGGGTAGGCTTTGACGTGGGCATGCATGAGTCTTCCTCAGCTGCCATGGTCGTGCATAGGAAAGGGTAGTGACACACGAGGGGGCGCACTACTATATTTTGAAAAATTTTTCTGAGCGAATAAAAACAGCAATTTACTGCAAAAACCTTTTGTCTTCCAAAATTCAATGTATGCCTTTAAAGAAATGGATTTTTCACTTTGAAGTTTGAAACATATTTGTTTAAAAAATCAAATTGATCTTAAAAACATAATTAACAGCAGTGATTTCTCAAAAACATTTTTAAACTACATTTCCAATTTTTTCCATGAATCGAAACTACAAGAACACAAAAATTAAAAAGCAATTTACTAAAAATAATAGAGAGAAAAGAGATGAATTTCTAAAGTTCTGAGTTTAAGAGTCCCCAGCTAGACTATCCAAACCATATTTTAGTAGTCCCGAAGAACTATGGTTGCCTCAGCAACCTCCTATTGTCCAACTTGATACAGTTTGAGCCGATGACCATTTACCTTATATTCACGACCATCTCTTGGATTTTTGATCGTTACAACTCCAAATTCATTGCTTGTTAAGACTTGATATGGCCCGAGCCATATAGATTTTAGCTTTCCCAGAAACAATCGAAGACGATTGTTATATAAAAGCACTAACATATCAGGAACAAAATTTTTTACCTTTAAGTGCTTGTCATGCCAATATTTGGTCTTTTCTTTATATAATGTTGTATTGTCATATGACCATTGCCGAATTTCATCAAGTTCACTGAGCTGTAATTTTCTCTTTTCTCCTGCATTTCTCAAATGAAAGTTAAGAAATTTCGTAGTCTAATAGGCTTTATGCTCTAATTTGACTGGAAGATGACATGCTTTTCCAAAACCTATTCTATAAGGAGACATACCTATAGGATTTTAAATGCAGTTTTATAGGCCCATAAAGCCTCATCTAATTTCTGAGAACAATCTTTCCTAGAATTGCTGACTATCTTTTTTAAAATTGATTTCAGCTCCCTATTAGACACCTTTACTTGCCCATTTGCTTGAGGATGATATGGAGTAGTTATCTTTTGTTTAACTCCGAATCTTCTAAGCAAAGTTCAAAATTAATGGTTGATAAAATATTTGTCTCCATCACTGATTATAGCTTTGGTGCTCAAAACCTAGTAAAAATGTTCTTTCTAATGAATTCAAGCATAATTCGGGCATCAGAAGCTCTAGTGGCTATGGCTTCGACCCATTTACTAACGTAATCCAAAGCTACTAAAATATACTCAAAACCAAAGGAATTTGGAAATGGTCCCATAAAATCTATACCCCCAACAAGTTCTACTTCAAACACATTATTCATAGGCATTTCAACACATTTAGAAATATTACCAACCCGTTGACATTTATCACATATTTCAATAAATGACTTGACATATTGAAATAAATTAGGCTAAATAAAACTTGATTGGAGGACCTTTTGTACCGTCTGATTAGGTCCATGATGACCTCCAACTTTACCTCCATGGCACTGTCGCATAATATCTTCTTGTTCGATTTCTGGTACACATTGTCTAAGTACTTGATATGAGCAAATCTTGATGAGGTATAGATCATCCCAAAGGTAGTGTTTGGCATCTGCTTGAAGGTTTTTCTTTTATTGCCAAGTAAACTCTTTAGGAAGATAACTGCCTGCAAGAAAATTACCTATATTAGTGTACCATGGAACTAAATTTTCATAAGTATAAAAAGCATAAATATGTTCATTGAGAAATAAATCAAAAATTTATCCCTTTTCAATGCTAGCATGATCTAATCTAGATAAATGGTTAGCTACAAAATTTTCAGCTCCTTTCTTATCCTTTATCTCAACATCAAATTCTTGGAGTAGCAAAACCCATCGGATAAGCCTCGATTTGGAATCCTTCTTAACAAAAAGGTGCCTTAATGTAGCATGATCCGACCACACAGTAACCTTAGAACCTAAGAGATAAGATCTAAATTTTTCAAAAGCAAATATTATCACTAAGAGTTCTTTCTCCGTGGTTGTATAATTAACTTGAGCTCTAGTGAGTGTATGGCCTGCATAATATATGGTATAGAAAATTTTCTCCTTTTGCTGTCCTAAAACTGCTCCTGCTGCATAATCACTAGCATCACACATTATTTCAAAGGGTAAATTCCAATCCAGTGATGCTATGACCGGTGCACTTACTAACTTTTGCTTCAATAAATTAAAAGCCTATAAGCACTCAGCATCAAAGTTAAATGCAGCATCCTTAAGCAATAAATTAGATAGTGGCTTAGCTATTTTAGAAAAATCCTTTATAAACCGATGATAAAATTCAGTATGACCAAGAAAACTTCTAATACCTTTAACACTAGTTGGAGGAGATAATTTTTCTATAACATCAACTTTTGCCTTGTCAACTTCGATTCCTTTTTTATAGATTTTATGCCCTAGGACAATTCCTTCTCTAACTACGAAATGATATTTTTCCCAATTCAGAACAAGGTTAGTCTCTTGATACCTTTTTAAGATCAATGCAAGATTATTTAGACAAGACTCAAAATCATGACCATATAATGTAAAATCATCCATAAAAACTTCCATAAATTTTTCAATAAAATCATGAGATGTAGCCATCTTGCATCATTGAAATATGGTAGGAGCATTGCAAAGATCAAAGGGCATCCTTCTATATGCAAATGTTCCATAAGGACGTATGAATATGGTATTTTTTTGGTTTTTCGAGGCTATAGGTATTTGCATATACCCTAAATATCCATCTAAGAAATACTAAAATCCATTGCTTGCCGGTCTTTCTAATATTTGGTCTATAAAGGGTAATGAAAAGTGATCTTTTCTAGTGGTATTATTTAATATCCTATAATTAATGCATACTCACCATCCTGTCACTGTGCATGTAGGAATTAATTCATTATGTTCATTGGTTATTACAGTCATACCCCCCTTCTTAGGTACACAGTGAATTGGACTAACCTAACTGCTGTCAGAAATGGGATAGATAATACCTGCATCAAGGAGTTTGAGTACCTTCCTTTTCACCACTTCTTGCATCGCTGGATTGAGTCTTCTCTGGGGTTGTAGCACCGGTTTGAAATCATCTTCCATAGGTATCTAGTTCATATAATAACTGGGGCTAATTCCTTTTAAGTTGGATGCTGTCTAACCAATTGCTCCTTTATGCTTTTTGAGTACCTCAATGAGCATCTATTCTTCTAAACATGTCAATAAAGATGAAATAATTAATGAATCTGCATTATCCTTTAAAAATACATATTTTAAATGAGATGTAAGTGTTTTAAGTTTAAAATTTTCTCCTTTAGGAGGGGACGGTTCATCCTCTATATTTTCGCTGCACTCCTTCTCCAATTCTTGTATCAACTTCTTCTCCTTAGCTTCTAATTCTTCCATATTTTTTGGATGCATCAAACATTCTTGAAGCCCATCATCTAGAATGATTTCTTCTTGCTTTGTGTTGACACATTCTTGAATACTGTCCATAAAATAAATGGATTCTTTAAAGTTATATGAATGATGTTTTAAGACTTTATTCATATTAAAGAACATTTCTTCCTCATTGAATCTCAAAGTAACTATTTGCCCATGAACATCGATTAGAGCTCTTGCCGTGTTCAAAAATGGTCTACCCACTATCAAAGGTACCTTTCTATCCTCCTCAATATCCATCACTACAAAGTCTATTGGAAATATAAAATTTTCTACTTTTACTAACAAATCCTCAATAATACCCTTCGATCTCTTCACCGATCTATCCGCCAATTAAAGTATCATTCGGGTTTCCTCTAGATCACCTAAGTTCAATTTCCTACAAATTGAATAAGGCATCAAGTTAATACTAGCACCCAAATCATATAAAGCATGTCCAACAAAATTCCCTCCTAATTCACATGACAATATAAAGCTACCAGGATCTTCTAATTTTTTAGAAATTTTATTCATTAAAATAATACTAAAATTACCAGATAATTGAACCATTCCTATGCCTTCTACCTTCTTTTTATTAGTCCAAAGCTATTTCATGAATTTAGCATATTTAGGCATGTGTAATAAAGCTTCAGCAAATGGTAAATTTATATGTAGCTTTTTAAACATGTCTAAAAATCTAGATAATTGTTCATTTTGCTTTTCTTTTCTAGCTAAAATAGGAAAAGGTAATTGAGATTCATTAAGCACAATAGAAATAAGTTTTTTCTTACCTTTACCCTTCTCACCCATATGAGCACTCTCTTAATATTTTCAAAATTATGAATACTTACCTCCATTGCTGGTTCCACCCTTTGAGAAGAATTCTTACCAATCTCAGTTTTTTTCAACTTCTTTCCACTTTTTAAGGTGATTGCTTTAGCCTCCTTTTTTGGATTGCGATCCACATTATATGGAAATGTTCCTTGAGCCCAGTTGGATAAGGAGTTAGTGAGTTACCCCATTTGGTTTTCTAGATTCCTAATGGATGCCTCTTGGTTTCTTATCCAAATGTCTTGTGATTTTCCATCTAACATCTTGATTAGCTAAGATTGAATTTTAGGAGGCCATAAAATTTGCAATCATCTCTTCTATATTTGATTTCTTCTCTTATAGAGGTGGAGGTTGAGACTTTTGAAATCCAAGTGGTTGATGGTATGATTGTGATGGGTATGTAGTTGGGTAATGTAGTTGAGCTTGATTTTGATATGGGGGATGGTTATTTGAAGGTTGATTGTGGTTAAAGGGAGGTCTAGGATGAGGGTTTGAAGTGGATGCTTGATTGCCTTCTCTCCATGAAAAATTTGTATAATTTCTCCATCCTAGGTTGTAGGTGTTACTATAGGGGTTCAAGGCATTCACTTCTTCTACTACTCCTTCACCATTCTTCATTCCAAATGATCCTTGAATTCCTGTATAAGCATTATCTTCATTAGATAACATGGAAACATTTTTAACTTTAAGCTCATTTATTTCTCCTAAATGCTCTTTTCTCATTAATTCCATTTGAGATTTTAACATAGCTATTTCATCTATATTATGAACTCCCTGTTTCTTTTGTGCTGCTCTTGAGGTTGCCCATTGAGCAACATTGGTAGCCATCTCATTAAGAAGCAGAAATGCTTCTTTAAGAACTTGGTTCATAAAACTACCATTTGAAGTTGTGTCCAATAAAGACCTTGTTGATTGATTAACACCTGCATAGAAAATATGTATTAATTGATAAACATGAATTTCATGATGTGGACATCTTTTTAAAAGTCTCTTAAATCTTTCCTATGCTTCATGAAATGGCTCCTCATAAAACTGCTGGAAATCATTGATTTCTTTTCTAATAAGGATTGTTTTGGTAGATGGAAAAAAATTTACATAGGAATTTTTCTTGCATTTGCTGCCAAGAATGAATGGATTGATTAGGTAGCATTTGTAGCCAATCCCTAGCTTTCCCTATGAGGGTAAACGAAAAAAGTTTAAGTCTAATTGCATCAGTTGATACATTTGGAATTTGCACAATATCTCTAACTTCTAAGAACATATCTAAGTGTTTTGCAGGATCCTCTATATCTGAGCCCAAAAATTGGTTTCTTTGTATCATCGCTATAGTAACAAGTTTAATCTCAAATGGCTGGTGGTGAGGAATCCTAATGGTTCTATGTTCTTCATTCCACCTAGGAATAGCATAATCCCTAATGGTCTTAGGTCTAAATCCATTCCCCAGAGCTTAATGGGGTACGTCTTGCTCTTCAATTCTAGGTGGTGGTGGATCATTCATAGGTGGTTCTATTTCTGGGTTATTCATATTGCCTCTTAGACTTCTAATCCTATGGAATGTCCATTCAATTTCAAGGTTTATGGGTAGAATGGGTTGTTTCTCACCATAAACTAATAGCACTTGAAAGAAAAAAAATTAAAATAAAAATAAAAAAATAGATGAAGAAGAGAAGAGAAACACACAAAAATCCATTTTGAAATCAAGATAAATAAACAAACGCCAATGTTTTCTCGGCAATGGCGCCAAAAGCTTAACCGATGTCTAGCAACTGTACTTGATCAGCTAATAATATAGAAAAATATAACTATGATCCTCTAACATCGAACCTAAGGGAAACCTGTATTTGTGTGAATGATTTGAATTTTAAAATGGAATTTACGTGTAAAAGACAGAAAAGAAATCCCAAAAGTTGTGTAGTTGAAGATTGAAAACTAAAAACAGAACTTTAAAACTAAAAATAAAGTAAAACAATGAAAGATTTGAAATAATTGAATGTAAAACAAAAGCAAGTAATCAAATGAGGTAAAAATCGATAATTAAAAGCAACTTTCACTAAAGGACTATCCACCTTAACCAATATTATTATGACTTAATATAAAGAAAAACACAAGTGATTATAAAGAACTCAGATAAATAAAACCAAAAAACTTAACTTAAGATTATCATTTCAAGTATTAAAATTCTCTTATTAAGAACAATCCAACACTTAGCATAAAGATCTAAGTTAAATCTCCTAGATGTCTATTAAATTCTTTTTCAAGTAAATTCAACTGTCACCTATTCTTAGTTACACCTTTCTTAATCTTAACTTACCTTAATTAACACAAAATAATATCTAATGAAGAATATAATCATGCATTAACATAAGCAAACTAACCTAAGAACATACATATCAATAATCAAACTAAAAGGCAATTATTAACCAATAATTAAACAAGTTAACAACCAAACTTTAGCTAAATAATGATAAGACTATGTTTTAGAACTAAGAAATAATCAAAACTTGCATTAAAATTAAGCAAAAACTAAGTCATAACAATAAAAAGTTAAGGATTCAAGTATCCTTTAGCAAAATTTAAACAATACTACTCACTACGCATGTTTAAAAACTAAAACAAAACTTTAAGAAAACAATAAAGAAAACAAAAACAGAAAATAACATAAAGCTAAAAACTATTGAATTCTTCTAGCTCTTGGTAATTAATGATTGATGACCTTTCCTTTGGTGTAAGAGTCTTTTATTTATAGGCAAAATAAGTTGTAGAAGTTTTCTAAACTTCCTCAATTGGAATAGGAAAAGAATTCTTCTTGAATTGGAAAATCCTTCGTCGTATCGGAGTCACCTTACATGGCCAAGCAAAACCCTTCTTTGTTAGATGCACTGCTATGCATCCTTCCTCATGAAAGTGCACGACCACTTGATGAGAAGAACCTTTCCATGCACTGTCGTGTATGGCTTTTCCCAAGAGTGTTGCACGGCCACTCATTCTTCAAATGCTAGAGACACACGGCCACTCATGCTTCAATTCTTCAATGCACGCCCACTTAACCTTTTAGCTTCCTACATGCACGGCCACTTGGAAAAGGAATTTAGAAGTGCATGGCCAAGCAAGAAAACAAACTTCCACATGCTTGTCCACTTAAACTTCTATTGGACTTCACGTATCTTTTCTAGCATGAATTTTCTCATTTTAGAGTTTTGCCCCAAATCTTCTTGCATTTTTGCAATTAAGTCATTTTTCTTGCAAAATAACCCTGGAAACACCAAAACTTCAAATTAACTCCTAAAACACAAAGATAAATATTTAAACTATAAATTAACCAAAATTAAACCAAATTAACTAATTAAAACATTTAAAAACATACTAAGAACATTATATAATTCACACTTATCAGGGCACTATCTCACCATTCAGCCATGGCATCCAGGATTTTCCACAGATAATGATAGCCTGACTTCAGTTGTTACTTGGGTGCATTTTCCTGGCTTCCTACTTTATTACTACCACAAATGAGTTATTAGACACATTAGAGCTAGTATTGGCAAGATGGTTAAAATAGATTATAACACCTCTAGTTATAAAATAGCTAAATTTGTACGCATGGCAATTAAATTGGACTTTACTAAACCTTTGGTCTCCTAAATTCATATCAAAGATAAACTTAAAAGTGGAGTATGAGGGCTTATATAAAATTTATTTTCTTTGTGGAAAGTATAGACATCTAAAGGAAGGTTATATCTTGAATTGCGATTATATTCTAAAATTTGAAGTTAATGTTGTGGAAACTATTACTAATACTGCAAAAGAATGATACTTCCCATACTCCTCTCAAACATTTTGAAACTGGTTTGAACTATGAACCCTGGATGGTTGTTCAGTGTAGAGGTAGAAGTAACTTCAATGATAAAATAGGTAAATATTTACCTAAAATAGGGGACACCAATGGGGTAGGTACAAGTTCATGTCTTTCTATCTTAAATGATCTTAACATGAATACGTCTCCTCTCCTTTCTTTAGGTGTTGAAAATAAGGATAAGTCTGATGGTAACCAAGTTAAGACCAATAAACTAGAAAAGTATAGTATGAATATCAAGAATCCTAATGGAACTAATACAATGCACCCTAATTCAAACAAATATACCAAGATGATTATAAGAGATAATGTGCTATTTGTTAATGCTACTAGCTCCCAACTAAACCAAGGTGTTTCTAGTGCTCAAGAACCTTACTCAACAGAGTCTACTCGTATCATCCCTCATGATATCTAGAAAGACAAAGAGAATTATGATACTAATAAGGTTAGCTGTAATGAGGAAATAAGATTTAATCCAACCAACAAAACTCAAACTTTCTTTGAACTAAATGGCTAGGTTGAGAATAAAATTTTTAATATTTTAGATGCTAACTCCCATAAAGTTATCTCAATTCCTCATCCAGTTTATTCAAGTCACACGTGCCCATCTCCATTAAAGATAGAGCATAACAACAGGGGATCAGAATTAAGAACTTCTCTATTGGTATTGGCAGACCTTCATATAAAAGGAAACTAAAAGGCACTAGAGAAGCTTGGAATAACTCCCACAAAGCTATCTCAATTCCTTATCCAGTTTATTCCAAGTCACACATGCCCATCTCTATTAAAGATAAAACACAATAGTAGAGGACCAAAATTGAGAAATTCTCTATTGGTATTGTAGACCTTCGGATAAAAGGAAACTAAAAGGCACCAGGGAAGCTTCCTTCTCAAAGGGTAGAAGAAAGAATAGAGATGTTAGGGTTAGACTGAATGAAGGGTTAGAATTATTGGCTGAGCTAGTTAACAAGGTCAAGCCTGACAAAAAAAGGGTGCTAGCTCGCTTGGAAAAATAACTTATGTTTTGAAAATGGGGGATTCTCCTTTGAAACAGACCTGATGTCTAGTTGGTGTTTTTAATTTTTCTTTTTTACTATTCTTATAGATTTTAGAATGATTTTTTACAATTGTCAGGTTGTTGGCAACATTGAATTTCTTTTATATGCTAGAAATTTGATTCATTTGCACAAACTATCTATTCTTATCTTAATGGAAATAAGATTTAGTGGAGTTATTGCTGAAAAAGTGATTAATAGTTTGGGTTCTAAGCACTCTTTTAGAGAGGAAGCCCAAGGATTCTCTAAGGGCATTTGGATTCTTTGGAATTAAAGTGTAGATATTTTTGTGAAGTGTTGTTGTTATCAATTCATTCACATACAGGTAATGCTTAGAAACATGGCTTGTTTTCTTCTAATTGCCATCTATGCTGACTCATCTCATAATAGGAGGAAGTTCTTATGGCATGATCTTAAAATAATTTCTCAGAATGTCTTTTCTCCCTAGGTCTTGATCAGTGACTTTAATTCTTTCCTATACTCTCATGAAAAGTCTAGTGGTTCGAGTTAAGGTAGCCAACCTAGTAAATCTTTTGCTCAATTTATGGATCATTGTGCCTTATTAGATATGGGTTTTAACGGTTTAAAATTCACATGGCATTGGGGTTTGGTAATTGAGAGATTGGAACATGAAATTTGTAACATACAGTGGAAGGAGTCTCATCAGGATTTTAAAATTACCAATCTTCCGAAACTCTGTTCGGACCATATAGGTATCCTTTTTTTTACTTAAAACAGAAATGGTGCCATTCTTTATAGGCCCTTCTACTTTAATACGGCATGGATCCTTTATAAAGATTTTTATGATTTCATGCGATTAAGCTATCTGAAAGTGGGTAGTATTATAGACCGTATGAAAATTTTATTGCTAAAGCTAGTGCATAGAGTAAAGAAATCTTTGGGTGTATTATGTTTAAAAAGAAAAATATTCTCTCTAGACTTACAAGTATTGATCGTGTGCTAGAACACTCTTACTCGATCTTTCTTGATGATCTCAATAGTAATTTGAGGCTGGAATTGGATAACATCCTATTGCAAGAGGAATGCTACTGGAAATAAAAAAGCAAAAGTAGATTGGTTATTAACAGGGGATAAAAACACTTCTTACTTCCACAATAAAGTTCACTTTAGGTGATAAAAAAATATATTCATGGATTGATAATGGATAATGGTGAGTGGATTTTTGATCAGGAGATCCTCAAACAACATTTAGTGACATACTTTAGCTCCTTTATAAGGAAGTTTGCAATGAGGTGCCTATCTATCTTATCCAAGGTAAATTTCCATGGATACATAAATCCATGGCTCAGGCTATTATAGTGCCATCTAGAATAGAGGAAATCCAAGAGGTGGTGTTTAGTATGAAGCCCTAGAAAGCCGCAGGTATTGATGATCTTTCTCCTCTATTTTTCAAAAAATATTGAGATATTGTCTATGCTTTTTTACTTGACTTTATTGATAATACTTTGAAAAGTGGTGTGAAAGACCCTTATCTATGTACTTCCATTGTTTGTCTAATTCCTAAGAAAACTAGACCAACATTTATGAGCAATTTTTGGTCTGTTAGCTTATTGCTGGTGGTGTATAAAATTTTGGTGAAAGTTGTTACCAATAAATTGAAAGGCTGTATGAATATGCTAGTAGGCTCTCATCAATCTAGCTTTACTCCTAGATATCAAATTATAGATAAAATACTAATTGTTCAGGAAGTCGCTCACTTCATACGGAACAAAATAGGTAAGAAAGGGTGGATCATAATCAAGATAGATTTACATAAAGCACATGATCAGTTCCGTTGGGAATTTATTAGTGATACTTTGTTGGATGCAGGTTTTCCTCATGCACTTTGTTCTTTATTACTCTCTTACTAGTGTAACAGTAGCTCTAAAGTTATTTGGAATTGGGATTTAACAAAGAGTTTTACTTCTTCTTGCAAAGTTCATCAAAGAAACCCTTTATCCCCTTATCTGTTTGTGCTTTATATGGTATGTTTAGCTTATAGAATAGAAAAGGCAATTAGTGATGGGTATTGGAAGCCTATTCAGTTAGGAAGAGGTTGCCCGCCCCTTTCGTACTTATTTTTTATTAATGATCTTATACTCTTCATCAAGGCTTCAGACCAAATGACCGTTATTAATTGAGTTTCTTAAAGACTTTGATGTCTACTCTGATCAAGTTGTCAATAAGAGTAAATTAGCCTTATGTGTATAAAGAATGTTAGTAAGGAATTGATTTCAAAATTAAAGGCCATTTTGGGATTTCATTATACAAAAGATATGGGCATTTACTTGGGTGCGCTAGTCATCTATGGTAAGGCAGGAAAGAATATCTATGCTTATTTGATTGATAAAGTCAAAAGCAAATTATCTAATTGGAAGGCTCATACTTTTTCCATGGCAGGCCAGATTACTTTTGTTAAATCAATCTTACTCTATATTCTAGCTTATATCATGCAAACAATAGATATTTCTACTTTTATTTTTGACCAAATTGAGCGGCTTTGTCATAAGTTTATTTGGAATTCTTCTAGAGAGTTAAGGAAAATCCATCTCATTAAATGGGATCAAGTTTGCAGGTCTAAGGAAGCAGGAGGTGCAGGGATAAGACTTCTAAAAGCTTGTAATGATGCTTTTCTTCTCAAAATTGCCTGGCGTTTAGTTAATAATGAAGAAGCTTTATGGGTTAAAATTTTTAAAGCCAACTATAAGCTTTATAATAAATGTTGGCCTCACACTCTTTCACACACTAAAGGGCCAGTTGTTTTTGAGAAATATAGTTAAACTTTGGCCTATATTTTGGGAGAATAACTGCTAGGATATTAACAATGGTAGTTCAGTGTCTTTTTGGTTTGATCATTGGGTGAAAGCAGGCCCACTCTTTCTACATGTCCTATTGGAACTTAGAAACCCAATGGCTTGGCAGATGGTGTCTAATTTCTCGATGAAGGATATGTTTGATCCTCATATAGGTTGGCGATGGAATCTTTTTGAGCATTTTTTAAGCAATAATGTGTTATCTTTAATTAATTGTTCTCTCCCTCCTGATAGTAGTCTGGGTGAAGACTCGATTGTATAGCTTCCTTCGGCATTAGGTTACGTTTATGTAGATTTAGCTTATAATCTCATGACCCACAATGCTGGAATTAAGGAGAAAAAATGGAAACTTTATTAGGACTGGATGGGCCCTCAATGTATTAAGGTGTTCCTTTCGCTGTTAACGAAAAATCAACTTTTAACTAATGTTGAAAGACAACGGAGACATTTAACTTCTTTAGTCCTTTATCCT
Organism: Excoecaria agallocha; assembly: GCA_037975025.1. Classification (NCBI taxonomy): domain Eukaryota; kingdom Viridiplantae; phylum Streptophyta; class Magnoliopsida; order Malpighiales; family Euphorbiaceae; genus Excoecaria; species Excoecaria agallocha. Next base: position 110,485,501 of record CM075807.1, read on the forward strand.
ATTTGGAATCTAAAAGCTAAATCTACTTTACATATGATAAAGGACTGTTGTTCTGTCAATAACTTATGGAAATCCATTGTGCCCCATTTTATCTCTTTGACTTTTTTTTACTGGTAATATGTAGTAGTGGTTAGAAAGGAACTTAAGTTTCCAGGTAGATGCGGTTAATGCTTCTTGGAGGCTTATGTTTGGTTACACCTATTGGTTTGTATGGAAATGGAGGAATGATTTTTTTTTTCAACAATAAATTCACTCCGTTGAATATAAAGAAGCATGTTATTTATTCTTCGGTTAAAACTTATATGGATGCAAAAGATCCTATAGATGTTTTGAATAGAAATGCTGGTGGGAAGCAAAAACTCTTAATTTTATGGAATCCAGCCTCGTCAGACTGGATTGTTTTAAATATAGATGGTGTATTTCGTGGCTCTATTTTTCAAGCATTTTCAGGTGGCATTAGAGATGATTATGGGGCAGGAAATCCTCATCCCTGGTTGGGAACCACCCCAAATGGGGTAGAGAATTCTCAAAAATTTTCCTCCGTGAGGGCGGGTGTAACATCCTTATTGAAACAATCTTATAGACTTATGCAACTGGCCGAATTTTTTTTTCATAACTACCATACTTCTTTACTTAAGGATGCTAGATCAACTTTTCAATTCATAATTTCTATTTTCTGTTGACCTATAACTAGCCAATTTTACTATTTATTTTTTGAAAACTCAACAATATAACGGCTATATTCTTAACTAGCTCTGTGAAAAGCAGACAATAATCACAGCCTCTCCGAGGCACAACAGTTTATAAGCAATTCATATAACTCATCCATATCTTCTATCACACTTCAAAATATAAAATTCATCCACTACTAGAAACCATTCGTATACTTTCATAAGCAATATTTTTACAATTACAAAACAACTTTCTTTCTCTAGCTACAAAATAAATATATACATGCCACAAAATTCATCCTTCCTATTTCTTCAGCATCTTTCATATCCTGTATACTTTAGCTCCAGAAATATCAGTATATGCATACAATAAATCCTACATGCTGAGCATTAAACATGTCCTGTGGTGACTAACAATCATAGTATTTCCCTAACATGCATAATTACTCTAATTATGCTAAATTTATAAATTTTTCTTAACCAAAAGCATGGTACACTATTATTAACAGATTTTTCTATTTAATATCAAAACTTTACATAATTTTTCAGTTTAGTCCTTAAACTTTTAATTTATTACAAAAATAACTTTTTATGCATTAATTACAAAATTGCTATTTTTTCTTATTTTCACATTTTAATATATTAATTGGCTTACAATTTACTAATTAAATATTATTTTGATTTTTTCATGTAAAATTATATTTTAGCCTTTTAACTTTTCAAAAGTTGACTTTTCAGATTGTTGGTTTACTAAATTACCATTTTACCCTTATTAATCATTTTTTTACCACTTTTACTTATTAAACCTATTAATTGAGAAAATTATTGTTTTGCCTCTTAACTTTTTATTTCTTTTCATTTAAGTCATTTTTCACTTCTAACTTCACTTTTAGCTTTCTTTTTTGTATTTTTTAGCATATTATTATCATTATGCCCCTAATATAGATTCGACAAAAACTTTCAGAACAGATATATGGGATGTGAATTCCACAAGATCACATACAGACTGAGAAATGATCCCAAATGATCATTTCTCACAGAATAGATAATAGAGCAAACATATATTATGGGAGATCAGAGATCCTACCATAGCAAAGCAAGTCGTCATAACTTGCATCATTGTACAAATATTCCTATGGCCAACCAATTATATCCTGAATAAGATTTTACTATCTGACTATTTCTAAGGGCATAAATTCAATTAATTGCAATTTATTATTCAGATTTTCACACTTTTCAATATTTTTTTCAATACAATAAATTTTCAATCAATCTTTTCAGTCTTTTTTACACAGTCTGTGAATTATTTCACAATAATTCACCACTTTCTCATCAAATTATGAATTAATTCATATTAATTCCACATTTTTACCTTAAACATAACCAAATTTCATCTCAAAAATATTCATTTAATATCCATAAATTCTACAAAAATTTATAGACATCATATTTCATTTCTACTATCATTATAATTAGGCTTAATTTCATCAAAATAACTCAAATACACATCATTTTTCCTTGAAGAACCATTCGACTACTGCATGAACATCACCATACATAATCTTTTAATTTCATTTAAGCTTCTTACTAGGCTTATTTAAGGTCTAATTACACTATTCTAACATCAATTTTAATTATATACATTTCTATTAAATTTTTACTAATAAACCTGAAAGAAAATCATATAAATTATAGGAAAACAAAATAATTTATTAGTCACTAACCTTTTTCTTGTGCTTTTACTTGCCTAGGCTTCCTTTTCTTTGCCTTTGGCCTTGGTAATTTGATCTTCCTCTTGAAATCCTACAATGGCTGAAATTTTCATCAAACCAAACCCTATGATTTTGATCTAAAATGCTCAAAATGACATCAAATATGAAATCTAGGCACCTAAAACTAATAGTAGGCATCTTTGAACAAAATTAAAATTAAGAAATTCACTTATCTCAATTTGATACCTAAGACTTTAACCCTTGATTTTTCTTGTGTTACTTCCTCTAATCAATGGAAAGAGGATCAACCAAGCAACCAGAGAGGCTGAAGATAATATTTAATGTTTGAATTAAGAGAAAAATTGGAAGAAAACTAGAAGAAAAATGGTGAAACTTAAGCTATGGTGGTTCAGCCCTTGGGGAGGGAGAAGAAGCTGGTGGAAGCTGCTGATCTTCTTCAAATTTTTTGCCCTTTTATACCACTTTTAAGTGGCTTGGGTTTAGGCCAAACTAATGGGTCTAACCCAATTAACCAAAACCTGTTAATTACCTGATAAATAGTTCTAATTAATTTCTTTCACTTTCCAACACCAAATCACTTCAAATTTGATTTCATCATTCTTATCATATCAAAAATAGGTTGTACACAAAATTTTAGTCCAATCAAAGTCCTTTTTTATCTGATTAAATTAAATATATCCGATTTAAAATTACTGATGTTACCGAAAAATTTATTTTTTTCAACCAAAATATTTTACACATTATTTTAGGCACACATGTAATTTTTGGTAATTTTTAAACTTTATTTGCTATTTTTAAATGTTGCGATCAAACTTTGATTAAACAATTACCTTAAAATCCAAATAGCTTCGTTTTTCGTAATTTTGACTTTTGAAGGTCCATTTGATCTCAAATTTACTTTAAATTTGAACTTTGAACTACTCATGATAAATACTTTCTGATAGTCAAATAAAATATTTTTTCTTCCGGAGATATTTTTCAGTCTGAAAATACTATTTACAATCGAAAAAATACTATTTATAGCTAACCCAATGTTAAGGTCATTACAGCGGGGATGAGAAAAAATATTACTCGACTTAGAATTCAGGGTGACGATGGGAATTGTGGTCTCTGCCCCTGAAATTTGATAATTAAATTTAATTATATTTATATAATTTTATTTTAAATTATATTTAATTTTAATTTTATCAATTATTAAAATTCATATTAATTTAATTTGTAATTAAATTTATATTTTTTAATTATTAAATATTATATTTTAGTTATAATTATATTTTAAAAAAATAAAATATTTTTTATGCGGAGATCCAGGGATGGAGATTCTCATGGGAATGATGAAAATTAATTCTCAAAATACTTTTGTGGACGGCCCCTCCTGGGCCATGATCATCCGTAGGTGGCATATTTAGGGACTTTATGGGAAGATAGATTGGTGGCTTTTTTAGCCTTAGTAAGCGGTAATAATGCCTTTTTTGCAGAGCTTTGGGGAGTTTTTCTTGGATTTTATGGAGCTTGGAAGAATGGATGGAGGAAAATAGTTCTCCGTATAGACAACAAAAGCTTGGTCTGCTATTTCAGACAACTCTAGCATCCGTCCTTCTCATAGTACTATTATTCTTCATATTCGAGATTCGTTACATCGAGATTGGGAGGTCCATGTTCAGCATGTCTACAGAGAACTAAATAGAGCATCAGATTTCCTTGCAAACTTAACATTCAGTCGTGAGAGTCGGTTTACTTGGCACACTCAGCGTCCTATACGATTGAATTCCATCCTTTACTCTGATGCCATGGGAATTGTTTTCCCTAGAATGGCAGTTGTCTAGTTATTTGTTCTTTCTTCCTCGTCACAAAAAAAAAAAAAAAAAAAGAACATTTCCGTTATTTGTACTTTTTAATTTAAGTAACTTTGATGTCCCGCATTTATTAGAAATATCTCTTTTTTAAAATTTTAATGAATTAATTAATTATTTTATATATTTACTTTATTAATATTTTTCGTGTCGCGCATCGTGTGATTTACTACTAGTATTATTTTTAAAATAGAGTAAATAAAAAACTATAATAAATGTTTTTGGGATAAATTATATTGATAATTATTAAATTTGTCTTTCAATTATGAAAGTCGATCAAGTCTGTTTTTAATTTTTTTTTAAATGTCTTTATATTTACTAATAGCTCAAATTATTTATTTTTTAAAATGTCTTTATATTAACTAATAGCTCAAATTATTTTTTATTTGTAAGGCAAATGTAAATATAAATTATTTTAATAATAGCAAAAAAATAAATATAAACTTTTTTCATAGCTATAAAGATAAATATGAATTTTTGAAACAAAATAACTTATAAAGTACAAAAATATAATAATTTATCTTTTTTAAAAGAATTAATTTCATTTGTGATAACTAAAATTTAACGATTATAACGTCATAATCACTATATTATGTTATGATAATAATAAAAAAAAATTAACTTTTACTTTATAACAGAAAAGTTACGAAAATCAAAAATTCGATCACCGGTGCATAACATCCACATTAATCTATATGCATATGTTAGTATAAATGACATGTAATGGAATTGTACATGGTATCCAATTTTTAAAAAATTAGATAGAAGAGAGAAAATGAATTTTTTAAATTATGCCATGGTGACAAAATTTTTACTACATCCGTTTTAAAATACTTGACGTTAGAAAAAAATGCACAATATTTAAAAATAGTAATTATTTTATAATTAAAAGACCTTATTACCCTTATATTAATTGTGTAGCGTAATTAATATAGGTTGAAAATCACTTTTATAAAGGCAACTTAAATAAAGATATATTTGATAAAAATCAATTGATGTGTTTTTATTGTATCAAAATGTCATGTATTATGAAACGAAAATTTTTTTCCTTAAACAATATGTATTTTGAAATAAAAAGAATAACTTTTCATAATTTTTTATTATAAAATTAAAATTAATTTATATTTTTTATTATAAATTTTAATGTAGCAATTATAATGTTGTAATCATTAAATTTTAGCCATAAAGTGTGAAATTAACGGCTCACTGAATCAAAAGAAAAGGAAAAAGAATGCTTATGAGTTCGTAGTGATGAGCAAAAAAAATAAAAAATATGATTAACCGCAAACCGATCCAAAATCGAACCGATTTTTACTGTTAACCGATCCGATGGACTCGATTACTATTTTTAATTTTTATATTTTTGGTTAATGATTATGATTTATGTTTTTAAGTATCGGTTAACCGTTAGTCCACAGTTAATCGATATATATATATATATATATATATATATATATATATATATATATATATATATTCAATTTTTTTCTATTTTTCTCTGAAATTTATATAAAATAATACTTTAAAATATATTTTTATTTTTATACCTTAGTTTTTATATTTTTCTATAAAATTTATATAATACTTTAAACTAAATTTATATTATATGATTTTCTTTAATTATATAGCAATATTTATAAAAGTATACAATTATATTTTATATATATATTTTTTATCATATATTGATGTTTATATTTTACTTAACAACATTTAATTACATTATTATCCAAAATTTTAACTTATAATCAAATATAATAATTTTTAATAAATATCAAATCTATTTTATAATATTAGCTATTAATTTATAAAATATAAATTTTAGCTAATAAATTATATTTATTTTGTAATTTTTATATTAAATTATATTATATATTGAAAATTAAATTAAATTTTATCTAATTTTATGTTATAAATTTTTATGATTAATAAAAAAATATTGATTAATTAAATTAAAAAATTGAAATCGATGAATTGATTAATCGAATATAACAAATAATTAATAATTAATAATTTTAAAAAATTAATATTAATGAATTAGTTAATTTTTTTTCTTACATATACATGGTAATCCGTTGATGGTAATTCTTTTTTTTTTTTTTTGCCCTTTTTCCATAATTATTAGGCCTCTGAAATAGGTAAGTGGAGCAATAAAAAGAAGTTAATGGGCAGGCAATTAATTCATTGCATTTATTATCGGCAACTGCTCCATCGATTCGATATATTACTATAAAGTTAATGCAAAACCCAACAGCTGAGAGTGGGGAAAACAGAAATGGCGAAATCAGCAGCTGAAGAACACCCCCAGAAAGCATTTGGTTGGGCTGCTACTGATTCTTCTGGCCTTCTTTCTCCCTTCAATTTCTCTCGCAGGTTCTCTCTCTCTCTCCTATATTTTATGTTTCAATTACTGTTTGCTTTTTCATATTTATTGTCAACAGTTGAAAATCAGTTCTCGATCTTTACCCATAAATTAAGAGATCGACGTTGATGTTCATTAAATATTATTTTGTTTTGAGGTTTTGGGTTTATTAGTAATTAATTTCTACTTTTACTCAGTTTTCATTTGAACCCAAAACTTTATAAAAAGAAACAAAAAGATCCTTGCGGTAGAGTAACTAAAAGTTACACAAGAAACGCGTCAGCAAATCTGAAAATGTGACTTGCGTCATTTTGTACTCGATTTGGACAAAAAATATTGCATTAAATTCAAACCAAACAAAATGTTAGACCTCAAATTATATGGGTTTAGTTATTTTTCTAAAAATAAGTAGATAATAGATACTAAATTTTTGAATGGTATTTCGGTCAGATCAAATGATGCAGATGTGTACGTGTCACATTGCAGACTTTTAGAGTTTTAGTTGAATTTCTATTCCTTACAAGAAATGTATGTCCATAAGCAAATGACACTTACTAACAATGTGATTAAAATCGGATCAGATAAAATATTAAAAAGCTTAAGTATTCGTGGTTCAATCGTTTCGTTGGGATTCAATCAGATTTTTTTTTCATTTTTTAAAAAATATATTATTTTTTAAATTTTATATAAATATTATGAAAATATCACTATATAAAAAAATTAAAAATAATTTAAAAAAATATATTTATCATCAAACATTAATAATAAGACTATATTTTTAAGTCATTCAATATTTATAATAAAAATTTAAGATAAATATAGTAAAAAATTGTAAATTTTTAAAGAAATTCTTTAAATATAAATTATAAAATTTTATTTTATTCATAAAAAAATTATTAAATTGTTTGAATTTTAATTATTTTGTACTTATAATTTTATTTTATTTTTTCCAGAAAAAATAATATTGTATGAATATTTTGGACAAAAAATTGGTTTTCTAAAATCAAACCGGTTTTTTTATCATTTAATCCGGTTTTTTTCAGTTTTATCCCGGTTTAACCGGTTTTTTGGCGGTTTGAAACAGTATTTTTTGGTTTTTATTCAATTCGATTTTCATCCATTGAACCAACCGAATCAGCCAACAGTTCGCAGCTAAACCGATTAAACCGCCCGGTCCAGTCCGGTTTTAATAACCATGCTTATGAGAACTACTACTACTAATAATAATAAGTCATGTGACTAACTGCTTGAGGTGGTCAATACTCCCTTAGCAAATAGAAAGAGCAAGTGATTTTGGATTTTATTACCTTTCTTACATTTGCCACATGACATTTTTTGATTGGTTGACTTTAGTATCATTTGAGGAAATATTTATATATATGTAATTAAAAAAAACCCTAAAATTATTTAGGGGTAAAATTGCTAGGACAATTGGAAGAGTATGTAGTTTGACCTATTATGCTATTACATAATTTTTAATAAAATACCAGATTCCTCAAATATTAATATTAATCTAATATAAAAAAATAAAATTAGATGGTAATATCTCTATCTCAAAATAAAATTTTCTTATGGATACTTTATAAATATTTCTAGTTGACCCTTTTGTTTTGTGATGTAATGTTATACTTCCATTTTATTTCACTTGTTAATGTGTTGACTTTTTTCTTTTTGGCATGAAGTTGCAATTGTTTTTGTTAATATTAAGATTTAAATTGTAATTTTTGCAGGGAAAATGGTGCTGAAGATGTGACTATAAAAATACTGTACTGTGGAGTGTGCCATTCTGACCTGCATGCTACTAGGAATGAATGGGGTTTTAGCCGTTACCCTATGGTTCCTGGGTATCATTCTTTTCTTAACTTTACATTTTAAAAACACCTGGATTATTACTGTATCATGGTTTTGAACTTTCTATGTTGTGATGGTAACAAAAAGTTTTGAATGTTGCAAATTCAGCAATACTTCACTACTATTGTTCTGTAGAGAATGAAACTGACTTATGATTTTGCCCAGTTTTTTATTTTGTAGTAGATCAAACTTCAGCATCATTTGTGTTGTAGTCATGTAAAATGATAAATTTTAATTCAACTGCTGCTTTGCAGGCATGAGATTGTTGGTACTGTGACAAAAATAGGGGGTAATGTGAAGAAATATAAACTCGGTGATCGGGTGGGCGTTGGGGTAATGGTAGGCTCCTGCAGGTCATGCGAGTGCTGCAACCAGAACTTGGAAAATTACTGCCCTAAAATGAAATTTACCTACAATAGTACTTACCATGATGGAACAACAACTTATGGTGGTTATTCTAATATGATTGTTGTTGATCAGCACTTTGTGGTTCGGTTTCCTGATAGCTTGCCTTTGGATGCGGGTGCACCTCTGCTATGTGCTGGGATCACAGTTTACAGCCCAATGAATTATTACGGACTAACTGAAGCAGGTAAGCATCTGGGAATTGTAGGACTTGGTGGGCTTGGCCACGTCGCTGTGAAGATTGCTAAAGCCTTTGGATTGAAAGTTACTGTCATTAGTTCGTCGCCGAGAAAAGAGAGTGAAGCTATTGATAGACTTGGTGCTGATGCTTTCCTTATTAGTAGCGACCAGGGAAAAATGAAGGTATGTGTTACAAAATTTGATCGAATTCATAGTGTTCTTAATCAGTCGGAGATGATGTTAATTTTTGTGCAGGGTGCTATTGGTAGTATGGATTATATAATTGACACAGTGTCTGCAATTCATGCCCTGGCACCACTTCTAACTCTGCTTAAGCCAAATGGAAAGCTGATCACTTTGGGCTTACCTGAGAAGCCACTTGAGCTGCCCATCTTTCCTCTTGTTTTAGGTATGTTGGTTTGCTATCATATCAGACTAAGCTGCAATCTGAAAGTTTAACAATACTAAACGTCTTAGGGAGGAAGCTTGTCGGAGGAAGTGACATTGGAGGGATAAAAGAGACGCAAGAGATGCTAGACTTCTGTGCAAAGCACAACATAACTGCAGATGTGGAAGTGATTAGAATGGATGAAATCAACAAAGCCATGGATAGGCTTGCCAAATCCGATGTCAAGTACCGGTTTGTTATTGATGTTGGAAACTCCCTTTCTCAGCCATGAATATTATATATCCTGCAAACTCTTTTGGTAGGATGAATTCCATTTCATCCTTAAGAAATAAGTATTTAGACCGTGGTTTTAGTATGTAGACATGATCGTGGCTATAATAATTATTTCCTTATTGTCTTAATTGCTCTATTTTGCATCTATTTCATATTTTATTATCTATAGCAAATCATAAATTTGAGTTATAATTTCTAGTTGTCATGCTGCCTCAGCTTCTGATTGCGATCTATTGTCTTATTTATGTTTTATGAAAATGCATTTTCTGATTATCACATGCACTCCCATATAGGGATAAGCAAACAATAATCGAAATTATGGTTAACTGCAAAATCAATCTGAAATCGAATCGATTTTTATAGTTAACCGATCCTATAGATTCGATTACGGTTTTTTATTTTTATATTTTTTGTTAATAGTTACGGTTTAAATTTTTAAATATCGGTTAATCATGTTCATATATATATATATATATATATATATATATATATATATATATATATATATATATATATATATATATATATATATATATATATATATATATATATTTTTTTCTATTTCTCTCCAAAATTTACATAAAATAATACTTTAAAATATATTTTTATTTTTATACCTTAATTTTTTATATTTTCCTATAAAATTTATATAATACTTTAAATTAAATTTATATTATGTTATTCTCTTTAATTATATAGTAATATTTATATATAGTATCGGATTAATTTTTATATATGTTATTTTTTATTATATATTGATGTTCATATTTCACTTATTATCATTTAATTATATTTTTTTTATATTTTTGAGTTTATGTTATAACATTTAATATTATCTAAAATTTTATTTGACTTATAATCAAACATATTAATTTTCAATAAATATTCAATCTATTTTATAATATTAGCTATTAATTTATAAAACATGAAATTTACCTTGTAAATTATGTTTGTTTCAAAGTTTTTATATTAAATTACTTTTCAAATTTAAAATTGAATTGAATTTTACCTATTTTTTTTATAATTTTATGTTATAAAATTTAATGGTTAACCAAACCGAAAAATTGAAATCGATAGACTGGTTAACCGAATATAACGGATTGATTAATAATTAGTGATTTTAAAAAATCAATATTAATGGATTGGTTAATTTTTTTCTCGTAAACTGGTTAACCGATCCATACTTACTCCTACTCCCATATGAAAAACTGCAAGCATAATAGAAGAAATAATCTGCCACAAAATTAGCTTCATGATGAATAAATGTGAGTGAAGCTCGAAAACGAATGCTCTTACGAAGAGAAGTGCTGGCAGCATTGGAAGAGTCCTTCCCTAGAATCATATAAACACAAGACTCCACCAAAAGAGAAGTGAAACCACAGTTGAGAGCAAGATGAAGCAACTCCTGAGGAAGTTGAAAATGAAGCACATGTACTGAGGGAGGTTAAGAATGTTGGGAGGAGTGGTCCAACAAACTTAGGAATTTTCAAGCCAGTGTTGTCGCCACCAAGTTGTGCTAACTCCCCTTGAGTAAAGATTTCATTTTGAGGGCCAAGAATATAGTTATGACTACCATTAAAAACAACCTCGTTAATCACCATAAGTTGGTCTAGTAGCTAATATTCGATTAAAAGTCAGGAGATTTCAAGTTCAATTCCTCCTCTTCTCTCAATATTTCAAGTTAAATTAGATATTATGCCTCTCTCTTGGATCTCATTTTATAAAAAATTGTTTTAGTAACCCATGAATGAAGCAAAGGACTCCAAGATATTTCCCTAGTTCCTGTAAAACCGTGTTTATTGTTGCATAAACATCTACTTCTCAATGGAACAATTTTAGAAAAATGAATTAGACACTAGTTTTATTTTCACTAACCCTTTGTCCCTAACAAATACAAAAATCATGAACACTTTTTATAATATACACTTGAGAGAGGTTAGATTTAGCGAAGAGAACAACGTCATCTTCATGGTAGAGATAGTCAAGGAGAGACCACCATAATTAAAAAAAAAAGTTTTATCTTAAGCTATGCACTAATTTAAATAAAAAAATTTCCAATTTGAATCCCCTTATCTACTAAGAAAATAACTAAATTTTCAAAATATGAATAGAAATAAACCTATACATAATCATTAATCAAACTTCTAGAGTTCTAGTTGTCACTTTATTTCCTTTTTTCCTTAGTACATCCCATTCTTTTGGTACATGAAAATGTTATATAAGCTATATTATTGATAATTATGAAAAAATTATCTCCCAAAGCCCAATCAAGTCAAGCCCAACAACATTTGGCAGGGCCCAAAGCCCATTAACAAGGAAGACAGCATGAGCTGGAAGACAAGATAGGAGGACGCAATGTTTGATCGGATTGATGAGACAACACGTTCTGTCAATCCACTGACACAAGCTAGAGCCCATACCTTCCACCTGCTCCCTATCACATCGCCACTCAATTGCTCCAACTGCCAATTATCACACCTCAAGTATTCAAAGTACTCTCCCTTTTCATGTTCTATAAATAGCCCAACAAATAGTGGCTCCAGGTATTGAATATCAGAGATTCTCTCTCTAAATATTATCTCTCTAGAAAGCTACTAACTTAAGCTTTGGAATGTTAATACTTGGTTCGACCGGGCACTCCTTGCAGGATCGGTCACTCGATCGGGCGAGCCAGCTGCCAGTTCTCTTTCTTAGATAAAGACATTTTACACTTTATCATTTGGTGATTTCATTGAGAGACATGGCAGGTTCAAGATCCAATGAGCACACAGCTTCTGGAGAGCATGATTGCAATAGCCAGGGCAGATCTAGGACCTCAGGGAGAAGAGAGAGATCTTCCAGATCACCTACTAGGGATAACCTTATTCCAGATTTCAACGATGTAGTTATGCGACAACTGAAAGATACCCTTGTTACTATCAGGGACATACGTTCCATTCTTAGTGACTTCACTAAGAGCATCGTCCAAACGCTAAAAAGGGGCAAAATGCACAAGAATTCTGAAAGAGGCCACGAAATGGACTTCTTGGCCGAAGACTTCGAAAGAAGGAGAAATAAAAGAATCTCCATAAATGAGCTGCAAGCTAATGACAATGGAAGAGCAGGGGTTTGTACCCCAGGCAAGTACGATAAAGGGAAGAGGATAATATCCTCGAGCAGAGACTCTCCATATATCCCTAGTAGATCCTCCACCTCATCCATTGGGGATGATCTCTCCTTCATGTGCACACCGAATCGCAGCCGCACGAAGAGATGAGTTCGCCTCAACAACCATGAGCAGGGAGGACAAATGGTTCAAGCAAAAACTCAAGCAGTTTGGCTTGACTGACCCCAAAAAAGGTATATTCGAGGGAAACACCTACAGCAACACAACCTTCCCATTCTGCAGGGAGATCACGGAGTCCAAGCTACCTCCCAGGTGGAGAGATGTGGTAATAGATAGGTATATAAGTAAAACTGATCTTGCCACTCTTCTTGCAGAATATCTAACCAAAGTACAAGTTTACACCTATGATGAAAGGATTGCCCTAAGGATATTTCCCACCACCTTCGGAGGAGATGCCCTTAACTGGTTCCATGAGCTCCCTCAGGAGTCAATCACCTCCTTTCGACAACTCAAGGAACTGTTTATCACACGATTTATTGTACAGATGCAAGCGCCAAAATCTGTGAGTAATTTGTGCAATCTTTATAAAAAGACTGATGAAAGTCTTTAAGACTACATCGATAAGTTCCAAGCCACAATGTCGAAGGTGAGAAATGTAAGTGTGGAAATGACATCTATAGCTTTTGCCAACAGCACCGTTGATCGACTGTTATTCGAGTTAATTACAGCAAGGCCACCGGTCAGCTTTTTCGATCTAATGAAAAGATCTAGGCAACACATTCAACTAGATGATGCCATAAGGTCCAGCCATAGCAGAAGGAGCAACGTTATGGACAGGCTTCAGCACCCAGACAGACGGTCATTTAATTGAGCTCTTATATCCGAGCGGATAGCTAGGAGTCCCGAAAGAGCATCCACTTCTAAAAATCTAGGAAAAATAAAGGAGGCCAAACGATTTCGGTTCGATCGGGGTAGTTGCCAACAGATTCGAACCTTCACTCCGCTCAATTCCAACCCAGCACAGGTGTTGATGTGGATCAAGGAAAAGCATCAAAAGGTAAATTGGCCCAAAAAGTTGGACGAGAGGAGCAAAAACACCCGAAATCATAACAAGTACTACAAGTTCCACAAAGACGTCGGTCATACAACCGACGAGTGTTTCCAGATAAAAGAAAAAATTGAGCGACTCTTGCAAAGGGGATACCTCAAAAAGTTTATAGGTCTGACTAGAGGGGCAAGTCCCTGTAGACAGTCAGACCTTAAGAAAGATGATTCCGGCAACGACGACGACAATGAGCAGAGAAAATCAAAGAATACGGATCCCCACCGACCGTACACCAGGGTTATAAACATGATCACTGGTGGATCATCCTATGGAGAGGACCTCTCCAGGAAAAGAAAAGGAAAAGGTGTTTACATCTCCCAGACAGCTGAACAGCTAGCCCCAGTCACCATATCCAGTGAGGATGCACGAGATGTAATGTTCCCTTATGAGAATACCCTTGTCGCCAGGGTGCGAATCAATAACTTCGATGTAAAAAGAAAATTGGTGGACAATAAAAGTGCTATGAATGTGCTCACCCTCCAAGCTTATAGAGCCATAGGGCTGCCGATCGAAGAGCTTAAGCCGAACGCCACACCACTGATCGGACTTGGCAATGCTACCGTTCCGGTGGTAGGATCTATGGAGCTTTTTGCTGAGCTTGGCCAGAAGGCCCTAGTCCACGCCTGCAAGGTAACTTTTACGGTTATTGACATGGTTTTTGCCTATAATGCCATTTTTGGCAGGCCTCTACTCTTTCAAATTGGAGCTATCACCAACATCCGGTACATGGTGATAAAGATCCCAACCATGAAAGGCATCACTATTCTAAGAGGTGACCAGAAGGCATCCAGAGAGGCCTACATCACCATGATCAAGTACCAGAAAGAAGCCATGATTGTGGAACTAGAGATAGAGCAATTTAAGCAAGCGTAGGGGCAGAGAATAGATCCTGCATAAGAGGTCAAGGCAAGGATACTATCAAAAGGCAAGAATGTTCAAATAGGCACCATCATGAGTGCAGAGGTCGAGAAGACTGTCATACAAGTCCTAATGATCAACTAGGCATCCTTCGCCTGGAAGCCAGAAGACATCTCAGGAATCGATCCCAACGTGATCATCCACAAACTTAATATGGATCCAGCTTACATGTCGATCAGACAGAAGCTGCGAAGGCATGCTCCCGATCGGTGGAAATTCATTTCTGAAGAGGTGGACAGACTATTGAAAGCGGATACAATCTGAGAGATTGACTACCCGGAATGGCTTGCCAATGTTGTGCTGGTAAAAAATAAGTCGGGGAAGTTACGAATGTGTGTAGACTTCACATATCTCAACAAAGTATGTCCAAAAGACAACTACCCCCTGCCTAGTATAGACCAGCTAGTGGATGCCATTGCTGGCCATGCCATCTACTCCCTCCTCAATGCGTATGCTGGATACCACCAAATTATGATTTGGTTGTTGGATCAGGATAAGACTAACTTCATCACGGATGATGGCACCTTCTGCTACAAGGCCATGCCATTCGGACTAAAGAATGTAGGTGCCACATATCAGCGTTTGATGAACAGAATCTTCAAATATCAGATCGGGTAGAATGTGAAAGTCTACGTGGATGATATGATCATCAAAAGCAAAAGCCCTAAAAAACATCTCATCGATCTAGCAAAGTTTTTCAACATGCTGAATAAGTTTTGGATGAAGCTCAATCTCGAGAAATGCATTTTTGGGGTATCCTCGGGAAAATTCCTCGGTGTCATGGTCTCCCAAAGAGGTATTAAAGCCAATCTGAACAAAATAAAGGCCATTTTGGAGATGCAACCTCCGAGCAGTGTGAAAGATGTTCAAAAACTGAATGGAAAAATAACAGCCCTTGAAAGATTCATCTCCTCTTCGATCAAATGGTGTACCCCCTTCTTCAAGAAATTGAGGAAGAACGAAGCTTTTTGCTGAGGAGCTGACTGCTAGCAAGCCTTCGATGAATTAAAGAAGTTCCTCACTAACCCACCACTACTTAGCCGACCACTTTTAGGTGAAAATTTGTACCTATACTTGTCAACTTCTACTAAAGCTATTGCAGGTGTCCTAGTCAGGGAAGAAGGGACCCAACAGCTACTCATTTATTATGTGAGCCAAGTGTTTAGGGGCCCAAAGTTGAAGAAAGGTCTGGTTGAGCAACTCATCATTGCCCTCATGATCTGTATGAGAAAGCTAAGGCAGTATTTTGAAGCACACACAATAGTAGTCCGATTAGATTAACCTATCAAAAAAATTTTTCAGACCCCAAACCTGGAAGGAAAAATGGTTGAATGGGCAATCAAGCTCTAGTCATGGGACGTGAGGTACGAACCCAAGAAAGCAATAAAGGCTTAAGTTTTGGCAAATTTCGTCACTGAATTTGCTGGTGAAGGAATAATCGATCAACCCCAACGTGTAAAATGGGAAATGATGATGGATGAAGCTGCAAATGACACCTAAAGAGGTGTAGGCATCATAATAATAAGCCCCTTAGGCATTATCATAAGGTATGCAATAAAAATCAGCTTTAAAATTTCAAATAATATGGCAGAGTATGAGGCACTCCTGTAAGGGCTGAGCTGCTCCATGCCATCCAACTGGAGTCGGTCATTATCAAGAGCGACTCCCAGCTCGTTACAAGCCAAGTCTTATGCACATTTGAAGCATGAGAAACCAACATGATTTAGTACCTCGCAAAGGTCAAGGCCGCATTCAAGATGCTAGAAGAGTCTGGATCAGAATGGATCCTGCAGAAGGTGCCAAAAGATTAAACTACATCTGTTGTTCGATTTGCCAAGATGTCTACCTCCGAGCAAGAGCTGATAGAAGAAAACATCACCTTTGTCGAGCAACTGACCTCCTCCTTAGATGAGCTAGAGATGATGGAGATTGAGCCAGCTCAAGATATATGGATGAGCTCCATCAAATGGTACCTACAAATAGGAAAGCTACTCGAAGACAAGGTGGAAGCCCGAAAGGTATCCCGAAAATCTCTTAATTACTCTATTATTAATGGTGATCTATACAAAAAAGCTTTCAGTCATCCCTGGCTCAAGTGTGTAATGAAGGAGGAAGGAGACTACATCCTAAGAGAAATCCATGAAGGCATTTGTGGTGCACACGAAGCTGGTAGGTCCATAGCAAAAAAAGTACTCCAAACTGGATACTTTTGACGAAGTATCTTTAAAAATTCCCAGGAAAAAGTGAGAAGATGCCAACAATGCCAGATCCATGGAAGGATCATCAAACAACAGGCAGTAGACCAACAGTCAATTAAAATTTCTTGGTTGTTCGACCAGTGAGGCTTGGACATACTAGGACCTTTTCCCCAAGGTAAAAGACAAATGAAATTCCTCTTTTTAGCTATCAACCACTTCTCCAAATAGATTGAGGCAGAGCCTCTAGCAACAATCACAGCAGAGAGGATTGGAAATTTTGCATGGAAGGATTTCATTTGCAGGTATGACTTACCTAATGTCTTTATTACAGATAATGGCAAGCAGTTCGACAGCTTCATCTTTAAAAAATTTTGCCGAGACCTCAACATCAGCCTAAATTTCACCTCAGTCACCCATCCACAAAGCAATGGGATGACCGAGATCTCCAATAAAACACTATTTAAAAGGGCTAAAGAAACGATTGGGCGAGGCAAAGGGTAACTGGATGGAAGAACTGCAAAATGTCTTATGGTCTTACCGGACCTCCCCAAGAGCTGGTACTCATCAAACACCATTCTCCTTTGTCTACGGCTCTGAGGCAATGATACCTGTAGAGATTGGCCTCTTATCCTATCGGTCCGCATTCTATTCCGACCAGATGAACATCCAGGATAGATGCCAAGATTTGGACTTGGTAGAAGAAATGAGAGAAGACGCATATGCCAAAATCGCTGCTTACAAGCAAAAGGTCGCTAGATACCACAACATGAAAGTAAAGGCAATAACCTTTAATGTGGGTGATCTGGTGCTCAGAAAGGCAGATATAGGCATGGAAAATGCCGAAGTTGGGAAGCTAATGCCAAATTGGGAAGGTCCCTACGAAGTCTCCAAGGTTCTAAGCTTCAATACGTATAGGTTCAGAACCCTTGAAGGGTCGGACATCTCTAGAAGCTGGAATGTCAAAGTACTTAAGAAGTACCATGTATAATCTTATATCAAAATTCGAATTCAATAAAGAAAATTTCCTCCATCTTTGCAAAGGGATCCCGTTCGGATCAGGCTCTGCAGTCTGCTGAACAGTAGGCTCGACCTCAGTCTCGTCAGAGGGCTGGGAAGACCCAATAACTCCTTCAGTAGCAGACTCTGTTGGTAGAGGGGCCACAACTTCGGGTTTAGTTGGTAGAGGAGGAATAATTTCAGGCTTAGTCGGCAAACCGATGCCTGCCTGAGAGGGAATTTCATCTGCTGTTCCCTCAGTCGTTCCAATCTGGGGGCCTTCTTCCTCATCATCACTAGAAAGAGGATCGGGAAGGCTCCCTAGTTCCTCCTTCCAATCGAGCTCAGCTTTAGGGAAACGCTGCCTGGCTACATAAATCAATCGAGTCAGCATCCTCCCTTGGGCCTTACCTAATTGGTCAAGGATCTCCTCTCTCTGGGAATCCAGCTCCTTTGCCACCCTCTCACCCTATGCCGCCTTCTTCTTCGATAGAGCTATCTCCATGGAATTCCTCTCGTCTTGGAGAATGTTGCGCTCAGACAAATCTTTGTCTTTGTTCGTGTTGGCTTTTTCTCAATCTGTCTTGGCTTGAGTGCACTCGGCAGAGAGATGTGAGTATTCATCCCTCAGCCTGGCTTTCTCCTCTTCGAGTCGCTTGCACAGAGCGCTGTCTATTGTAAGATAATCGACATCTCCCTTTAGATGATCCACCTCGCTCTACCGAGACTTAAAGTCTTGATCTAACCGAGCTCTTTCCCTCTTCAACTCTTCCACCTCTAACCTCAACAGCACATCCTCCTTTTTAGCTGCCTTACTAGCAACTTCTGCCTCCTTCCTCTGATGAACAGTATCCTTTCATTTTGATCGGGCAAAGGCTGCCATACTGTGCAGATGAAGGCCTTTTTTTATTAACTAAGAAACGAAGAGGAAGAAATGGTCAGTAAAAAAAAGAGAGAGAGAGAGAGCAAGCAGAGGAATATAAGCGTTACCTCTATACTTTACTGCCAAAACAGGCCAAACTTTTGGGAGAGCAAGTTGAGCTCCTGCATTGCCCTGAAATCGCTCTCTTATGGAGATCTTGGCAAACGAAGCTTGGTATGCCCCTGCTGTTTACGGTCCAGTCCTCCCCAAATTGCTCCTTCAAGATGTCATCTAAGGAAAGAGCCCGACCCTTCAGAGCTCTCCCTAGAGGCCGTTGGATAGGCTTGCCTTGGACAATCTCTTTTCCCTTTTCAGCGATCCGGGCATCAACAGCAGCCACAACCTCAACAGCTTTCTTCTTGGCTGCCTCCTGCGTCGCCTCATCTATCGGTGCCATTTTTTTTCTAAATTGACAATCGAAGGTGTAGGGATGGCTATGGCTCTTCATCATCAAATTCATCCCTTAGCTGCAGACGTCTAAGTGGGTGTTGTTATGCTATGATCGGAGGGCCCACCGCCGATCCAACAATGGTCAAAGGAGGATGAACGTCGAGAATGACTGCGACAACAGGAGCAGAAGTCACTGTAAAAGGTGCAGGAACACTTGCTACACTCTTGCAAGCATGAACTTCTGAGGCGGGCAAGATTTTCCTCTTCTTAGTTCTCCTCTCCTCTTTAACCAAGCACTCGGCCTCCCTCTTGGCTCTGGCTCGATCGGAAAGTAGCTTCGTGATGTCATCTCCTTTCGCTATTTCGTTCACAGCTGCATCATAGAATTAAATAAGATAACTATCTTCCTCAAAATAAACACAATTGATGCATATGAAATGCGTGAATTGTTAAATATATGCCCTTCCCCTCACTCCCACTATAATGCTCACATTCTATATTTTTGCCAGCTTTGGAGCTGAAAAACCCGAACAACATACTAAGGAGATAGTTAGAGTCATAGGGTCATCCCTTCCTCGCCACGGCGGCCATTAGTTTTTTGATGTCACCTTTGTAAAGAGATTGATCGGTAGCCTGATCTGTCAGAATGGTGACTCCTTTCGACCGACTGAGTGGTACTCCAAACCCACCAGCCATCCCCACTAAAAAGTATCTCTCCCTGAAGCCTTACATCGAAGATGGGACTGTGAAGAGTTTTCGCTGCTATCGGCTAGTAAAGTAGTACTTCGATCGAAAATGTAAAAGAAGTGAGTGAATAGGTCCAGAGTTGGAGCTTCGCCTCTATTTTGCACAGGATCTTGAAGCAAGCCATTGTCCTCTATCCATTCGGATGCAATTGATTAGTAGCAATTCCATAACTCCTAAGAAGTACCATCTCAAATGCACCAAAAGGGAGCCTAATTCCTGCGACAAACTCTATAGATGGCAAATAAACCATTCGTTCTTTTCATGGCCAAAAGGCCCTTCCGTCACTACCATGGAATTTGGGTAGGCCATCATTGACACTTCTACAAGGAAATAATATTGTGAAGGAATTCTCGCCACCTCCTCTTCTGTCAATCATGAAGGGTGAGCAAGAGGTTCCCGATTCTTGTATTCTTCAAGGAAACTCCTATCTATAGACTGACTGCTACTTGAAGCCATTTTTGGTGGAGGGAAAGGAATAAAGAATGTGATGAATGAGAAAAAAAATCAAAGGCAGGTATTATTTACTTACTTGGTTAATCTCGCAGAAACTCTAAAATCTCCAAAGCTTGAAAGCCAAGAATTGTTGATAGAGTTTCAAAGAACAAAGGTTCACAAAGAAAATTTGGCAAGGATCGCTGAAAAATGAGGAAAAATCGCATCAAACTTACCTATTTATAGGCAAAAAACTTTTGGAATACTCTAAGAGTCTCTTCATCAAATGATTGCCACATGTAATCAATTCGTTATTATGTTACGGATAACAAAGCGCCATCCTCGGTATACGCACATACATTAAATACAAAACAACTATTTGAACTGAACGGACGCGACTCTTCAGATCAGCGCCTCTTGAAAATTTAAAAAAAAATTCCACCAAAAATTTGATTTGCCCGATCGGACCATTCGGGGGGGAGGGGGACAAGTGATAAATATGAAAAAAAATCTCCCAAGATCCAATCAAGTCAGGTCCAACAATATTTGGCAAGGCCTAAAACCCATTAACAAAGAAGACAGCGTGAGCTAGAAGACAAGATAGGAGGGCGCAATGTCTGATTGGATTGATAGGACAACATGTCCTGTCAATCCATTGATACAAGCTAGATCCCATACCTTCCAGCTGCTCCATGTCACATCGCCGCTCAACTGCTCCAACTGCCAGTTATTACATCTCAAGTACTCAAGTACTCCCCCTTTTCATCTCCTATAAATAGCCCAATAAACAGTGGCTCTAGGTATTGAATATCTGAAATTCTCTCTCTAAATATCATCTCTCTAGAAAGCTGCTAACTTAAGCTTCAGAGTGTTAATGCCTGGTCCGATCGGGCACTCCTTCTTATAGAATCAGTCATCCGACCAGGCGAGCCAGCTGCCAGTTCTCTTTCTTAGATAAAGACATTTTACGCTTGATCAATTATTGAACACAATTTTTTTATCCATATTTAGTTAAAAAAATAAAAAATTTGGCAGAATTAGACACAAATGAAGCAACAGCATCCAATTATTATTACATATAAATCTAACAAATCTTGAGGAATTAAGAAAAAAAAAGAGTAAAATACTTTCCAACAATATTAAGAGTTGGGATTTTCAAAGTTAAGAACAAACCCAACAATATTAAAGAAATAAAATTCGAAACAAGCTTTACTCTAAAAACCAAAAAAAAAAAAAGAAAAAGAAAGAGACAAAAATATATCATTACAATCAAGAAAAAAAATAAATTATAATTTCAAAAGCTAGTGAACAATAACGAGAATAAAGTGTGCAAACAATTGCCTAGGAAGCCCCTAAATCAATTACAAACTTAAAAAAATTGAGGGAAAAATTGACACGAGGCGACGCTAGAGATGGGTACATGCTAAAAATAAATTTGGCTCTTTATCGCTTAATACAATATTTTGCTATATTATACAAATCAAATGATTAATTATGTAGTATTTTCTTCACAGTATATTTGGTAACAGATTTCATGATATATTATATTATTTTCATATTAATTTTTAAAATAATTTATTAAACATTGTATTAGCATCAACATGTACTATATTATGTTATTCCATGTATTAACTAGTGAATCAATCGTGACCTAATTATTTAAGTTTTGATCTATAAAAGAAAAAAGAACTAAAAAAAAACTATCAATTAGTGACAAAAAATTCCGTTGCTAAATGGCAATATTCCGTCGCTAATGTGTTTTAACGGTTGTGCGATAATAGTCGCTAATAACCCAGTCGATAATTAATTTGCGACAGAATTTGAAATCAATAGCTAAATTAGCAACGGATAATTCAGTCGCTAAAAAGAATATTCCATCGCTAATTAATTTTTAAATTAGTTACCCAAATAAAATAATTATTAATGGCGACGAATTTTTCTTCACTAAATCCGTCGCAAATAAATTTTGTATTAATAATGACAGTTTGTTGCTAGTAACTCCCGCCTCTAAATGTTAACGACGAAATTTTAGTCGTTAATTTTATCGCTAATTATTTTTAAAATTCTTGTTTTTACATATTAACAACATATTAGTTGCCGCGAGTCTGTCGCTAAATTATAGCATAAATATATATTTTTTTGTATTTTTTAATTTTCATCCTATATAATCAACAAATTATTTTATGATATACAAAATCATCATTTAAATTAATTTATTATATAAGCAAATCATAATTTAATTTATATAAATAAAAATTCTACAATATTATTAATTTAAAAATTATAATATCACATGTACATTACAGCCAAAAAACACCAGAGCCATTATTTTCCAATAATGAGAGTAAAGTGCTCCATCCATTTAAAATGGATTGTACATGTAAAAGGAAAATAACATTTATTAAAAAAAACTCACATTTAAATACAAGTTTAATAAGTTGATTGAATAAAAGAGCACAGATTATAGGACATCGAAATACTAAAATATAAAGCCAAACTGCCAAAACTCAAATTTTGAATATCTCTCTCTCTCTCTCTCTCTCTATATATATATATATATATATATATATATATATATATAGTTTTATCCCCGGCAAGGCATAATCAATTTTCTGGAATAAAGGCTGCCATTTATATTTACAAGTGAAAATCATAAGCTATAATATGTCAACAATGAGAACATTGATAAAATGAAAATGCCATAAATGCATGATCACGACACATGCAAATAACAAATAACATAAGATGATCCTTTATAGATAACAACATATGGGTTCAAAAGACAAAACAAAAATTTGAGCATACTGTTCAAGACTAGCTCAAGGCATATACAAAAAACACATGATGAGACTATTATATTACAAGTTGATAATTTATTACCATGGCTTAAAGCATGTAAAAATTAAAAAGAATAGCACACAATGAGGATAAGACTATTATACTATCCAAATAAAAGCATTCTTTTGCAAATAGGTAAAATGCATAGGTCATAATCAGCCCCTTAAATAATTCCACTTAAATAACAATTAATAATAATAATAATAATAATAATAATAATAATAATAATAATAATAATAATAATAATAATAATAATAATAATAATAATAACCCACTCTATTTTACTAAACCATTAAATTTTTGACTTTTTTTTTTCAAAAATGTGATTATAAAAAAATTACTAAAATAATTGATTCATAATTTCATTTATGGATTGAGCCGGTAATATTATATGAAAATAATTAATTGCATGTTCAATATATATATATATATATATATATATATATATATATATATATATATATATATTTCTTATACTTGTTGGCCGGTATCTAGCAAGTGTACTAGATCAGCTAGTAATATAGGAAAATATAATTATGACCCAAAATATCGAACCTAAGGGAAACTTGTGTTTGTGTGAGGGATTTGAATTTTAAAACAGAATTTGTGTTAAGAAGAAAGAAGAGAAATCCCAAAATTGTGATTGTTGAAGTTAAAAACTAAAAACAGAATTTTAAACTAAGAATAAAATAAAACAGTTGAAAGAGTTGAAATAATAAAAGGTAAAACAAAAGCAAGCAATTAATTGAGGTAAAAATCAATATTAAAAACAACTTTCACTAAAGGACTATCCACCTTAACCAATATTATTATGACTTAACCAAAAGAGAAACACAAGTGATTATGAAGAATTCAGTTTAATAAAACCAGATAACTTTACTCAAGATTATCATTCCAAACATTAAAATTCTCTTATTCAGAACAATCCAACACTTAGCATAAAGATCTGAATTAATCCTCCTAGATGTCTATTAAATTCTTTTTCAAGTAATTTAACTTCCACCTATTCTTAGTTATACCTTTCTTAATCTTAACTTACTTCAATTAACACAAAACTATATCTTATTAAGAATATAATCATGCATTAACCTAAGAATATGCATATCAATGATCAAACCAAAAACCACTTATTAACCAATATTTAATCAAGTTAACAACTAATCTTTAGTTAAATAATGATAAGATTGTGTTTAAGAACTAAGAAATAATCAAACTTGCATTAAAATTTAAGCACAATCTTAAGTCATAAAAATAAAAGTTAAGGATTCAAGTATCCTTTAGCAAAAGTTAAAGAAAACTACTCACTAGATATGTTTGAAAATTAAAACAAAGCTTTAAAGAAAATAGTACAAACAACAAAGACAGAAAACTACGTAAAAACTAAAAACTAATGAACTTTTGAGAATTGATAAGTGATCTTTTTTTGCTTCCCTTTTTCTGGTGCTTTTCAACTGTATTTATAGGCTAAATCTCTAGTTTTCCACAATAGAATAGGAAAAATAACTCTAGCTTAATAGGAAGTTTTATCGACTTTAAATTCCTTTTTTCCACGGCCAAGTATGCATTTCCTTTTTAGGTTGCACAGCTAGTTGAAGAAAACTTCTTTGGTTTGCACGGCCAAGTGAGATTGCTCTTCTTGCATTACATGGCTGGGCACAAAGTAATTCATCACACGACCGAGTAACAATTTGTTCTTTGATTCACGCTGCCAGGCATAGTTCATTTTGCCTTTTCCAACAAAACTTCAAATTTTTACTCTTCAATCCAGAACCAAATCGCACGGCTGCTTTAAATTTTCACCCGATAGTGTTAAAAGTTTGGGGACTAAACTCTCATCTTTTGATCATCGATTTCTTAAAATTTACACAATTGCCCCAAAACTTTGCATTTTTCTCAATTAAATTATCTTTCTTCAATTTTAACCTTGAAAAACACAAAAAATTAACAATTAACTCCAAAAATATCAAATTAACCAATTAAACTCTAATTTAACCTAATTGATACAAAATTAACCTAATTAAACACCTAAAACATACTAAAAACATCATTAATTTCATAATTATCACTTGTGGTGGTGGTAGCTTAAATGATGTAATTCTTTGTTCTTTTTTAACTTTTTGATTTATAAAAGGCTGAGTTTTAACTTCAAATATCACTGTAACTGTAGAAATTAGCTCCCAATAATTCAGTACCAACAAAGACAAAAAGAATTTGTAATCCTACTACCATCTAACAAAATTACATAAATTGATAAAACATCAATGCCCATGTATAGATACATAAATATAGAGAGAGAAAGGAACTACCTTTGAAGCATGACCAAAGAACCAAGTTTAGGTGAAATTGTAACAGTTGTTAGTGCAAAAAATAGCAACTAAAATCCTCAACTTCACTCAAAAAATTTTTAAACTTTATACCCTCCACTATTTCAATGAAACTTTTAGAAGATCAATCTTTTTTACGTTGGCGACTTATGATCGAATCCCAAGCTAAAAAAGCTAATGCGCTAACAATCTTCCCACCCAAAGAAATAAACCAATATCGAATTCTCATTTTTTTCCAAAACAACAAAAATTGACAGTGACAATTCTTACTGAAGAAAACAAGGTCAGTGCACCGCCCCTACCTAACTAGAGTTAGGGCCATTGGTAATCTCTTGGGAGCATTCACGAGCTCCAATGCCTCATGGTCTGGTCGGAATCCATGCAGGAGCAGTCGGAGAGAACGAAAACAAGCTTCAGCCCAAAGAGAGGAAGAACGGGGGAGGATGAACTGATGGAAGGAAACGCCATGGTGGAAAGCGACACCGGCGATGGCGAAAGTGGCAGCGGAGTGAGTAGTTGCAGCGACTTATCCACCGACGATTATGGATTGCAACAACTAGGGCAAAGGGAAGAAGAAATGGGGAGAGATAGGGAAAGAGATGGCAGCTCTACTTGAGAAAAGAAGAAAAAAGGAGAATAAGACATAAAAAAAAGGGCTAATTAGGATTTTTAAAAAGATAAAAATATCCTTATTTTTATTGTAAAAAAATCTCTTAAATAGGGGATAATTTTATAAATACATTTATATAGAGTTTTTTTTTTAATTTTATCCATAAATATAATATGTGCACATTAAAAGTACATATTAAGCATAAAAATTAATTTTTATCTAATATTATTAATATATATTAAATTTTATTGATTTTATATGGGATAATTTTAAAATCTATAAAGATAATTTGATTAAGAAAAAATTGGAAAACATATTAAAAAATGAAAAAAGGTCAATTTAACTAGTTTTAAAAATAAATTATATTTGGCTAAATCTATAGTATAATAAGATTATAACCGTAAAAATAAAATTATAATATAATATGATTAAAAGAGAAAAAATAAAATTCAAATATTTATTTTGATCATTGAAAATGTTAAAAAATAATTATTAAATTTTGATTAGAATTTTATAAGTGTATAATTTTGAGGTTCAATGCGATTTCGAAATCAGTAAAAGGATTGAATTTTTATATAATTTTATTGAAAAAAATTATTATACATAATTAATAAAAATAATTATTTAGGTATATTTTTTATTAATATCCTAATATTTGGAAAAATTTAATAATTAAAATTATATTGGAAAAAAATTAAAATTTAGCGACAACAACTGTTCGTCGCTATTTTTCAAAAAATTAATTTTCAAAATTAAAAATTTTGAAAAACTTTTAGCGACAAAATTTTCATCGCTAATTCCATCGCAAAAAAGTGCCAATCATTGCTGCCAAATTTATCGACTAATTTGATATTTTCATCGCTATTTAGTCACTAAACTTATGACCAATATATTTTCACGACTAAAATTAAAAATGGTCGCTAATCTATCGCTAATTAGTGACGAAATATTTTTCATCGCTAAATTTAGTCTCTAATTTGGGCTTTTTTTTGTAGTGCAAGGAAAATATATGTTATATTTCACAATTTCTATTATTTGCATATTTATTTTTTGATTTTTTTTTGCTATATGCTATAATCCGCAATTGTTTTACTGCTTACGACTCATCCACCATATTAAGTCATCGCTTTTTAATTTTTTCACATTAAATTATAGTATTTCAAAACTAGGAATGAATATAACATCTTAAAAATTTCGAGATTGTAAATAATACATTTCAAATTGTGAATAATACATTTTGGGCTATGATTGTAATTTTTGAGATTAATAGTGTCACTTAGGACATGAAAAGTATTTTTCCATTTGATTAAATAGTGCCAAAGAAAATTTTAGCCCTTGGATAAAAGAGTGATCACGAGATCCTAGCAAAGAAGAAAAATTAAGAACATTTGGATTGAATAGTTCCAAAGAAAATTTACCCTTAAATTAATAAGCATTAAATGAAAGGATTTTTTTTATATAGAGATGAATATTGGTCTTTGGATATAATAGTAATAAAATTAATTTTAACCCTTGGTTTAGGTGTATGTAAAATTTTTTGCTTAAAAATCAAATTTGACCATTGGATGTAATAGTATTTAGATAGATTTTAGCCATCAAAATTAAAAGATGTGAATATAAGAAAATGAAAAAGAAGAGAGAAAATTGCTAAGCCTTGGATAAAATAGAGTAAGGGTGCATCCTAACTATTCATTCTAATTAAAATGAAATTTTGTAATTTGAATTTTAAGTGCTTAATAGTATAGAATGTAATGCTTCTTATTTGAACACTGAAAATTGAACTGATATAAGCAACTTCACATTTCAAAATTGAACTGATTAAACCAATAGCAAAACTAAATATATTAAATTGCTTACGGTTTCAATTTCAGTTTGATTTTTCAGTCCCTAATCGAACTCTCCAAAAAATTAAATGATACGACCCCAAAAATCCCAAAATCAAAAATAATTAACTCGAAATAACCCAAATCAGATTTGAATCCACCTAATTCAATCTAATTTACAGGTCTAGCCACAACTGTTTCGATGATTGACTATTTGTGTCAAAATTAAGTTTTAAACTAACATACATGAAACTTAAAATTTATATATGAGTAGGTCATTTTTCACCTTCTTTTTAGTTCTTTTTTTTCAAAATTAAATAAACTCTTAGTCTCATATATATATATATATATATATATATATATAGAGAGAGAGAGAGAGAGAGAGAGAAAGAGAGAGTGTGTGTTTTTAAGTTCACTCATCACAAATAGGGTTGGATAAAAAAATCAAAAATTAAAAAGTCAAGTTCTAACTGCATGGGGCCAGGAGAGATAGAAAATTGACTGTCAAAAATCAGCATCATATGTGCCAGTTTTTGACCCTCAATTTTTTTTAAAAAATTTATGTGTGCCAATGTTTGTGTCCAGGCTCACAGTTTTATTATGGGCACTACTTAGTAAAACCCATGATGGACCATAATTCAGGTTTGTCTATTTTTTTAAAACTTTAAACTTACTTCACTCATTTTTAATTTTCACACTCTTCACTTTTTCACTCTTAATTACATCAACATTTTCATTCCTCTATTTTTTTATTTTCATAATTTTTCCTTTCCATTTCTATACGATCTAATTCTAGTTAAAATATTTTTTTCTCTAGTTATTTTGAAAGAATTGTCTGAAGTTAAAGAAAATGTAATATTATGTGGGTATAGTATAATTTAATTTTGTTAAGAAAAATTTATATTAATATTAATCTTATTTTCATTTTTAATTTATAGGTGGTGATAATTTTGAAGTATATAGAATTGCAATAAAACATTACTGCTTATAACATTAAAGGTAAGTTATTATTATTTTTTCATTTTCAGAAAATAATTTTGGTTTATGTCGAGATTATTAATTTTCATACTAGTTTAGTTAATTAATTGCTTAATTTTTTTTTACTATATAAAGCTATTTTTATTGATTCAAAAAGATAAAATGCTGAAAAGAAAAAGAAATACTAAATCTTGGCAGTTGTTACATGACTAAGTTAAAAAATTGTCTTCGCATGGTTTATTTATGAATTAAAATTAAAATTTAAGAGATTTATGGAATAATTAGTGCAAGATGTATATATTTCCAATTCAGCTGGGTACCTTTTCGAGTACTTTCCCCTGTTTCAAAATACATGGGAATTATAAACATTGGATTAGTGCCTAATCTTAAGTTAATTATTCTTAAATGTTCTAATACTTTATAGATGATTAATAAAGGACATGATATGTGATTTATATTTACATGCATGTGAACTTATGACCAAAATATGACTTATAAATGGAACTCCACTTGAACATAAGAGATTGCATGCACATGAATTCATTTATGCTTTTCTTACAAAGGTGTACATTATTGTTATGCATGCATGAATACAAATATATACTTCATTATAAATCATATCTATATGTGTATACTTACTGATATTTATATATTTCATGAATTCAATGAATAAAGCGATATGGAAAGTGAAATAATGTCTGCGTATAGAACTTGGTAGTGGATAGATAGGCATGCCTATAAGGGTAATTGCAGCTACTATAGTCTTAGTCCCATTTGGGTATACAGTTTGTCTCTGTTTGGGACCACAGTCTAGCCCTATTTGGGTCCATAGATTTGATACTTTTAAGTATCCACAGGATCGATACCTACGAGTATCCATATGATCAATACCTTTAGGTATCCATAACATCTATTATCCACATCCATAGAGCTTAGGCAGGCATCTATAGAAAGAAAGTGATTAAACATAAAATATTATATGACATGATTATCTGATGATGACAAGTGAATATAACAACTATCTACATATGAGCTTGTATATTTACATTGTAAAACAATAAGAGCCTTATCTTCATGATCATTTAGTTTCTTAGTATTATTTACCATTATTGTTCATAAATTATTAAAAATTATATATTTGTATGCTAGTTTTGCTTGCATGCTTGGGAACGATTACTGTGAGTGGTTGTTCATAATTTAAATTTCCTAATAAGCTTTATAGCTTAGTATAGGTGTTTTATCTATGTAGGTATTGTAAGTAGGGTGGCACAGGGACAAGGCTTGCTAGAAGAAGGTCAACACAAGGCTTAGAGATTCTCAATGTAAATAAACATTTTTTTTCAATGTCTTGTATAAATGTCTGAATTTTTGTAAAGGATATTGTAATATAAATATATTGCTTAACTTCAACAACATGTGATGTACTAATAGTAAATATGTATATGTAAATAATGTAATTGAAGATATGCGATGTGTATTAGAATTTAAAAATGAAATGTAGATATTTACATATGAATTTACATATCAAAGCATGAATGATTGTAATGGGACAATGATAAGTTTAGTAGAGCTAATCTAGTAAAAAGGGCGTTACATTTTGTGGTATGTATGTATGTATGTATGTATGTATGTATGTATGTATGTATGTATGTATGTATGTATGTATGTATGTATGTATGCATGTATGTTTGCATGCATGCATGCATGTATGTATGTATGTATGTATGTATGTATGTATGTATGCATGTATGTATGTATGTATGTATGTATGTATGTATGTATGTATGTATGTATGTATGCATGTATGTATGTATGTCATAATTATTCATCAAACAACTAAACGAGATAATACTCCTAGATAAATCTATAACATAATAACAATCATTTAGTTCCAGTGTTAATTCACTCAGAAAAGGTAGGTAATAAGCCTCGTAGCATATGTAGAGATGTTCTGGCCAGTAGCTAACTGCAGCTGAAGTACCCTCCACCATTATACAACCAAAAAGAGCTATTCCAATATTATGTTGTTTAGTTTTAGCTTGAGAAGCATATAACTCCTCTAAATGCAAAATCATGGTATTAGAATCCATCTTTTCAGCTTAAGTTTGAAGCTTTGAGGACATAGCACCAAGCATCAAGCATGTTATTACTTCACTATCCTTTATGTATTTCTTATAGGTGCTTTTGATCTCATTAGTGGAATCAGTGGTGGTGGATCTCGATCCAAGACATATTGTATTTTCTCACCTTTGAGAATAATTCTCATGTGCCAAATCTAATCAAAGTAGTTGTTATCAACTAGCTTGTTATCCAATATAGAATACATGTTTATTTGTGAAATGCTCATGATATAATCCTAGATATGGAAAAAATGTATTAGAGTATGTTCGTGTACATGAATGCATTAAATCAGTCTTTCTAATCTATTTTACTATGTATTAATAGCCCTTATTATGTGATTCTAGAAAACATGATGATTTTCTTAGTGGGTTAATATCTAATCCTTAATATGAAATTTGACCTTGATTCTGGTCAATAAATCAAATTCCATACCCTTGAAAGGCAGGTATCTCTATGCCAATTGTATCACTATACAACTATTGGATCATTAGGTTATCATCTCTTAATACATGCATATCATATATGCATTCCTTAATCTTTCCTCTAGGTCCATTAGCCTTAACTTTAGTCAACAAGATAATTGGCTTCCCATTAATTAGACTTAAACATATTTCATATAATGTGGGCTTAACTTTGGTCAAAAGGCCATACTATATAGAACTTTGCTTCTTATCCAATTAATAAAAGGCTTATTAATCTTAGTATTAATTTAAGGGGTTTAGTTAATTTTAGTCTTATAATACATGGTTAACATACATTGGTATACATCTTATATGTATCACATAAATATAAAGTATAAAAATATGGTATAGTTATGAATTTTTTTACACTGAACTCTTCAAGCCAAAAGAGAGATCAAAAGGTCAAATTTAGGTAGTCTACATCATTTGCATAGAAAGAAAAGAATAATACAATATCTTTTTCTCCATAGATCTCCATCAGGCCTATCTCACTTCTTGCTTGTTAACTTTTTTTCTATTCTAACCTATGTAATCTAATTAAATATTACAAGTGAAGAGATACAAACTAAAAGGAGTTGGCTGGGATATGAAAGCCCTCATGGGTAAAAATACATATGCTCAATCACATTGGATTTAGTCCATAATTATCCATCATATCAAACATATATCCTTATATGGAATTGCAAGGCATAAAATTAAAGCCACTTAATAATATATCTTTCTAGTTTCAACTTTTGAAATATTCTATGAGTTATAGTCTTAGTGTGATTAAATTAGGAAACCATTTCAAATTTTGAAACTATCCATTTTAGAAAACTTTTGCATGCAAGCATTTTTATCTTAATTAATGATCCCATTGATTACTAAATTAATTATCTAATTAATTAATCATAATCAAATAATTAAAAATCAATTTGGGCTCAAATTTATGGGTGGGCCAAAATCCACACCATAAAACCCAGCTTTGTGCTCATACACAAACTAGTTTTATGCATTTAGGCCATTTAGGCTTTGGAAATAGGCCAAATGTGTATCAAGCCCACTCCAGCTCATAAAAACCATTAATAAATTTAATCAAGGTATGTAATATTAATTTAAATTATCTCCTAGACCTACCATGTCATTTTGTGACTTAAATCAAACCTATAAACTCAATTAAGTCCATTAATCAATTTTAGCTTACTAGTTTCAATCCAACTGATTTAGAGCTCATTTTAATTAATTACATTAATTAAAAACAACTTAATATACCACACACACACACACACACACACACACACACACATATATATATATAAATCATTCTAACTATGAACACACCAAAAACACGCGAACAAGACTCGTTTGCTGAACTATTAAGGAAAACTAGTTTTCATGCAAAATTTAACCAAATTCGATTATGCTTGATCCTATGGCTTAATATCACATATTAAAAATATAAATTATCATTGAAATAATTTTTACATAGATCAAAATTAGGATTAAATTAGAATAGCCTTATGGAAAAACAGCTTCTATGCAGAAGGTTATTCTTTTGAGTAAAGAGTTTTTCCTAATTCGATATTTTAGTTTTTCCCATCAAAGATTTTGTTTTATTTTAATTGCACAATTATAGAAATCAATATTTCTTAATCTAACATTTGTAAATCATTAAAATCATAATTCTAAACATTCATAAAAAAATCATAGTAAAAATAGAAAGATATTTTGTAGAATAAATCAACTTTATAATTTCCTAGAAAAATTTGGCTCACATACCATGTTTAAATTTTGTGGTTACATGCATCATATAATTATAGAAAATTAAAATTTTAAATCATATTAATTACAATCTTACCATGATATTGCATGTCCTATTTAAGGAAATTCAAAAATCACTTTTGGGGGCTGTTGAATAGTTAATAACTTCTTATCAGATTGTCGTAAAACATAGTGTCTAATGGTATAAACCTCCCATGTCCATCCACAACATACAAATAACAAAAGAACCAAAGTACGAGTGATAAAAGGGCTGCAAAAATTCTCTTTGTGCTAGCTAGAGAACTCGGCCAATGAAAAAGAAATAAAGAAGGAATGTGATTCTTCTGTCCAACTCCCAAACAACT
This sequence comes from Excoecaria agallocha, assembly GCA_037975025.1. Lineage (NCBI taxonomy): Eukaryota > Viridiplantae > Streptophyta > Magnoliopsida > Malpighiales > Euphorbiaceae > Excoecaria > Excoecaria agallocha. The sequence continues at coordinate 110,519,309 of CM075807.1, forward strand.
TCTACTTTTTATACTCCAGGGTAAAAATAGAACTCTAAGATAGCTAAAGAATAAATTCATAATTATTTAATTTATTTGGTTTAATTAAATCCAGTAAAACCTCCACTGAATGGGCCATTCAAAAGCTCGCAGATTAGGATTTCCTATGAGGAGTTGAATTTAATTATCCAAATGAATTCCAAATCAATTAAAATTAAATATGTCAAATCCATAACACTTATAGATCATTTTTAGTTTGATTTGGCCTAGAAATTAGGCCATTAATGCCTTCTACCATTCGTTTGTGCAGAGTGCTTTTGCATATATCACTTTTACTTTTAAGCCTGAAAGTAATTGTCCAAATAATCCATAAATATTATTTTAGTCCTTTAATATTTATAGTCCAATAATATTTTATTTTAAATCAAAATAGACTAGCATGGTCCATTATTATTGGCTATGTGTATAAGCTCTATGGAGTTTTTTGCACATGAAAATTAATTAAATTGCTCTAGTTAGTTATTTCTTTCTTTATTTTCACAATCCATAATAATATCAAATATTATTATATCTATCATTTTACCATAATGCCATTCCTCTATAAGTGTGTGACACATTGGATTTTTTAATCCACTTGGCAGTACAAAAATTTCATGATTCAAACTCTTTAAATCATTATATATATATATATATATATATATATATGTTCATGTAAAAATCATAAGAGGCTTCTAATTAAACATAATGATTACCCAAGTGACAGAAAATTCAAGAGGTTTTGACTGAACCTTTCAATAGAACAGCTACCTTGCAATTACTCATTTCACCATAATTTATCTCATTTAGGTTTTGAGTATAGAATGATGTCAAATCATATAAATATAAATGTTCCAAGTGACAAAAAAGTCAAGTGGTTTTGACCAAAGCCTTCCATAGATTAGTTACCATGCAATTACTCTTTTCATGTTACTTTATCTCATTAAAGTTTTGAGTTTGAAATGATTTCAAATCATATAAATCTAAATGAGGTTGTTATGATAATATCACCTTTGTTTCCAAAATACCCTTTGTGGATCTCACCACTTTGGCATTCTTCTCTAGCCAGAGATTTACTGAACAAAGATGTTTCAGAACATCTGAGTTAACTCCTTTTATAAATTGGGGATGGTGAATCCTCTACTGATCACTTAACTATCTTCAAATAGTTATGATATACCCTACCTTTTAACCATGTTCACCCCTTAATAGAGGTAAAAATATATAAAGTTAAAATGGAACACTCACTTCTTAAGAAAATTTTAGTGATCTCAAGTCTGAGAATACTTGCACCACTGCTATGAAGATATTTCTCATTGACATTGATTTAATATCCATATGAGAATTCTCTTTATAGGTCTCTGATAAACTTATTCTTTTAACAGGCATCCACATGTTCGCTGTGATTATCTCTATGATAACAGTTATGAGAACCACCGCTTGAATATTTCAAGAAGTATAATATATGCTAGTCTACCTATATTAATAATGTCCTGTCTTGTTAATACTATGACTAGGGATGTTTAGGTATTAATAAATTTACATACAATAGGCATCTCATATCATAAACACTTTTATAATTGCCTTTATATTGTGTTTACAATATCAATGACTTCATTTATTAATTTAAGATTTAAATCAGACAAAATGTAATTAAAATACAGAAGTAATAAATGAATAATACCTATTTATAAATAATAAACGAGTTCATATGCATGAAAAAACCCTAATGTAAATGGGTTTTAGGTTTTACTATTAACAAAACACACACACACACACACACACATACATACATACATACATACATACATACATACATACATATATGTGTGTGTATTGATAATTTTAAAAAATTAATTGCTCTTGGAATATAAAAATATTATCTGGATAAAGAATAGTTGCTGGGTAGTAAGTCTAGTGTCAGCCGTTGAGTGATAGGCATTTAAGGTAGTGAATCCTTTACAAGGTTATTCAGGTATGAAATAATATTGTTTTCAAAAACCATTAATTTTCAAAATTATGGATAATTTATTTTGTAAAATATCCGGTGTCTAACAAGTGTACTAGATTGGCTAGTAATATAGGAAAATATAATTATAATCCCAAAAATATCGAACCCAAAGGATCATGGATTGCTAAACAAAATATCTATAATTGAGTTGAATTAATTTGAGATTATTTCTCAAGTTTTTTAATTGAAAGTAAGAACTAAGCTAAATTAACAATAAAGCAAATCAAAGACTAAAACTAGACTAACATAAATTAAATACAGAGCAATAACTAAAACACTTCTGTTAAAGGAACTATCCACCTCAACTTCTATTGCAATGAGTCAAATCAAAAATAACACAAGTTATTATATATATATATATATATATATATATATATATATATATATCTTATTCAGAATATCATTCTAAGAATTAAATCCTCTTATTAGGAACAATATAATACTTAACATGCAAATGATATGGTTTTAAACTCCTAAATCTTCATTAGATCTACTCTCAAGAGATCCAAATCTAGCCCATTCTTAATGCAACATTCTTAAATTTAAATCAACTCATGAATAGTAAATCACCGCCTCAATTTTACTACCCTCAGCAAAATACCAACATATCAATCACAAAAATATCGGGGTTGAGGAAATCCCTTAAAAGTATCACTTATATGAAGGTAGAGGAGGAGGAAAATGATGATCAAATTGGGACTACATCATAGCAATAGTTGTGATAATTTGGTCCATCCTATCTATCAACCAAGATTGCCCATCTGTCAAGTTGTCTAAGCGAGTCATGCTCTCGGTATATTGTTTTGATGAGAGCATAACTATTGCATCCTCTACTCGCGAAAGCACCGTCGATGACTTGTTCATATTCTCCCGATAATCTTATCGAATACAACTAGGTATCCTTACTTTAGGAACCTCGGGTCATCAATCAGCACATGTATATTTTTCAGAATCTTCTTATCAATTAGGAATGAATTTCCAGCTTCCCTGCCTATGGGTGCATGGTTGACTGCCTTAGCCAACATGGTGACTATCCCACCCAATGCAATCTTCTTCAGCCTCTTATGATAAGTTCTCAGTTCATCAATTTTTGCAGCAATGAAAATAGCTCCATTGAGGGGGATAACATTCTGCATTGCATAGTGAATAATGGCCTCATTGGCATTGACATTTCCAGGGCCTCTAAGGTGAGTAAAAATTGCCACGGCTAAATAGTGGTGCATGATCCACAAATGATGGTTCCTCAAGTGGTGGGCCTTAGTGTTGCCAATATGGAATATAGTTCACCAGAAGAAAATTATCAAATAGCAATGGAAATTAGCAACTAAATTTGTTGAATTTCCAATTCTAATCAAAATAAATAATGGAACATTCGATTGTAATTTTGAAGGTTGGTATTTTTTAGCAACCGAATTTATTTTCCGTTGCTAAATTTAGCAAAGGAATTCAAATTTCATTGCTAAATCTAACCAATATATGTTTCAGTGAATTGGTCAACATTACCAATGGAATGGTTTTTTTCATTGCTAATTTTAGCAAAGAAATATAATTTTCGTTGCTATATTTACTAATGGCATTAAAATTTCCGTTGCTATTTTTAGCAGGTAAATTCAATTGTCATTGCTATTTATAGCAACCAAATTCAATTTTCGTTGGAAAAGGTTAGCAATTGAATAACAAGTTCGTTGCTAAATACAGACACCATTATAAAAAAAATTCACAACAAAGTTTTTGTTACTATTCCGTCATTAAAATATTATTAATTTTTTTTATAGAAAATTACTATTATAGTTATTGAAACTACTATTAGCCAAAGCATAGTAACTATCATACTCAAGTTGTAATGAGCATCAAAAAAAAAATTAAAACAGTGTGTAGCACTGCAACCTTTTAAAAGACAAAGACATACCGAGACACAGAGCAAAAACTACAACAAAATAACTAGATAAAAATTAATATCTTACTTCTCTTAGGCATTTTATCAAACATTAAGCATGCAAGGTTTGATTTTTGCAATAAAAATACACATAGCACAACTTTTGGGCATGAAACTCAAAGATTATGTGCCAAAAACCATAACCAAGCCTAGAATCAACATTGAAAAAGCAAGACAATTGAAAATGAGAACACGAAATGCAAAAAAATAAACCCTAAACATGAGAAAGTAGACACATTTAATACAAACCTCCACCATAGAACTATGAAACTAACCAAGAAAAACAAACTTAAAACTTAAAATAAAAGAAGAATTAAACCAAAATAAAGAGAAAAGAAAGGATCACTTACTTGTTTCTTGATGCAAGAGAGTAGAAAATGCAAGAAAAGTGAGGGAAAATGAGAGAGAAGATTAATACATGGTAGGACTGGACAACCTAAACATAAAAATACAAGTTTAATCTGATAGCTCAAAGATTAATCTTAATAAGTTGATATTTCAAGGATATAAATAAAGCTAAGGCAATTAAATTGGGATGTGTAGTCTTGGATGTTGTATGTATGTTTACAATGGCCAAAATAAATTTTGTTGCTATTTTTAATTGAAAATGAAAATTAGCGATGAAAATTCGATTTTGTTGCTATTTTTAATTGAAATTGAAAATTAGCAACGAAAATCCAATTTCGTTGTTATTTTTCATTGAAAATGAAAATTAGCAAAATTAGCAATAAAAATCCAATTTCGTTGCTATTTTTCGTTGAAAATGTAAATTGGCAATGGAATTCTATTTCGGTTGCTAATGTAGCAACGAAATTTCATTTTGGTTGCTACTTTAGCAACCGAAATAAATTTCGTTGCTATTTTTCATTGAAAATGTAAATTAGCAACGAAATTCTATTTCGGTTGCTATTTTAGCAATTGAAATAAATTACGTTGCTATTTTTAATTGAATATGAAAATTAGCAATGAAAATCCGATTTTGTTGTTATTTTTCATTGAAAATGAAAATTAGCAATGGAAATCAAATTCCATTGCTATTTTGGAACCAAATTTTTTTAACCGTGGTTATTCAGCAACCGAATTATTTTTTGTTGCTAAAATAGCAACAAAAATTAAATTTCGTTGCTAAATTAACAACGAAAATTAAATTTTGTTGCTAAATTAGCAACGAAAATCATATTCCATTGCTAAATTAGCAATGAAAATCATATTCCATTGCTAATTTAGCAACGAAAATTAAATTCTATTGGTAAATTAGCAATGGAAATCATATTCCATTATTAATTTAGCAGCAAAATTTTTTTTATTGTTATTTTTCGTTCCAAAATTTTTTCGCCATCTATTGGTACCTTATTTAACAATGGTATAGTGATTCCGTTGCTAAATTTTGAAGCTAAAAATTCCCTTCACTTTTAGTGACAAAAGATAACCAAATATATTTTCATTGCTAAATCTACAAAATTTAACCAATTTTAGCAACGAAAATTATTTTCTATTGCTAAATAGCAACAGAATTGGATTTTCGTTGCTAATTTAGCAACGGAATCAATTTCGTTGCTATTTTTACATTTTCTTGTAGTGGGTGATTCGATTTCATCACAGATGCCATTCCAAATCTCTTACTTGTTTAAATTTTCAAGACCCCTTAGAGCATAGGGATCAAACCCTAGAATAAGTGTAAAATTATTAAAGTTGATTTGGTATGAGATCCCATGCAGCCAGAAACTTACAATCCCCTTATTATCGTGACTATTCTTCCCCACCCCAATTCACACTATGGCCAAAAAGTCTATTGTCAGTTGGGGGTGCACAACCTCCCTCTGGCTTATAAATTAAGTCCACCTCATTTCTCAAATTAAACTCATCTAGTACTTCCATATCAATGTGTGGCGTAGCAATATATTTAGCTTATGCAAAAGTAGCCCAATCATCCTTAAACTCCACTGGACTTATGATTTGCTCGATTCTAGTGAGGACGAGGAAGAAGATCTAACTCTTATGTTATACGTTTAGGTGCCATTGTAAAGATAGATAATTTCCATTAATCTCAACACAATTCTTTATGGAGAAAAACAAAACTTATCACAATGAACCATGTAAAGGCATTCTATATATATATCACACTAATTTAAGGAAAATAAAATTGAGAGATTAGCAAATTTAGCACATGTGATTAAATATACGTTGAGCAACAAACATAAAATGTTCAAAAATAATATGAATAGATGTCAACTATACAATGCATTACGAAGACATTATTTGATGTGAACTAAATGAATAATCCTAACGAAGCCTATTTAAATAATGAAACTAACACCCTAATTACCATGCTCTATACTTAGTTGGTGACCAAACATGACTAAATTGGGGCAACAAACTAGAAGAGGCAAGCTTCTGAAAAGAAGGCCATTTAACAAAGATAAAAACATAGAAATAGTATTGAAAATAGGGCAATTAATTCGCTTAAACATAATTTCAATTCAAGAACTAAACTACATATGCATCAATTGGACAAGTGAGAAAATTAGCATCAAACACACATATAAGCACACACTCTGCATTCTAACATCTAAAGGATATTACTCTTGACAATTAAAGCACAAGAAAAAGGATAGGTTTTCTAAAAATATAAGTTTTACTTCTTTGAGGCATTTAATCTATCAACAAGCATGCATGTTCAAATTTTTACAGTAACAAGACATTCTACAAGTTATAAAAATGCCAAGATACTAATTTTAGTGCCTAGAATGACAAATCTTAAGCATACCTTCAAGTAAAGAAGCAAAAACATGTAAACTCAAATTTTGCCTAACCCTAAGCATGTAAAATATACTCTAACCAACACAAAACATATATCATGCATAGACAAATAAAAATGCTAACAAAAGAACTCCTACTCCACATTAACCATTAAGAATAAAACAAAATTAGAGATTAAAAGTAAAAAGGAAAAGATGGATTACTTACTTGATGATGCTTACTCTAAAAAAAAGAAGAAAATTCATGCAAATGAAGAAGGAATGAGTGCTCTAGCTGAAAATAGGGAGAGAATAGAAAAAAAAGTGAAGAATTATAAATGTTGGGGGTATTTAAAGAGGGACACGACTGAAAGCCCTTAGTACACGATAGAGACAAAATGGTCTCAGCTGTGTTACACACAACATCAATTTTTAAAGGACACGATGAAGACAAAATGGCCTCTGTTGTTGAAACCATTCTATTTTGAAAAATTCAAATTGCACACGATGTCTGTGTACACCTCTCTATTATAAAAATCTTAACATGCACACAACGGAGACAAAACGGTCTTTGCCGTGTACCGCCTTCTATATTAAAACCATGTAATTGTACACGGCAAAGACCAAATGGTCTCTGCTGTGTAACACCTTCTGGACCTAAAGTTCCCACTTGCACACAGCAGATATAAAATGGTCTCAGCCATGTAACCCCTATTATTTTTGAACTAAAGACTTGCACATGGTAGAGACAAAATTGTCTCTACCATGTGACCTATTCTGTAACTAAAATTGCATAAGGCATATAGTAGAGGAAAAATGGTATCTATCGTGTGCAACCAAATTTTTGGACAATTTCAAATTCTAACACCTTCTTTCATGCACACTTACACTATTGATTCACACCTAACTTAGCAAGCATTCAATCATAATTTATCACCATTTATTTGACCATAACACATCAATAAAACAAAAGTTTACATACTAAAAACATCAAACACAATTAAACAAAAATAAGTACAGAGATAGAGTTAGAATAAGTTATGGGTTTAACAAGTCACCAGCTTGACTTTGAACGAACTCACTGAACATCTTCTAGTGTCAAGACCATTGATGTAACTTCAAACCTAGATTCAAAGTATGATTGGAGGCGGTGATCATTAACCTTGAATTCCTTGGAATTATTTAGATGCCTAACAATGACAACTCTATAATAAGTGACATCAGCCACTTCATAAGATCCTTTCCATCTTAATTTAAGCTTCCCAGGAAATATTCGTAACCGACCATCATATAGGAACACCTTTATTCCGAGCATAAACTCTTTTTAATTAAGCTTTTTATCATGTGAATGCTTTGCTTTCTCTTTGTATGATTTAGCACTTTTGTATACCCACCATTTAATCTCATTAAATTCATTTAATTGCAACAATCTTTTTTCACCTGCATTTTTGAGATCAAAGTTTAGAAATTTAACAGCCTAAAATGCTTTATGTTCTAGTTCCATAGGCAGATGGTATCCTTCCCATACAATAACCTAAAAGGATATATACCAATGAGAGTTTTAAATGTTGTGCGATAAGCCCATAAAACACCATCTAACCTCTTAGACCAATCTTTGCTTGAGCTATTTACAGTCTTTTCTAAAATGGCTTTCAATTCTCTATTGGAAACTTTAACCTGGCCATTCGCTTAAGGGTGGTAAGGTGTTGTGACTTTGTGAGTTACACCATATTTTTAAAGCAAAGATTTAAATTAATGGTTAACATATTGTTTTCCACCATCACTAATGATTGCTCTAGGTGTACCAAATCGAGTGAAGAAAATTCCAAGACAACTATAGCGACATAAGTTCTAGTAGCAACCATTTTAACCCACTTACTAACATAATCAATTGCCACTAAAATGTACTGACATCTGATAGAATTTGGAAATGGCCCCAAGATATCTATCCCTTAAAAATCAAAAATCTCAATTTCTAACACATTGTTAAGTGACATTTTATCCCATTTTGAGATATTACCAACCCCTTGACATCTATCACATTGAGAAATAAAGGACTTGACATCATGAATAAGTGTAGGCCAGAAAAAACCTAATTGTAGAATTTTTGACACCGTTCTAGCTAGTCTATGATTCCTTCTTACTTCTCTACTATGATATACCTTTATGATCTCCACTTGCTCCTCTCTAGGAATGGATCTTCTTAACACTTGATCAACACACAACTTAAAAAGATAAGGATCATCCCACACATAATACTTCACATCAATCTTCAGTTTTTTGTTTTATTGCCATGTATAATCATTAGGCATAAAACCACTTGCAAGATAGTTAGCTAAGTCAGCAAACCATGGTATGGCAACCTTAAAAACATAAAGTGTACAAATGTGCTCATCAGGAAAAAGGTTTAAAATTCCCCCCTTCTCAATATCTTCATGCTCTAGCATTAATAGATGTTCTACCACAAAGTCCTCCACCACCTTTTTTGTCTTTAATCTCCAAATTGAATTCTTGCAAAAGAAGCACCTATCTAATCAACCTTGGCTTAAACTACTCCTTAGCAAAACGGTATCTCAATTCTGCATGATCCGACCATATAATAAGCTTAGCGCCAAGGAGATACGGTCTAAATTTCTCAAATGCAAAAACTATGGCAAAAAGTTATTTTTTCATTTTAGTGTAGTTCACTTGGGCTTCCATCAAGGTGTGCCTTCCATAATAAATAGTATAAAAGACCTTCTCATTTCTCTATCTTAGTACTACTCCCATTGTAAAGTCACTTGCATCACACATTAGCTCAAATGGAAGGCTCTAATCAGGAAAGATAATAACCGGGCTGAAATTAATCTTTGCTTTAGTGTGTTGCAAGCCTGCAAGCACTCGTTAGTGAAATCAAAAGGAGCATCTTTCATAAGCAAATTTGATAAAGGCTTAGTAATTTTAGAGAAATTATTAATGAATCTACAATAAAACCCTGCATGCCTTAGAAAGCTTTCAACACCCTTGACACTGGTTAGGGGTGGTAGTTTCTCAATCACTTTTACTTTGGCCCTATTGACCTCTACTCCTCTTTCATATATTTTATGTCCTAAAATAATACCTTTCTTTACCATAAAATAGCATTTCTCCCAATTCAATACTAAGTTAGTCTCCTCACACCTGCCTAGTACTAAATCAATATGCTTTAGGTAGCTCTTAAAGTTCCTTCCATAAATGGTGATGTCATCCATGAATACCTCCACAAATTTCTCTATGAAGTTATGGAAAATTTCAATCAAACACCACTAAAACGTAGCTGGTGCATTACATAATCTGAAGGGTATTTTCCTATAACTAAAAGTGCCATATGGGTAGGTAAAAGTTATTTTATCTTGATCCTCAGGGGCTATGGGGATTTGCAAATACCCCGAATACCCATATAGAAAGTAGTAAAACTTATTCCCTGCTAACCTTTTTAGCATTTGGTCCATAAATGGTAAGGGAAAATGGTCTTTCCTAGTTGCATTATTTAACCTCTTATAATTGATTCACACTTTCCAACCCGCAACCATATAAGTTGAAATGAGTTCATTATGATCATTTGCTATAACTACTTAGGATCACACTACACTAGGCTTACATAACTACTATTAGATATAGAAAGATTATACTTGCATCTAGCAAGTTCAAAACCTCTTTCTTGACTATCTCTTGCATTGCCGAATTCAACATATATAAGGATAATATTATACTAAACTAACTATGAAAATGTGTTGTATGTGCATGCGCGTAGGAGGTAGATTAATCATATGTCAATTGAAATGCATGATTCTATGTATGAGTATGAATATGAAAACAAGCGTAGATATACCTAGCATGATTATGATATATAGTATGCGATGGGCTATTGAATATATGAAGTAAAGTAATTGAATGTGTAAGAGACACTTATATTTCTCAAAAGAATACTAACAATTAGAGTTGCGTCTAATTGATATACATGATGACTAAATTAATGAATCATTTTAATGACTAATGTTGGTTATTGGGTTAACATCCTAATGTATATGATTGATACGTATGTCATGGTATATTATAAAAGAAATAAATATAGGGTGTTTCAATTTGGTATCAAAGCCTAGTTTAGTCTTTTCTGGGCAATATGAGTATAGGATTCTATAACATGAGATTGTGTCGTGTTGCCCTAATGCAGAAGTTCCTATTTTTTCTTATAGAATAAAGATGGAAAATACTTCTGGAGATGCTACCAATGAATCGGCTGAAAGCAATTTACCGGTTAGATCTAATCCTTCCAACCCAGTGTCTTCATCATCAAATCAGAATGAAATACCTACGACTATTTTTGGAGAAGCTCTGCTAAAAATTTCCCGGGATATGGTAAAACCTCTGCAAAGAATGACAATGCCTAAACCTCTAATATCTGAGATCAAGAAGCATAGAGCATATGAATTTTTGGGCACTAATTTAGAACAATCCGAAGAAGCTGAGTTCTAGTTAGAAAAGCTGGAGAGAATATTTGATGAAATTAATTGTCCTGCTGATCATAAAATATCTTGTGTTGTGCCCTTACTTTAAGGCATGACGTATGATTGGTGGAAATTGGTATTATATATATATATATATATATATATAGTGTGTGTGTGTGTGTGTTGTATGTATATTCATATATGTATATATATACATATGTACACATACATACATACAGATACATATACATATGTATATACATATACATATATAGATACATATACATATGCGTGTACACACACACACACACATATATACATATTATTTTTAATTTATTTACATTTTTTACCATACGTATGTTAATACATGTTGCATGAATTCCAAATGCATCTTGTATTATATCTACTTTGTCTATTTTATTATTTAATATTAATTACTTATTTAAGTTGTTGGGTTTAATTAATTATTAATCATTTATTATATGATTTAATTCATTATTGACCAATTTTGTTTCCTATCATGATCGCTATTTGAGAAACACATTATGTATCCCTGAGCCGGGCTGAGGAGCAGAGATTAGGATTTATTTTTTTCTTATTATTTATTTATTTGGGCTTTTATTATTATTCTTTCATACTTTTTTATTGAAAGTTATGTACTAATAAAGGTTTGTTTTGATCGCTTAACTAAAAAACCACGCGAAAATGGTTTCTATTAATTAGTTGAATTTTACTAATAAAATAGGACCAAAGTCCTATTTTTCTCAAAATACATGCATAAATGATAACTTTTTTCCTTAAAAATGTAAATGAGTTTTTTACATAAAACTGGCACAGTTCTTTCTAAATAAAATGGGATACACTATCCCAATTTTACTTAAATTGACACAATAAATTATTCTTTTGTAAGATATCCATGAGGGAACTAATGTTCTTATATAAATTGATTATTATAATATGTCCTCCAATTTGTGTATGATTTTATCTTTACATTTATTCTTATATTTTTATTACTTTCTATGCCATGTTTTACCACTTTCGATTTAACATTTTTTTTACAGCTTTTCCAACATGCTTGAGTGCGCCTTTATTTTTCTAGCATGATCACTCATATAAGAAAATAATAAAATATTTAATTTTGAAAAATCATTTGTCTAACATGAATCAAGGTATAAATAAGAGTAAAATCCCGAAATATCTCTGATTTTGGCCTCATAAGGTTAGAACTCTTTTTTCAATGTTTTATTTGGTGGCAACTTCATGATACCTACCTTATGGCGCCTAATAGACGTCCTCGTGGGTTGATCACCAATAGTGAAATAGGGATACTTTGAGATATTATCTCATATCTTTTTTGAGGCTTGAGGCCTGGCGACTTGGGTTGAATCCTTATCCATTGTGAAATGATCAACCTTCACAAGTTATATGAACCTCCATCCTATCTTGAGCCCTAAAAGTGGGCTATTGAGAATAAATCGGTTGCCTTCGAGGGTTAGACATGTGTCACACCTGTAACTCTATCTTATGCTTTTTTGAGACTTCAGACTCAGTGAATCAGGTTGAATTTCTTGACCATTTTGAAGTGATCGGCTACCTTGGGTAATGAAAACTTAAATGATCCGAACAGGATCTTAAAAGTGGACCATCCATGGTTAGGATCGGGTGCTGCACATCACAAGATGCTATAGATGTGGAATTCTACAAAGTTTGAATGAAAGGTAGAGTTTCATATTAGAGCCTATGAAAGATATAGTTTATTCTTTAAAAGCCTACCAACAAATTTAATAGAATTTAGAGTACGCAATTTTTAAAGCAAATAAGAGTGTTAGAATTATGCTTCTAGAACTGCATATATTTTTAGCTTTTTTTTTTAGTTTTTTACCAAGTCAAATTAGTTTTCCTATATCTTTGCTTTTCATGTGTTAATAGGTTACTACTTTTGTTTGTAAATCTTGATTTAGTTTGTTAGGATATTTTTTTAAATCTTTTCCAATATTTTCAACATTATAAATGTAAGTTTGATTATCAAATAAATTAATTTCTTTTTAGCTGTATATTCTAGTTCTTATCTCTACAAATTTATTTTGTTTATTCCTTTGAAAAACCAACAAAGCATATTAGATGAGTTGGTCATGTTATTTGAATCAGCAGAATTAACAAGCCAATATTGAGAAGTAGAATTATTGCCTTGTATCCCAAGGGCTGAAAAGGCATAAATAATCATTTGTTGTACCATTTTAGGAGTAAGAACTAGTGAAGCTATTATAGTTGGAGTCATAGACTATTATAGCAAAAAATTGATTATTAGTGTTTGAGGACGTTTTGGACACTATTTGCTAATGTTCCCTTACTGCTTACAATAATAGCAAAAACTTCTTTCCACAATGGTTATCAATATGACCATACTTTTTGTAACTATAACATTTTAGTTTTCCCATAGCTTTACCTTTTCCTTTTCCTTGAGCTGTAAATGCAATGACGAAATTATTCTCTTTCTTGAGAGTACATTGTGTGAGAAGACACCACTTTTTTTAAGTAATTCCCTAAAAAAATCATCTAAAGAAGAAAAAAATGCAGAATTCATCAAGTTTGAGCAAATATATTCAAAATCATATCATAATTTCACCAAAAATTGATCTCACTTGCTTTGCTCATGAACTCCTTGGAAAATAGGAAAAGATTTAGAAGGGATATTTGCATAAATCATATCCCTAAATTCTTCCCATCAATTTGAAATCCAAAAAAAAAATCTTGAATAGAAAGGCTTCACTGTGAGTAATTAGTTATGTTATGCTCCAACTAAAAATGTCTTGCACTGTTTTCTTTAAGGATGATCATGGGATAAGAAATCCCCATCCCCGATGGAAAACCATCCCGAATGGGACAAAAAATCTATAAAATTTTCCCTGCAAGGTCTGGGACGGAAGAAAATTAATCTTCGATTTAGAATTTAAGGTGGGGGCAAAGACCACACGAAATTTTCTCGCCCCAAAATTTAGTAATTATATTTATATAATTTAGCTTTAAATTATATTTAATTTTAGTTTTGTTAATTGTTAAAATTTATATTAATTTAATTTGTGATTGAATTTAGATTTTTCAATTATTAAATATTGTATTTCAATTATAATTAATTGTTAAATATTATATTTTAGTTATAATTGATTTTTTTTAAAATTATTTTTTACCAGGGTCAAAGATCTCCATTAGGGTAGAAATTGGGGAATTTTTCCCTTGTAATTTTACCGGGGGCAAGCATAGAGAATCCCAGCCCCTAGGCAGGGCAGTTGCTCTCCATTAGGGTAGAAATGGGGGAATTTTTCCCTTGTAATTTTACTAGGGGCAGGCACAGAGAATCCTTGCCCTTAGCCAGGGCAGTTACTCTCCACCCCCACCCCGTCCATTGATATATCATCCCTAGTTGTCTTGATTGCAAACCTTTTTAAGATAATCCCACCTTTGCTATCTTATATGGCCTTAGATTGAGTAAAATCAGAGGGTCAATTAACCCCAAAATTCAAGTCATCACCCTAGAATCTTTAATTTTCCATTGATCTAGCCTTTTAGGGTTTATAAGAGCCTGGTCACTTCCATCTACATGACCCCATAATTCTTTTTTTTCTCCATGACAAATAGTTGAAACTAAAACTCCCAAGCAGAGTAATTTTTTCTAGTAAAGCGAACATTAAATGATTCAAAATAATTCAAAGCTATCTTTTTGAACCACAAATGTAAGAACACAAAAAAATAAGTAATCAAGATATCCGAATTCAAGAGTCCCAAAAGTCTAGGACTAAACCTCAAAAGAATCAGTTAGAAAAACCAAAGAACTCAAAAAAACATAGAAAAATACAAATTCAGTAAGCAAGCTCTGATATCATGTGAATTTTGCTGAAAGTACATCTCAAATGGAGAGTTCTCATATTAAATAGAAATTGTCTCTAATTACATCCTTACAGATATGCTATTCATTCCAATGATATTGCTCTACAAAAGGAAAACTATTTACACAATAATTATAGATATTTACATAGTTGTACAAATATATTCCTACAATATAGAAGTCTTCATTAGTGGTTATTAGTTGCTGGAATCTATTCTTTGCCCCCCACTACCCTCATAAAATATAAAAAATGCAAGTTTATATTTTTAAACTTATACTTATTACCCAAACATCACACTAAATTTTCAATAAAATTTTGTATTATTTTTGTTATCCTGCCTCTTCCCCCCATGAGAAGTATGTTTTACATGGGCTTCTACCATGTTATTAACTCTAAAGTTGTGTGGGTTCAGATAGTTTGATTTAATAATTGTGAATTCACTATTACCCCAAACTAAATACTTAATATTTTCTTTTACACTTTTGATTGTGAATATCTTAGATTTTTCTAAAAAACAATTACACTCAAATCCTTTATCAATAAAAGAAAAAAAAATATGGCTATTTGTTTATAAGTTGCTATTCTATGGAATCACTATATAAATTATTGCTTTAGTTATTCCATTAATTACGAGAACGAAAAATAAAATGGATAGTGTTTATGAGGGTTTGGTTGTGAAGGTAGTTTTTGTTGCAGTGGTGAGATGGGGATAGTCATATTCATATTGGTGGGTTATTAATCCAACACATGGTTTTAAATCACATCCCATTTTCGCATTCAAAAGCCATATGATTTAAGTGTAAGCCAACGTAACAGCTTTGTAAATAGAGTTCACAAGCTATAGGTTTACTCCACTCGCAACCTTCTTCCCTAAAATAGGCCCAATATGCCTCGCACTGAGATCATTATTAGTGTATTCTATATTCTCTGAACCTTTTTTTTAAAAAAAAAATTATCCCTATTTATATTAGTATTTCTTTCGATAATTGATATTGCATATGATAATCTGAAAAGTATTTAAAAAACTTGAATAATTTACTCATTCACATATAATTTTTCTAAAGTTACCAATATAAATTGATTCGAGTCATTTGATACTTATTTTCTTTAAACAAGATTTTGAATTAGAATGTTATTAATGACAAAAATAATATTGAAAAATTTTTCTCTTGTTAATGGGCTAACTTGGTTTGAACCGAATAATATCAAGTTTTTTCCAAAATATAAATGCAATAGAAATAAAATTTTCAATATACAATAAATTGATTTTGTTAAAATAAGAAATAATATGCAACTTTCATATTTCTCACTCAAATGTCTTTTTCTTCAATCCTTATAGATGGAATAGAAATTGTAGACTTGTCTAATCCATAATTGGCCCCGGCCCCCATTTGAGCCAATGAACAGCTTGAGTTGAAGAGATTGTTATACTAATAAGTTTTATCAATTTACAAACTAAAAAAATTTATAATAATAAGAATAAGACATTGTTGTAAATTTGTTGTAAAGCTTGTCAATGGAAAGGCTTACAAGAAACACAGAGGCCAATGTCAGAATAGAGTGAAATGCTTGAATTGAATACCTTGTTTTAAATACTCGAATTGAATACCTTGTTTTAAATTTAAAATATCATAATGTTCCCTTGTAGATGTTGATGTTTACTTTTTTTATTTTACTTGGTTTATTTATTTGATCTTAATTTTTTGAAAGCGGTAGTTGGATTAAAGTACATCTCCATTATTGAAGAAAAGTCGGTAGCTAATTTTTTGGCTGAAGGTACAATTTGATCCTTGAAGTTTCGTAAAATGTGCAATATAGAGCCTAAAGTTCCTTTTGGTGCAATGTTGGGCCTGATGTTTTGAAATTGGTGCAATATCACCCTTGGCCAAATAGAACCGTTATGTTGACTGATCTCCATGAGTGATGTCGCAAGTATCATGACACGTGGCATAATAGGTGGAAAAAGGTGGATGCTGACCTGGCAAAAAAAGGACATGTCATCCGACATGTCAGTAAGGGCTTGTGTCCTGACATGATGTGTTAAAACAAAAAGGTAAAATTTTTTTACCCATCTGTAGGATAGATCGTCGAATCTCCTTCCCCAAATCGTCAATCTAAAACTATCAATTTGTATTGTATTCTCCAAAATGTCGCTAGCGATTTACTAACAAAGATAAATATTATTGGTAAGCCGAATTCCTACTCTATTGAATCATAAGTATTCGTAACACAATCTGACCATTTCAAAATGCAAATCGTAATGGTTCCAATGATTATCAAATAGTGATGGCGAGCGTACTTCAAGCAAAGAGGACGCATCGTCGAGGTATGTTTGCAAGTGGGTTATTTTTATATGTAGGTTGTTTTTAGGCTTAAACATCATTGGTTTTCATATGGGGGTTATCGAGCGAATATATTTTTGTATGTGGGTTGAGCTATTTTGATGGGTTTTTTACGTGGGTTGTTTTTATGGTTTAATTTGTTTTAGATTCCAGATATATTTTTGCATATGGGTTGTTTTTAGGGTTAAGTTTTTGTTAGATTGCAGATATATTTTGGCAGATATAGTATACTCTTTTTTGTTTGTGGTCCCTATTTTTAAAGTGCACATTACTTTATGCTATTTACATGATATTGATATATTTTTTAGTGATGAATAACTTGTGTGTGGAAATGAAAAATTGAAAAGGTTGTTGTATAAAACAAATAGTAGTTGTGTATTGAGAATTTATGATGTGTGATGGAAGTTATGCATGATAAATCTTGTTGTATTTGTTTCTGAAAGTTGTGCATAAAGGTAGGAAATTATGTTTTATTTATTATTTTGAAATTTGTGCAAAGTCAGACATTATGACAATATAAATTTGTATTTTAACTGGCGGGTAGATGGAAATTTGGGGCAAATTTGGTTTATAAGGATGGGAAGAAAAAGGTTTATTATGGGTTTGATTTGGATCTTATTAGCTATAAGCATATTTATGATGAATTTACAGATAGGTTTGTTGTTAAGGGTCTTATTTATTTGGTTTGTTATGAACCAGGTAAAAAAATTGATGAAGGGTTATTTATTTTTTAAGGGGATTCTCGTATGTATAAATTATTAGGGTGTTTAGATCCTTTAAATAAGGATGTTAGTTTCTCTCTTATAACACACTATGACTTAATTGTATTCCCACAAAGTATGCTAGATAAAATAGGGATAAATAGAGATGTGAGTAATGTTCGTGGGCCACAATTTGTAATTGGGTTAAAGCCCACTAATATAGATGAGCCTAAGGTTTTAGGAGATAATTTTGGCATATTGGGAATACCTAGCCAGCAAGCAGAAAATTTCTTTGCTGCAAGGAGAAGACAGTAATTAAGGTTGGTAGTGATAAATCAAGTGATAGTGGGGATGGAGGTGAAAGCTGTGATGATAGTGATATAGAAGAAACTGATAGTGACTCACCATCGGGGTATAAAAGTGAACAGGAAATAAATTTAGGTGATGTAATTAATGAGAGAGAAGTTAAACAGCAACTTGCAAAAAAGAGAGTTAGGTACAATCCAAAAGAAGGGAAAACATATTTTAAAAAGGGGATGACATTTGAAAATTCAAAAGCTATTAGGAATGCTCTGGTTGGTTATGTTGTGACTACTGGAAAAGACTTCAAGATGATAAAGAATGACTCTAGCAAGATTAAGTCAAAATGCATTAAGGATAAATGCCCTTTTTTATTCTATGCAGCAAAGGCGGAAGGAAAACCAGGTTTCAAGATTAAAACTTTGTGCATGCAACACATATGTTATAGAATTTTCAAAAATACAAGAGTTACTACAAAATGGATTGCTGAACAGTGGAGAGATAAAATATTGGAGAATCCAAAAACTAGAGTTAGAAAGATGCAATCTAAAGTGGAGAAAGAGTTTAGAGTCCATGTGTCAATTGATAAGTCTAAGAGAGCTAGGAGAATGATTCTAAATGATATGCAAGGGGGTTATAAGGGTGATTTTGCTGTCATTGAAGCATATGCAATTGAGTAAGTTATCAAAGAGTGCATCTTAAAAAGGAATAAGAGTTTTTTAAAGAATGTTTCGAGGCTCGCAAAAGAGGCTGAAGGCTGGATGTAGGCAATTTATAGGGCTTGACAGAGGCATCCTAAAAACAAAAGTTAATGCAATATGCATTGATGTAATGAACCAAATGTATCTTATTGCGTTTGTTATTATCAATAAAGAAAACAAATCTAATTAGATGTCATTTTTTGCAAATATTGAAGAAAGAGCTGGATCTATGTCTTAGTTTCGTTTTGACTATTATGAGAGACATGCAGAAGGTAATTTTTATTTTTTACTTTTAATTTTTACCCATAAATTTCTATTGCTTATAATTTAGGTTATGGATCAATTTGTGGATCATTTACATTTGTGATAGTTAATATGTTTATGCTTTGTGTTGTTGATTAGGGACTCATTCCAGCAGTACTTTATGTACTGCTAATGGCTGAACATAAATGGTGTGCAAGACGCATCTATGCAAATCGAAGTAAAAAGTGGAAGGGAGACCAATTGATAAAAAGATTTTAGATATGTGCTTGGAGCACATTTGAAGAGGAATTTAAAGATAACATATTGGTTATGGGTAAAATCAGTAAGAAAACTACAAGTGATGTGGTTTTATATTGTCCATAGACATGGTATCAAGCTTACTTTAGTAGTAAAAGCAAGTCTCCTATTATTGACAACAACATCTCAAAGATTCAATTCATGGATTGTTGCAACAAGGTTTAAACCAATAGTTAAGATGATCGATGAAATTCAAATCAAAATTATAAACTTGCTAAAGGAGAATGAGAAAGAACTAACCAAGTGGAGAAACTCTTTTACTCCACAATCCATGGAAATTTATAAAGACTAGGCAAATATTGCATCTAATTGCAGGGTTGATTGGAATGGAAAAAGGGGTTATGAAGTGAGTAAAGGTATTGACAAACATTGTGTTAATTTAGAAGGAGAGCAGTGTACTTGTAGGGCTTGGGATTTAACTAGAATCCCATGCTTCTATGCTATTGTTGCATATTTCCATAGGGGTGAAGATCCAGTTAATCACATCCCAACCTATTATTATAGGGATAGTTATGCTGCTACTTACCAGAACAAATTGCAACTAGTGGAGGGAAAGAGATTCTGGAAAGTACATAACTTCTAGCCAATTAAACCACCTATTATACCAAAAATGCCAGGAAGGCCAAAGAAGACCAGGAAGAAGATATAAAAAAAAGAGACTAAGAAACTTTTTAAGGAACATGATGACACTCCAGCAACTCAAACTTCATCGAACCAAACGAAAAATCATGAGATCCACAAGCTGTCTAAGAAGGGAAAGCAGTAAAGTTGTGGAAGATGTAGAGAAATTGGGCACAACAAAAGAAGCTATGAAAAGGTAATTAAGTGTATTGTTTCATAGTTAACATGATTATTATGTGTTGATTGATTAACTATTGGTGTGGTTCAACTTAGGTAATTGGATAGAAAGAACAGCAAGATAAAGTTGATATGCCATGTGAAAAGGTATCAGCTGGACTTGATACTACATCCACGACTCAAGCAACACCAGCAACTGCTAATACACCCGCAACTCCCTTGACTTCTGCAACTGATTCTACACCAGCAACTCCTTTAACTCCTGCCACTGATTGTGATTCAAAAAAAAGGAAGAAAACCCAATGTCTTCTTAAGAAAAAAATTGCTCAATGCAGAGGCGACTCAAACAAATCAAGTGAAGAACGAGGTTTTGGTGTTTTCTAGAATGAAAGTGGTAATATTATTTATAATGTAAGCGAAAATTTTTTATAGCTGACAATATTTTTTGAAAGTGGTATTTTATGATTATAGTACTGATAATATTATTCTTTGCGCTTAATGGTACAATCTGGACTGGATACTAGATACATGGTTGGTTCCTATATCGATGACAATAGCAATTTTGAGGATGAGGATCCATAACCTATTGTAACACCTTTACTAACACAGTCTTATGGATTTAAACGATTAAGCCGAAAAATATTTTCTCTTTAAAATCATAAATTGAACCAATTTAATTCTTTAGTTACCAACTCTTATCTAATATTCAAATTTACAAATGCAACTTGTCACTGACCTAAAACTATCTAATTTTACTATCTATTTTATAAAAATTCGGCAATAAAAATGGATATAAACTGTCTAGCCACCCTAAAAAACAGACAATTTCACAGCCCCTCAAGACACAATAGTTTATAAACAACTTATATTTATATCGATAACCATACATTCTCATTCCATACACATCATTCGATTTACAATATTGTTCATATATAGATCAATTCTTGCTTCAAATTCAGCTAAACAAATATATACATGCCAGACTGCAAAATATTTCTAGTCTTTTTTTTTCAAAATTTGCTCTTTTGTGTACTATTGCTTCACACTATCTTCAGTACCTGAACGCAGTAAACACTGCATACTGAGCATTAAATATGCTCAGTGGTGACTAAAAATCAAGATATTTTCCACGCAAGCATAATTATATTAATTATGCAAAATCGTCAATTTTCTTTTCAAAAATATAATTTTCATTGTTCTAACAGTCAATTTAATTTAATACCAATACCTTCGTAAACTTCTGAATTTAGTCCTTAACTTTACATTTAATTAAAAAATTGCCTTTTTTACACTTTAATTACAAAATTACCATTAATTTTCTTATTTTCACTTCACATTCAACTATTGGCATATACAATTACCAATTAGTCCTTATTTTAACTTTTTATGCAAAATTATATTTTAGTCCTTCCACTTCTTAAAAGTTCATTTTTAGACTGTTTGTTCACTAAATTACCATTTTACCCTTTTTTCATTTATTTATCACTTTTACTCATTAATCTTAACATTTGGAAAAATCACCGTTTTATCCCTAAACTTTTCATTTTTTTTTTCAATTAGGTCCTTTTTCATTCTAAACTTCATTTTTATCTTTCTTTTTTTTTGCACTTTTAACTTATTTTTACCATTATGCCCTTACTATAATCCTGGCAGAAATTTTCAGACCTGATATACATGATGTGTACTTTACAGGGCTATAATACAGACTGAAAAATGATCTCAAATGATCATTTCTCATAGAATGGAGTACATAATAGAGCAAATACTATGGGAGATTAGTGATCCTACCATAACAAAGCAAGTCGGCATAACTTGCACTACGATATAGGTGTCCCTATGGCTAGTCAATTATATCATGAGCTAGATTTGGACCATCTGACTATTACTAAGGGTAAAAATTCACTTAATTTCAATATCACTTTTCAGATTTTTGACAATTTCAATAAATTTTTCATTACAGTAAATATGTCGGTCAACTTTTTCATTACTTTTGTGAATTATTTCACAATAATTCGATATTTTCCACTTAAGTAATGAATTATTTCACAATAATTCCACAAATACACAATGTACATAATCAAATTCTCTTCTCAAAAATGCTTGAATAATTTTCATAAATTCTACAAAAATTTATGGACACATTAATTCATTTCTAAGTTCATTTTTTTGGCATAATTCATTAAAAATATCAAAATCTACTTTAGTTTCCTTTAGGAATCCATTCGGCCATCAAAGGATGTTCACCTTACACATTCATTTAAATCAAATTAAGCTTTCCAAAAGTCATATTCAAGGTCCTAAATTATTATTCTAAGGTTAATTTCAATTATACATGCTTTTCCCTAAAATTTCTCTAAGTTACATAAAGAGAAATCATGTCCATTCAAGGGAAATAGAAGGATTTGGTAGCCACTAACCTCTCTCACAAGCTTTAGGTCCTCTAAGCTTCCTTCTCCTTATTTTTGGCCTTGGATGATTATCCCTCACTTGGAAAACGTACCATGGCCGAATATTCCATCATAAGAAACACTACTTTTTTGATCTTAAATGCTTAAATTAACAACATAAATGAACTTTAGGCACCTAAAAATACTTGTAGGTACCCTTAAATAAATTTAAAACCATAATTTTCACTTACCTCAATTTGATACCCTAAGCTTTTACACTTGATTTCTCTTACTTTTCTTCCTCTAATCAAGGAATGGAGGCTTAAAGAATTATCTACAGAGGTAGAACTTCACTTAATATGCTTGGATTAAGAGAGAAAGCAAGAGAAAACTTGAAGAAAATAGAGAGAAAATGAGCTATAACATTCGGCCAAGAAGAAGGAGATGATGGGGCTGAAAGAGATAAGGATGAGACATAAAATATCATCTCCTTTTCCCCTCTTTATGGGCTTAAGTAGGTTGGACCAAAAGCCCACTCACTTAAAGCCTAATTCTCCCTTTTTAGGCCCACATGTTATTCTCCTGTAATTCTTTCACTTGTCACATCCAAATAACTCCAAAATTGATTTCATCATTCTTATCATATTTAAAAGAGGTTGTACACAAAATTTTAGCCCAATCAGAGTCAGTTACTGGTTCGATTTAATCATATTGGTCTCATTCAACAATTACAGGTATCATCGAAAATTAATTTTTTACAGTTAAATATTTTACACGTCATTTTAGGCACATCTGTAATTTTTGATAATTTTTAGACCCCATTTATTGTTTTTAAAGGCTCAACCAAATCTAGATCAACCTAATAACTATTTAAACTGAACCGCTTCATTTTTCGTATTTTTTACTTTTGGAGATCTATTTGATCTCGATTTCATCTTAAATTTTAACCCCAAACTAACCGTGATCAATATTTTCTGATGGTCGAATAAAATATTTTTCTCCTCCGAATCTACTTTTTAATCCGAGAGCAATGTTCATTATCAAAAAATACTATTCACGGCTAACCCGACATTTAGGCCATTACACCTATAATGCCAGACCATGGTCCAGATCCCAAGAAGAAATTTCAAGTACCATGTGACAAGGACATCAACATTAATGTAAGGAAAAAACAACATTTTCCTATAGGTTCGAGGCTTATACAGTCAAAAGGCAATGGATATGAGGTATCACTTCCATTTAATTTGCCATTCAAGCCTCCAACATAGAAAGACACTTCTATTACATGATATGGAGAGAGAAAAGAATCAAAGAAAATCAAATATAGCAAAAAAAAAAAGATATGTTTTTTAGCTATAAACAGTATGTATATTTGTAATGTTGGGTAAGTGATGGCTTTATATTTTGTTTTTGGACTCCAATTAAACTAGACTACGTACAAATAGAAGTATCATTTTGTAACTTTTACAGGTATTTGGCCTTCACCAGCATTAGTTGACAATATTTTGTGACTCTTATAGGTATTACTCATCAATTAATATCTCATGTATTTTTTTCAAAGGAAGATCTTATAGATATTTGTTTCTTATTGCCTATTATTTTTTAAATGGAATGGAGGTTGAATAGGTTTTAACTTGTAATTGTCAATCAAATATACAAAATCCACGTGAAGGTGGACTATGATATATGCATCATATGGATCATTTCCTGGTGAAGGTGGACTATGATGTATACATCATATAGACCATTTCCTGGTGAAGGTGGATTATGATATATACATCATATGGATCATTTTCTGGTTGTATGTGGTATGTAAATCAAATTAAGATTTGCAATTATAACCTCTGCGAAAATAGCATTTCAATCAGATTAAGAATAACAGTAAAATAATTATCAATAATACATTTTACTTTGTAATTACATGGCCATAATCACAACTATTACATACCATTAATCCCAAATTACACCTAAAAAGAAAACACAACTACTTCAAACCTGCAAAAAACAAGCACCCAACAATAAATGCACAAAGCATTTGCATCAACCACCTAAACCAACCCCTACTGACATCTCTTAAACTAACTAACGTTTCCATCTCTTTCTTCATTCTCATCATCATCTCATAATACATTTCACTTTCTTCTGTATGCATATTCATGTCTTGCCTTTCGATCCTTTTGTTTAATTTCATAATTTCTTTCTCCAGCTTCATTATCTCCCTGTGCATATCATAAAGTAAAAGTCTTGACCTTTCTCTTATCCCTTCTACAGTGTCATACCACGCAAAAAACAAAATGCATTCCATCACCTATCAATGAAACCACAAAATACACTCCCTCAATCTCACATAATACAAATTCATAAAAAAAATTTCACAAAAATAACCATTGATGCTTACATTACTTATGCAAAATTTCGAGCATTTGTACCAATGCCTTCCAGGTTTTGATATGCTCTACAAAGTCAACTTAATCGCTTTATCAACATAAAAACACATTGGTCATGCTCTTTCATTCATGTAGTCATCAGTACTCTCCATTGTTCGAAATTGCATACCTGGTGATAACGACATTGAGTTAGATGAAAACATGTTGAATTATTCAATGCGTGATACAATGGGATTTTCAAGGAAGAACAAGAGTAGAGTAGAAATGAGGAAGAATAAAAGTAGAGTAGAAAGGAGGAACAACTGCTACAATAGAGCTAAAGAAAAATAATGATTGAAGATGGCAGATAGAAGAGGTTAGGTAAAAATCTTTTTATCGTAATTTTAACACATCATGTGAGGATCACATGCCCTTGATGACATGTCCTCTTCCTACCACGTCAACGTCCACCTTTCGCCACCTCTAATGCCACATGCCATGATACCTACCACATCATCGGTCAACTCACAAAAACGGATCAACTTAACGATTTCTTTTGACCAAGGGTGACATTACGCCAATTTCAAAATATTGAATCCAACATTGCACCAAAAAAAAAATTTTTAACCCTACATTGCACATTTTGCGAAATTTCAAAAACCAAACTACACATTCACCAAACTGCACATTCAGCCTAATTTTTTTGAGCTTCCAGTTAAAATGGTAGAAAGCATTCAATATTCCAACCATTTGTGTCCCATCACTTCTAACAAAACCTTAATTCTGTTGAATAAATAAATTGAACCCCAATATGTATTAAAATAGATACTCAATTATACAATAAAATTCAACATAAAGATAAAGAAATTAACAATTAGAAGAAAAAAAAAAGAAAGTAACCATTAGAAGTCAAAAGTGAAATAATGGCCAGGTTTGAAAATTTTCAAATTCAATTTGCCTATATTATAAAAAGATAAGAAAATAAATAAAGGAATTCATTAGAAAAAAAAAATATATTATTAGAATTTAAGAATCCAAAGATACTATTTTCCAACTTAAGAATTGCAACCAATAGCAAGTTGTTTGGCTACAGCAAACACGTTTTTACTCTTGAAATATACATGTAACCGAGACATCAAAACGGAACTTACAATCAGCATAAACTCCAATGCCAAATTAACTCCCAACAACCATGAAAATAATTGTCAGATTGGGGGCTAAAATTTTATCCCTATTAGTCACAGATCCAGCTGCCAGTGAATTCTACAAGTTCTCACTTGACTAAACCTGCCAAATATTCTTCTATAAACTTCATTTGCTTCTATTTCTCAAGTTTTCCAAACCCGAATGGTGCCATCCACGGATGCAGTTATCATGCAATTGTCCTTTGGGTGGTAACTCACGCTTGTCACCTACCGAATACAAATATAAAAAGATAAATCAATTATTGCAAATATTAAATTAGAGTGAAATAACAAATACAGTCAAGATCCAATCAAATTTCTAACTCAAGGATTTAAACCTACAGAAGTGTAAACAGATGTATGGTAAAAGTCAAATTAATTGAAAGGAGAGAAATAAGGATGAAGAATGCAAGATATTGCATGAGAAAGATGCAAATCTGCCAACATTCAAGATCCAAGTTACAGCGGGGTAGCTTGATAAATCTAATGACAAACTTTGGAGTGCAGAAGACTTTCATCTAACATCTGTAACGCTCAGATTATATTAGGTGCCAGATTTTGTCTTACTTTTGTTATTCCTAAATATATGCAATGCAAGCACTTATGTGTTTCATGTTATCCCTAAAAGCTAAGCTACATATGCAGACACTTATGATGTCCATACAAGGCCATATGAAAATTTTAGCACAAAATTCAATTTTGGAAAATATTTAGAAATTTCTCGGAGGCAGGTCCAGCTTAGATGTTTCACTTGCACAGCATGGTAGTTATAAGAATCCCGCCATGAGGATAGACTCGCATTACATAGTGAAAACATCAAATGCATGGCTGTCCCCGCAGCTGCACAAAAGGAAAAATCAACTCAATAACATTCAGGAAAAGCCTAACTTTACATCCATTTCCCATATGGAACATGTAAAACTGTTACTGTCAAAATGTTGATCTAGAATAATACAAGCACTAATAATTAAAAGAACATCAAACAAAGTCAGCCACCACATATCAGCTACAATAAAGTTGAAGGAAAGTTTCCCTTCTTGGTAGCTTAGGAGATGTTTAAAATTTTTATAGACTCAGAGGCATACTTTATATATATATATATATATATATATATATATATATATATATATATATATATATATATATATATATATATATATATATATATGTATGTATGTATATGTATAATGTATTTGCACAACATCCCAACAGTTAAAACAATTACAATGATCATCAGCATCAGCTCAATAAATGATGCAGTTATAACACAAGATACTAGGGAAATAGTGTGTATTTACCACAGAAGCATGAGCCCGAAATTTTGACACCACAGTTGCATCCACAAGATCCCAGAAGTAAATGTAGCCATCCTCAGATCCACCAGTGACATGCGCATCAGTATTGGTAAGACAACAATCCAATTTGTATGACTGGTTGCAGAACAAGCCAGAATATGTAAATAATAGACAATGGGAAACATAAAAATAAAGGGTCATCAAATATGAAGTTTGAACCAGCCAGTAAGAATCTAACATATGAAGTTTTGAACTAGATAAAAGTATTAGAGATCATCAGACTAGTATCTAAAGCAATAAGAAATATAAATAAACTAACCTTACAAGTATGGCCTTTATATTCTTGCAAGAGTTCCCCAGTTGATCTGTCATAGATAACAGGTAAACATTGGCAGAATGCCGAAAACATTTCGATCAAAGTAAAGCATGCAAGAATTCACCTGTCCATAAGGCGTAAAGTAGAATCTAAGCAACTTGCTAATATACAATTGCTATCATTTGACAGGGAGATACAGTTGACAGGGTGCCCCAAGTCGTCAACTATTTCCCTATACAATGACATAAAAGACATTAGACAAAGTTTCCATGTAGAATTAACAAAAATTCAATAATAAACCAGTCTCTAGTCAAGGAACACTACCAACACTAGTTCAAAAACAAAGAACAGTAGCAAATTTGAGTTTGTTTCATCAGAAGTGATACACACCTACCAATTCGGATATCAAATGTTCTAACAGTACCATCAACACTTCCACCAATAATTTCAGTTTTTGTTAAACAAACAGACATTACACTGTCTTGAAATGTGTCAATAATCTACAAAGCAATCCCAAATAAAAATATAAGTATCAACAAATACATTAGCATCCTCAATGATAGCCTTGATAAGGAGAGAAATGAAAAAACCTGAATCGGCTCAGTACTGTGAGATCTACAGTCCCAGGCACGCAAGGACTGATCATAGCCAGCTGATACTACAACAGACGAATACTCATTAAACTTAACAGCATTCACCTAAAAAAAGAAAAAAAAAAAAAAAAGGAAAAATCAAAGAAATAGCAGAATAAGACGATTTAAAATGTGCCTCAAACATTTTCATTATGGACAATTGCCCCCAAAAAATAAACTTCCACTATCACGCAATTGTCAATAAACCATCACTTTGCCCCATTTCATCCAGAGAAACATTCTTTTTCTCTTTTCGTTTTTCCGCCCAATCCTATCGCAACAAAAATTTCAGTTGCAATTATATACTTAATGGTGCAAAACAACAGGAAAAAAATGAAAAATTGATGAGATAAAAGTATTTTGGGTGCATGAAATTGAGCCAAATGACCATCGCCAACAAGTTTGAGAGCTCAATGCACCTCCATCCAAAATACTGGAACTTCCACGGTAATCAGTTAACGACTCGTAGAGTATAGAATCATACCATACCTCACTATCATGGCCGCGAAATTTTCGAATAACACGACCAGTTGCGACATCCCAATAAAAGATTTGGCGGTCACCACCGCAAGAAATTAACTTGGAGTTGTCCCTGAAAATTTCAAGAAACTTATGTATTAGCACAATAATTTGAATGTTAAAGGAAGACGGAGGGATAGGTGTGAGTACGAAGTGACGTGGACATCACGGACTTCGCGGCCGTGGGATTTGTAGGTTTTGATGTGAATGCCGCGGTGGGGATTCCATAAACGAATGGTGCGATCTTTGCCACAGCTGAGGCAATAATTGCCGTCTGCGTTGAATCTAGCGGCTAAAACTGCGCCTTCGTGACCCTTCAACAAGTTTGCTTCCTTCCGCGGCAAATCCGATATGCTCATCTTTTGCCACTTTGTCTGTGGAATGTTTCTCTTTCAGGTGGGATTAGCTATATTGTCCCTTTACACACTGTTTAGATTTGGGCAATGTTTTTAAACTCGGCCAAGAAGTCAATCCGCTCAGCCAACTAAATTATTGATCAATTAGTTAGATTGAATCGACTCGAAATTTATATTATTTTTTTAATATAATTATTTATAAAAAATTAAATATATATTACATAAAAATATATTTAAAAATTTATTAATTATTAAATATTAATATAAAAATATTAATTTTAAGTTCAATAAATTTTGTAAATATAAAAATCAAATAAATTATTTTAAATAATAAATATTCAAATAAATCCACATAATATCAAAAACAAATATTCAAATAAATTCATTTAACATATGTACAAACTATCGCAAGTTTCGTAAATAGATGTAATTAATAACAATTAACTATACAGAAAAATGTATAATTTCATGTAAAAATATTTTACAAGTTTGATTAAATTGGGTAAAAATTAAAATTTGATTAATTATAATAATAAAAATAAATCAAATTATATAAATCTATAATTCTCCAATCATATGTATGAGATATAATAAAATAAACAAATCATTTTTTATTTTTTATGAAAGTTTTTGAAGTCCAACCCGGTTCAACCGATTTTTTCAATCCAATCAGGTTCAATTTGAATTTTTTTCATTTTTCGAGTTTTATATTAAATCAATTCAATTTTCTTACAGAGTCATAGTCCAATTGGTTCGATCGCCAGGGTCAAATCAAGTTTCAAAACATTGGATTTGGGTAAATGTGAGAAAATGTGGCACAAGAAACTTACTTCTTTATCATGATTCAACTAGTCTATATGCCATGATTCACAAGGTTGTCAAAAGGCCAAATGCATAATTTCACAGCAGCCCCTATACTCTAGTCAATGTTTTTAAAACCAAATCGGACATAAAACTGGAATTCCAACTGCATCATGGTTGGACCAGTTCCACTGGTTTTTTTAAATGTAACTATTTGGACAAATTTTGATAACATAGAATAAACAACAATATATAAGAAAAGTAAAAATACATCCACAAACCTATTAATTATCAAACATGAACCTAAAAGCATCAAGTTTAAGTCCTTAACAAGTTGCAAATATAAAAATTATACAAATTGTTCAAATACAACAAGTTATAATAAATTTAGAGGTGTGCATCGGTCAAGTTTGGCCAATCCAAACAACCCAAGACCTGAAAATCAGCACCCTAATATTACCAAATTGACTCTATAATTCTGGCCCAATCCAAAGAACCCGAATTTCTCAGGTCCCAACCCGAACAACCATATTCAACCCAAATTTGATTTGAACCTTGAAAAAGAGTAGCAGCATCATTTTGTCCTTTTATTTAACAAGCATTTATATTCAGGAACATAAACGCAGCATAGCTTTGAAGTATAAAGAAATTCTTTTAACTCAATCATTTGATAAATATTCATCTTTCTTTTAAGAAATGCAGTATAAGTTTGCAACGAATCACTTTTTCTTAAAGCACGATATTAAACTGCGATCTAAAAGAAAAATAATATCTCAAAATAAAGAAGAAAAGCCATTATGAGAGAATAAATCAAATAAAGATTGAATTTTTATTTGATTAAATGTATGAAACAAATTTAATAAGAAGAGCACCAGTCAGATCAAAGAAAAAACTTTACAAATTAATAGCCTAAACAATTAGGCATTAAAGTTCATAAATCTGAAATTAACCATGAAATTGACAATTAAAAGAAGAATATGGCATTTTCTTTGCAAAATAACCAAGAATCAACATATATTTTGAAAGTAAAGTTTGTTTGTTTGTAAATTCAATTTACAAAAAAAAAAACAGCACATGTAATTGGGGCTACTGTAGCACTAGCTTCCACCAGTCATATACCAGTCCCTGAAGTCAGGATACAACACATATCACTTTTTGACTAGCTGGGCACTGGATCTCATCAAACACTCATCGAATCCTTTCTAACCAAAATTCTGCTCTTTCTGATTCCTCTAGTGTAGTACCAAAGAATTTCTATGCTTCATGTTTCCTGATTTCTCTGCTATAGGAGCTTTAGGAGCCATCATCCATTATAAAATTTGAGCCATATCCTGAGAAAGTTTTAATAGTGCTTCCTCATAAACAGCAATTACAGGTATATCACCCTGTGTAGAGGCTGAAGATTTTGGATTAGAACGGTTTGTCCTTGCAGGCAAATTACTTTCAACAGTCTCCTCTCCTGCTTCTCTAGACCCCTTCATGATCAACTATTTATAAGAAAACAGGGGGCAATCTGCATGAGGCCAACATAATACACATTTTATACATGCATGTCCTTAAACTCTTAGTAGCCAGAATCGCCTAAACCTAGTGCTCTGATACCAAAAATGTAATGACTACCTTAGGATTTTTTATTGATATATCCATGTTCATCATTATCATATATTTGTCATACTGTGTATATAGTCATTCGCGATATAATCTAGTTTGCACAATTAACATGTTAATTAATATACTATCAAATTTTAACATCACATTAGACAACATTTATATGTAAAAATGAACTACTACTTCTCTTAAACTTTACAACTGGTTTATGTCTTTACAACTACTTGATTTAGTACAAAATGGAAATATACTAAGACAAAAGCAAAAGGTGATATCTTCATATTTTGACTCTTCTTAGGGTTGGCCTTGTAGCTGTAGATCTAGCCCCTGTTGAAGAGTCTCAATTGGAGTACCTATACGGATAAAATCTGTGCTATGCTATATAGCTTAGTAGAGAACAGTCAATATGTGAACAATCACTTACAGCGGTCATTCCCAAACACATAAACATGCATTCATATAAGGATTTTTTTTCATTTCTAATTAATAACAAGGTAACATGTTCCACTACATTGCTTATAATACAATTAAAAACATGCATATCACATCACTAGTTTATCATTGTTTTACCAACACACTTATTTCTTGTGAATGCCTGTCTAAGTCCTGTAGGTGTGGATAACGGATGCTTGGATACCCCGTAGGTATCGGTCATAAGAATACACTAAGATAGTATTTCTTTGGATACCCGAAAGTATCAAACCTGTAAACCCAAACGGGATCAAAACTGTGGTCCCAAAAGAGGATAAACTAGGGATCCAAACGGGATCAACTATAGCAGCTGCAATTATAACCATATAGGTATGCCTAGCTATCCACAAACAAGATCCAATGCAGGCATTATATCCATTATCATGTTACTTATTTAATGATGGGAATACTTTATTGTATCGCATAATTTCACAAGGCTAACATAAAATAAACCATTGCATTAATATAGTTTGATTATCATCTTATATATATCTATGATCTCATATAAAACACTAGTATGCTATAAGTTTATCTTCATACACCTAAATATGCCATATGCATTAACTTAGCTTTTAGGTGACAACATAGTTCATACACATTTAGTGCTATAATTTATCCTTATTTTTGTATTTAGGATAATCTAAAAATGTTTAGGGAGGTTGGGACAAGCTTTAGTAGTCTTCCAGCATCTAAAAATCAAGGTTAGAATAAAATAGGGGAGGGTTACGATCATCACCTAATAGGTAGTAACCGTGATATAGGTGCAGTATCGCTTTCGGACTGATTTTTGAACTATGTCACGGTCAGTATAAATTTTGTGCTAACCATGAGGCTTATTCTGCCAAGAGACAAATTCCCAAGTTCAGTTTGTATACACTTTTAGACCTACAAAATGGTATTTTTAGCTAAAGTGGCATGCTACAAAGTTGTTTCCCTGTGTCTCTAGTTTTTAAAACATAAAAAAATCACTCTATTTAAACATGTAAATCTCCATATATTCAATAAACAACATAGACTACTTCCAATGACAGGCAGCCCCCACAAGCACAATTTTCACCATCATGCAATAAGACTCAGCTTTCGAGTTCTTCATATGAAATAAAGATATATGAATCTAATTTCTACTTTAACTAGAATTACTTAATTTAGATTTATGTAGCTTTAGTTATAACTAAAACAATTAGGATTGGTCAAGTGAACCTTAGAATAGTTTTTACTAGTTTCAAGAGCAATCTTCCTATTCTGGTTCTCAATCATTATTAAGCTCAATTTCCATGAGAATAACTTAATCTAACATCAAATATCTCATTTCTTATATCACATGTACAATAACAAACCCAAATCATGATAAGTTCCCATACCTTTTTTATGGTGTTCACCTTCTTCAACTTCCTCCTCCTTCCTTCTCTTTTCCTCTGCTAGTTTACCCTTCTACATAGAATAGATCCATATGGTATTATAGCATAAAAGACTTATATATTCTTTCTCAATTTAATTATTAAATAAAAAGAAATAAATAAGAGAAAAATAGGAAGTCATTACCCTAAAATGGTAACCTCTAAATTCTCTCTTTTAGCTAATGGAGTTGCACCTTTTAGGGGATGTTTAAGGGATAGTTAAAGGTTAAGAATGGGAGAAAATGGCTGCCTTAAGTGGGTTTGAAGTGGCCGGCCATCACACCTACATTTTCCTTGAATTTTCTTCATTTTGATCTTTTTCAAGATTGTTTTTAAACCACTTCTTGTCCCAATTTTATATTTCTACCTCTAAACTTACTCTTTCTCTTTTCAATTAAGTCCCCAAATTTATGCATTTTTCATAATTATCCACATACATTGCTTAATTTAAAATGACCATGTTACCCCTCCCCTTTTACAATAATTACTTTTATGCTCTTACTTGCAATTTACTAAACACACACACAGTGTTCATAATCATATTTAAGCACACGTATGCATTCTTCCAAGATCTAAATAGGGGTCTC
This sequence comes from Excoecaria agallocha, assembly GCA_037975025.1. Lineage (NCBI taxonomy): Eukaryota > Viridiplantae > Streptophyta > Magnoliopsida > Malpighiales > Euphorbiaceae > Excoecaria > Excoecaria agallocha. Next base: position 110,553,681 of record CM075807.1, read on the forward strand.
ACACTAATTAACTGATATTTTTCAATCACTATTACAATACTGCTCCATCATCAAAGTATTTAAGAAATCAAGGCCTCTTATTGAATCCGACAGCTTTTTATACAAACTTATTCCTCCAAGTACTAGTTTCTCAAGCAAACTAATAGTGGTATTGAATTCAAAGAGATGACCTTTTATATTCCAATTCGCTGATAATTCAAGAGTTTGTATGTGACGAATTTAAAAAAACCCTAATTAGAAATTCACCATATAGATTACAGCAACACAAGCTTAAGGTTTTCAAAGAAGATAAATTTACCAAAATATTAGGTACGGTTGATGATATATCCACCAAATTAAGTTTGACATCTTCCAAGCTGGTTAGATTTTGAATTAAGGTTCCAAATCAAGATTCTCGAGCAATAACTATTCTTTATTAGACAAATCAAAGCAAGAGAAGTTTGAAAGTTCAAAAATTTTTGAAGGGATTTGCTTGAAAAAATAAGAAGGAGAGAGATTGAGAGAGGTTAGGGCTTGAAACTAGACCAACGCAAATGGTAACTGTGAATAATTAAAATTTTTGAAGGCAAGGTTAAGGCTACGGAGATGAATAAGATGAGAGAGGCTTGTGATGGAGTTAATTAAAACCATAAAGACGGCTACTATTGAGATCAAGACTTACAACATGACCGGTGCTGATGTCACATCTAATTCCATTCCATAAATAGCAATCGCTATCGTTTCCATTAAGCTTCTATTATTCGATATTTGGATAAGCAAGATGGTGTATTGAAGATTGCTTATCAATTGTCAAACTCTGCTTAAATAGCAACAAGGTAGATATTTCATCGACATGGCATAATTTTGATGAAATGGGTGAAGGATTGAACAATAAAAGCAAGTTTATAGAGGATAAGAGAATGAGAAAGGATGAAGATGACACCATTTTTATGATTCAAATTGGGTTAATCAATCTTGAAATTTTTATGCATATATATACAGCCTACTACGAAAGCATTGTATGAAAACTTTGATCATATTTGCCAGGTGTTATCCGCTAGTAGCACCGTAATTCATTGAAAAGAGGAAAAGAAAAACTCATATTTTAGTTACTGAGCTATTAACATGTTTACATGTTGGCATTTCCATATTAAGAAACCTTTTGCTTACTATGTGTTTATGGATGTCACCATCCTCACCTATTTAATTTCCTTTTCTTTTTTTTTTCTTTTTCATTATTATAACTTGGTAAAATCTATAATTTAGTCCCTAAACTTTAACGTTCTTATACATTGGATTCCTATTCTTTCAAATTATATATTAGATCCTTTAATTTTTATGTATTTACATATTTGGTCCTTATACTTTCAAAATTACATATTAGATCCCTAAACTTATTTATTAGAATATATTAAGTCCAAATGGACGGTAAAAATAATAGCGTTCCGTTAAAATACACGCGACTTTAACAGCCTTTGTATTATACTATTATTTGCACCGTCAATTTTGGACTAAATGTGTTCTTCTCAAAAAGTTCGAGGACTCAATATGTAGTTTTAAAATTATAAGGATCCAATGTGTAAAATTGTAAAAGTTAAAGGATCCAAAGTATGGGTTTTTCCTTATAACTTTGCATCAATTAATACCATGTAAATATAATAACTATAACTCTTTTTTTAATGGTTTTCATTTATTTTTGAAGTCATGGATTCATAATGTTGGCATAGCCTTTATTTAATGATATAACTAGCTTCTAAGAAAATATCAAAATTCTTTATTTTTATATCTTTTATATGCTTCCTTTTGTGCAGTTTTTATTAAATGTTTCCTTTTATATGTTGCTATTTGATTATATTTGCTATAATATCTTTAGAAGTTCAGTACACTAATGATATTGCAACAAGTATGACCTCATCTCAAATGCAGCTATAGGAAATAAGGGGTGTTCTGAGATCCGCCAAATTCTAGTGGCAAAAATGAGGCAAACTCTTGTTCATATTTGGCACTATTGTTTTGTTCTATTTTTATTTATTTATTTTTCAATTTAATTGATGTGCATTTCAATCTTTATTTCCATTTCAATTTACTAAACCAGAATTAAAATAACCATTTGGAATTTGGTATACTGTCGGTATACCAAATTCCAGAATCAAAATTTTCATCTAAAATTTGGTATACTAGGTATACCAGCCGATATACTAAATTTTAGAATTAAAAAACCATATGGAATTTAGTATACCAGTAGGCATACCAAATTTTAGAATTAAATTTTTCATCTGGAATTTGGTATACCAGTTATACCGGTCTACTAAATTTCAAATTCCAAAATCAAAATTTTCAAATGGAATTTGGTATATCAATCGATATACCAAGCATACCAGCCAATATACCAAATTTCAGAATTAAAATTTTTATCTAAAATTTGGTATACCAGCCGATATACCAAGTGTTCTAACCAGTATACCAAATTCCAAAATCAAGATAACCATATGGAATTTGATATAACAGCCAGTTTATCAAGTATACTAACCGGTATATCAAATTTCAGAATAAAAAATATGATAGTTTAATTAATCCTATTTTATACCCACACATGTTCATAGTTGTAAACATTTAGAATTAATTATCCTTCAACTTGAAAATATTAAAATTTGTTATAATCATTTCATTCTCCATTATGTTTAGATTAATCAAGATGTACACTTTTAATAGTACGATAATTCTAATAAAAACAAAGTATTGTCTTATTTTGCAGCATTTCTAAAAGTTTCCTGATTATATCCAAATTCTTTGCATTTTTCACACCTCACTTTCACCTTTGTTTCCCATAATGATTTGATTATTCTCTTCTTAGGTCTCCTGTTTTAATTCTCCCAATAAATAGTAGCACAAGTTCCTCTTCTGTATTGTTGGAAAGAATATTAAACATAAATCAAGTTTAATTATCTAATTTCAAAATTAATCAAATGCTAGAAATAAACATATGATTTAAATAAATATGTAAAAATATTTTAATTCAAATGTCAATTCTCATATCAAAACATTCATGTAGGCATTTTGACAAAAACTTTGTAAACAACAAATGAAACAAAAGGTTATGAGAAATATGAGAAAATTCAAAATAGATTTGTAATTAAAGACGGCATATTAATCACAACATGCATCTATTACATTTGATGATATGACCGATCAAACCATCTCCCAATAAAATAAAAAAGTAAAAAAAAGTAAACAACTCCAATGTGCCAACCAAATTGGATGGAGACAAATTATTGAAGTGTAGATGTCAAACATTATAAGGAAATAGAGTAAAAATAGGGAACAATGAACACAAAATGCAAAAATTTAGAAATAAGAAAATTTCTATAGTAAGTTTGAGAAAGCATTCATGTTTATCAAATGTCATGAGGTATATATAAATGAAAAAATGGTAAGCAATGAGCCATTTGGCATGACAAATCAGTTGAAACATCATAAATCATTAATCAGCACAATGTGAACTATATAAACAATTTCTCTACTAAAAAGACATGCTAGCAACAAAAACTAATCAAGCACACATAGCTGGCAAAATTTGCCCTGGTAGAGAAAGAGATATGCAATGAAACCATTATGATCGTTTACTATGTAAAAGGATGTATAAAGTAGGCAAAAATACAATGTTCAAGCAATTACTCCTCAAGATGAGTGAATAAAGTGAAAAGAATGATGAGCAAGTAGACCAGACCTCATTATGCTTGAAAAGGGAAATTTTCAAACATATAAATAATCTTGCTTGACCCTCTTTTTATGAGTTGGAAAATTTTCAAAATTGTGGAAGAGCGTTGAGCTTATATCTAAATTAATTTAAATTATCTATCTATTAAAAGGCTCTAATTGAACTTATATTCTTCTAGATTCTTGCAATTACTTTTATGCAGTGGTGCTAGTACCTAAAAGATCAATGGCATCTTCTTCTTCAAGGTTACCCAACACCCAATTTCATTTCCCGAATACTTTATCTTTTCTCCTTACTCTTTCTTGATATTCTAGAAGAATAACAATTAATGAACTGACCAATAACCAAATGATTAATGCCCAATCATATCCATGAACATTTTCACTGCCATATTTATCTCCCAAATGCTTAATTCTAGTGAAAAATGCAATGGCTCCAGTAACAATAGTACATCTACTGAATCTAGTACGAAGGCATATTTTTAAAAAAGAAAATAAAAAAAATAATTTTAAAAGGGGAAAAAAGGAAGGGGTAATTAATAATAGAACTTTTTTTTGGGTATTTTTGTGAAACTCACATAAGGAAATTGCTCAATCTATTAGTTTATCAACCTTTCCTTTTAGAGGAATTTACACGAAATACCCTCTTTTTAACATTAATTTTTTAAAATGCATCCTCCCTATTTAAAAATTTAATTAACTTTTATTAATTTTTTTTAAAAATGGTTATTTTTTGTTTCAAACCCTAATTAGTTATTCACATCTTTATCTTTTCCCCAAGCATCAATTACTTTATCGTTCCCTTGCTCCATCATTCTTTTGCTTAGTCATTCTCTTACTCCATCATTCTTTTGCTCCAATTACTTGATTGTTGCCTTTTATTAATCTGTGGTTTTCTTTTCTCATCTCTTTATTTATTTTCTATCAAGTAAGTACTTTTTTATGTCAATCTTCTATCATTTTTTTCTCATTTCATTGAAATTTTCTAGTAAGATTGTAATGACTATACTAGACTAACCTGATTCTTGTTACTATTTACATTTCATTAATCCATAATACATGGAATTATAGCAATCTATTCAACTATCATGTATCATAACATGTGAATTATCTGTTAAGGATGTATATAGATATATATACTAAACAAGTCATATAAGTTTAAGTCTATTACATTAAAACTATGCTGGGTTATAATTACAGAACTTGATAATCACATTACTCTAATATAAGATACATCATGATCTAATCAAAAAGATACAAAAATGAACCTCATACATCAAAATGATTTTTCCTAATCTAATGTTGGCTTTTGAAGTTGTTGGCTTTATCCCTGAAGAAAAGGTTTAACCTGCGAACCTACATGGATAAATACCTATGCTAAGCTATAAAGCAATATGTTGATAACCACTCACAATAATACAATAATAGTATCAAAGGAAATGCATTCATTTTAACAATTAACAATATTAAATATATTATTAAAAGCAACTATAGCAACAATATATGAATTATCTAAGTATAATAAAATAATATAACTCATTCCTTATTTAACATTAGTATGTATGTATGTTAATTATTCTTGGAAATTGCCTGCTTAAAATCGTGTGGGTGTGGATAACAGGTGTTGTGAATATCCGAAGATATCAAACATATAAATACCTTAAGGTTTTAAATCTGTGAACCCAACCGGGGTCAGAACTATGGTCCCAATAAGGACATACTGTGGACCCATATGGGTCATACTATAGCAGCTGCATCTATAACCCTATAGGCATGCTTATCTATCCACCACCAAGTTTTACGTGCAGGCAATAAATCATCTCAAATATGTCATTAATTTATATTAAGGCATTTCAGTATAAGATAAACTAACTCAAATTTATCATCATATAGCTTACAGCTAACAGAGTGTAACCAACAGTTACCAATAAATAGCTATTATAAGCATTCATGCATCCATATTCAAGCAATCATGTACATATACTAAGTAGTATAATACTTTTCCTTTATGTTTCTTTTCAATTCATATTATTAAGGGGTATATTACCCTATTCTTTAAGTTCAAAAATGATTTACAAGCTTAGGAAGGGCTTAGATAGGTTTAGACATCAAATGGAATCATAAAATTCCAGGTATTAAAACATAAAGGAAGGTCACGGTTACTACCAAATTCATGGTAATCATGACCCAAGTTAGGTAATAAGGGTCACGGTTACCACCCAATTTATAGTAATCGTGACATAGGTTGTACTTCAATTCTGGACTAAATGCCAACTACCTCACGGTTACTAGTCCTTGGATGGTAATCGTGAAGTAAAGCTATGAGAAGGGATCACGGTTGCTACCAATATCATAGTAACCATGAGCTAGGATGGATTTTGGATCTGGACACCTCATGATTACTAATGAAAACCCAGTAACCGTGATGCCCTAATCTGCCTAATGGTAGATTTCCAGTCCCGAGTTCAACGCCAATTTTGACCAAATAAACAGCATTTTCAGCAAATATGTCCTCTAAAAAGTTATAGGCCTATGGCTCTAGTTTCCAAAACACCAAAAATAATCTCAATCAGACCTGTAAATCTTCAGATATGCAAATAAAACCATAGATTGATCCTAAAAATGGGACAACAATCACAACCAGAAATCAACACAAATGTTCACTCTCATACATTGAAAATTAGTTCCTGGTTTCTTTTAAAAAAATCAAGATATATGAGTCTATTTTTTATAACAACTAGAATTTCTCAATTTGCATAACTATAGCTTAAGATATAGCCAAAATAGTACAAACTGGTCCATTGAGTCTTAAAACAGATTTTTGTATCTTTCAACACAATTTGCATATTTCATCTCTAAACCACTTCCAAGATTAAGATCAACCCATATAACATATAATAGCAGCAATAAAGACATCTCTCATGTAAAAACAGCAAGCACACACACATGTAATCATGCAAGTTCTCATACCTTTTTAAGGCACCAAATCTCTTCACCCTTGAATTGCTTCCTTTCCATTCTTTTTGCTAGCTTCTCCTTCTATGAAATAAGAACACCACCATGAAAACCCATAACTCCATTTAATGAACAACATACATCAAAAGAAGAGATAAAGATACCTTATAAACAAAACTAAATAAATCTTCTTTCTTCTTGAAAAAATCCAAGAGATCTAGAGAGATACTTTAGGGTTAAGATAGGATGAAGATGAATGAAGAAATCCACCTTGCTTTGGCTGGCCACCTCTCAAAATATCTCCCTTTCTCTCCTTTTCTATTGGGCCATTTGTCAATTATATGGCAAAATTGCTTTTTGGTCCTCAACTTTCCTTTATTTCTAATTATGCCCCAAGACTAACCTTTTCATCTTTCAATTAGGTCCTTATCTATTCATTTACATTTAATTTAAAATAGACCCTAATTATTAATTAATGAAAGATTCTTCTAGGGTATTAGGAGAGGCATTACAACTCTCCCCCCCAAAGGAATTTTATCCCCGAAATTCATACCTGTATTGAAGAGCTATAGGTATTGAGCTTGCATGACTGCTTATGGCTCCCAAGTAGCTTCCCGTATACCATGGTGTTGCCATAATACTTTAACTAGGAGGATCATTTTGTTCCTCAATTGTCAAAATTTCTTGGCTAAGATCGTCTTAGGCTCCTCATCATATGTGTAATCAAATCAGACACTGATGTCTTGCACTGGCACGATATGCAACTCATCTTATCAATACCGTCAGAGCATAGAAACATGAAAAATATCATGAAGCTTTGAAAACTCATTGAGAAGATCCAGTCTATATGCTACCAGTCCAACACGTTCCAGAATTTCACAAGGACCTATAAATCTAGGACTGAGTTTTCCTTTCTTTCCAAACTGCAACACCTTTCTCCATGGGGATACCTTTAAGAACATTTTATCTCCAATTCAACACTCAATGTCCTTTCTTTTTAAGTCCGTATATGACTTTTGTCTATCACTTGCTTCTTTTAATCTTTGCTTGACAAGTTAGATTTTCTCTTCAGTGTCCTTTATAATTTCGGGACCTGTCAATTTGGTTTCAGCTAACTCTGTCCAGCAGGAGGTAGTTTTATATTTTGGACCATAAAGTGCTTCCTAAGATGGCATACCAATGCTAGTTTGATAGCCATTATTGTACGCAAATTTTATTAAGGTCACATATTTATCCCAACTCCTGGGAAAATCTAAAACACAGCCTCTCAGTATTGATGGAATATGACATGGTATGAACATGGCAATCACGCAGCGGAAAAACAACAAAAAATGATCATACATGCCAAAGAATTCCATGACAAGAATCGAAACATGTAATTTTAGGGTTTTTTAAACTTACAACTTTGGATGCCTTTTAAAACTTGAGTTTGGTGATGACCAGCAACCGAGATTACTTTATCCACCTTAGATATTGATCACCAATGCCAAGGAACAGCCTTTTATGCCACTCCCTCTATTCTCACACACACAATTGCACCGACAGCTTAAAATCGAGATTGCTAGCTCTCTTTTAAAGTATTGTGTAATGAAAATGTATTGAAGCTACAAAATTGATTTTGCACTTCTCTAGGGTTGCTATTACTACCCAAGATCACAAGAGAATGAGGAACTATCCTTTCTCCTTGTGAAAAAATGGCTAAAAGAAATTCTTGAGAGAGAGAGAGAGTTCACGCAAAAACCATAGAATAACTTAAGGTTTTTGTTTTCTCTCTCATTCAATATATATCCTTTTATTTTAAGTGATAAATCTAAAATCAAATACTTAAAGATAATTAATTTTAGCCTTTATCACTTCTTTAAAATAAGAGATATATATTGATTTAAATTCTTTTGAATTAATCCAAGATTAAAACATAAGACATATTAACCAAATAAATCACTTAATTAATATATACCATGTGCCGAAATTCCTTTGATTTTTCTCTAGGAATTTCGGCCACCAATATTCATAATTAAGAGATTTAATTTGATAATAAGTCTTTTAGGCTTTAATACTCAATTAATTAAATTCATATAAGACATTTAATTAATTGAAATTAAACCTTGTGGGCTGAATTTTTTTTCTCTCTCATGGGCCAAGGTCCAATAGCAATCTAAAACCCATCACACACATTAATTTGACTTTAATTAAAAGCCTAAATTAATGCCCAATACTTTATTTAAATATTTTAAGCCCAATGCTCTGTGTGCGATCCTATAGGTTCATTTAATGTTGGCAATGAATTAATGAATTAATTCAAAGGCTATATATATTCTCTAGCAAGATATTATAGCATTCCAAATTAAATGAAAATGCATATGGCATTTAGTGACCTAATGCAATTTTGCATAGTCCCTTACCCATAAATATCAGAATTAATATAAGGCATGGAACTAGTCATCCTTATATATATTAATTCCTTTCTTGATCTTCCAGTGACACTGAACTCTCAGATAAATAATGATTACTCATTATTTCATCTCGGTATGGCCATACACTTCTCAGTTCACTAATCAAGTGGCCAATGATATTTTTCTCTCTTATCGAGAGGGGTAATCCCTTCACTTTTCTCATGCTCTCTAACATGAATCAATGCATACCCAAGCATACCCGTACTTGTCACTCTGTTACGAGCACGTTAGGTGTATGTCAAAGCACACATTAATTCATAAAGAGTTTCATAGAGATTTTAGGTCTAAGAACTCTGATACAAAACTTGCATATGAGAAACACTTATGACTTGTACCATGTAGTATTCTCATGAGCGGATCGAATCCAGATACCATGTTCTTTAACATGTATCTATGATCTCTGATTAACACTCTTGTCCTAATGATCCGTAAGACAGAACTCATAATATCAGAAAGAGCATACTAATCTTAATTCATTGTTATTCCCATAACAATGACTGACTAGGGATATTTAGAATGATGTCTCATTTGTTTCAAGGTCTTACAACCATGTGCCTCACACATGATAACTTAAACCAAAACAACATTCTTGGATAGTTCTATCAATTGATATGCACAGTAATACAATAGATAAAACATATGCCTCATTTTATTAATTCAAAATGTTTTATTACAATGCATTGGGGCTAGGGCTTACACTAACAAGTATGTCTTCTAGTACTTGTATAATCCTTTCTGACTGCCCATTTGTCTGAGGGTGAAAAGTAGTGCTAAAATGAAGCTTTGTCCCTAAAGCTTGTTGTAGCCTTTTCAAGAATCTGGAAGTAAATCTTGGATCCTGATCTGAAATGATTGATATTTATACCCCATGCAATATAACAATCTGGTCTATGTACAATTCAGCCAATTTGTCCATTGAGTAATTAGTTTGGACCGGTATAAAATGAGCCACTTTTGTCAATCTATCTACTATGACCCACACAGCATCATGCTTCTTCTGAGTAGTCGGTAAACCTATGACAAAATCCATGGTAACATTGTCCCACTTCCATTAAGGAATGGGAAGGGGATTTAACAGTCCCAAAGGAAGTTGATGCTCTGTTTTTACTTGTTGACATGTCAGGCATTTAGAAATGTACTCAGTTACATCTCATTTCATACCTGGCCACCAGTAAAACTATTTCAGATTTCGATACATCTTGTTGCCACCAGGATGCATGGTAAATACAATGTTTTGAGCTTCTTGCAATAAAGCTCCTTTCAACTCTTTAACATCTGGTACACATAATCCATTTCGATAATAGAGACCACCATCAATTTCGATTGAATAGTCTGTTGGGCCCCCTTTATGCACTAATTAAGCCATTTACTGTAGCTTTTCATCACTTGCCTATGCATCAATTACTGACTATCTTAGATTAGGTCGAGCTCGTAATTGAGCTATCAAGGCTCCATCAGATGCAAACCTCCAATTACAATCTTGTAACAAAAGGGTCGCCATCATCTTCCGACTCAGTGCATCTGCCACCATATTTGCCTTTCCTGGATGATAATCAACTATGCAATCGTAGTCTTTAAATAATTTTAGCCATCTATATTGCCTTAGATTGAGATCTCGCTGGGTAAGCAGATATTTAAGACTTTTATGATCTGTATAGATTCTGCACTTCTCACCATAGAGATAATGTCGCCATATTTTCAAGGCAAAAATGACAGCTGCCAATTCCAAATCATGAGTCAGATAGCTCTATTCATGAGACTTTAACTGTCTTGATGCATAAGCCACTACTTTATCTTCCTGCATCAACACACATCCCAAGCCATTTTTCGATGCATCACTATACATAGCATATTCTTTACCTGATATTGGCTGAGTAAGAACTGGGGCTTCAGTTAGCATCTTCTTTAGCTGCTTAAAACTTGCCTGACAGCGATTTATCCATTCAAATTTAATTCCTTTTCAAAGCAACTTAGTAAGTGGGGAGGCAATGACTGAAAAACCTTTCACAAATCGTCTATAATAGTCGGCCAAACCCAAGAAATTTTTGACTTTTGGCATATTCCGAGATGGCCTCCAATTTACAATAGCTTCAATCTTTTTATGGTCCACCCTGATGCCTTCTGAAGACACCACATGCCTAAAAAAAAAACTTCCTTTAGCCAAATTCACACTTACTTAGTTTAACATATAGCTGCTTTTTCTCGTAAGATTTGTAATACTATACTAAGGTGTTCCACATGCTCCGCTTTATTGCGAGAATATACCAGTATGTCATCGATAAATACCACCATAAACTGGTCTAAATAGGATTTAAACACCCTATTCATCAGATCCATGAAGGCTGCTGGTGCGTTAGTCAACCCGAAAGGCGTTACTAAAAATTCATAATGACCATATCGAGTTCTAAAAGCAGTCTTCTGAATATCTACATCCTTGACCCACAGTTGATAATATCCCGACCACAGATCAATTTTAGAAAATACCCCATCACCTTTTAACTGGTCAAATAGATCTTAAATCAGGAGTAAAGGATACTTGTTCTTCACTGTTACTTTGTTGAGCTATCTATAGTCAATGCACATTCTTAGGGTGCCATCCTTCTTCTTGACAAACAACATCGGTGCGCCCCAAGGTGAAACACTAGGCTTGATGAAGCCTTTATCTAACAGCTCTTGTAATTGAACTTTTAACTCTTTCAACTCTGATGGCACCATTCGGTATGGTGCTCTAGAAATAGAAGCAGTTCCAGAAAGAATTTCTATAGACAACTCTACTTCTCTCTCTGGTGGCAAACCCGAAAGTTCTTCGAGAAAAACATCAGGAAACTCATTGACTACTAGAATATCTTAAAGATTAACTATCTCTCTCTTAGAATCAAGTACCAAAGCCAAGAATGCTACACATCCTTTTCTAAGGAACCGCTTCGCTTTCATGGCAGAGATAACATTAGCTAAGGGTTTAGATTTAATACCCTGAATCAATGTCTCTTTTTCCCCGGTGTCCTTAACTACTACAGTTTTAGCTTTACAATTCACTATGGCTTGTTATCTAGACAACCAATCCATACCCAAAATTACATCAAATTCATGAAAAGGTAAAACAATTAAATCAACTAAAAACTCTCTCCCTTGAATCATAATAGGGTAATTTCTATATATTTCATTTACACATACACTGTGGCCTAGAGGACTGATTACACATATATCATAACTCAAATGATCTACAGCAGATACATTTCTACCCAAATCCCCATTAAAAATATACGAGTGAGTAGATCCTGGGTCTATAAGTAATGCACATCAGTATCAAAGAGAGAGAATGTACCGGCTATGACCTCAGGAGCATTAGCCTCTTCTAAAGCTTTCATGGCATAAGCTCTGAAAGAATGTGTAGGAGTGAATGGTCAATCCACTATTTCAGAAACATTCCTGGATTGTGCTCTAAACTGACCCGATCCACCTCTGCCTCTACCATGACCTCTACCTAAAGAGGGTGCGTTAGAAGCTCCTTTGTTACTTTATTGACTGGAAGCTTGCTCCTACTTCATAGGATAATTTGCCATTAGATGCTTTATGCTGCCACATGTGAAGCAAGCACCAGTGAGCATTCTGTAAGTACCCTAATGTCGCCTATAATAGTAGGTATACTCTAGAGCTTGGCCTTTGGCCTATCCTGATAAAGTGTCCCTTCCAGAGTTAGCTAAAGTAAAAGTTCCCTATTGTCTACCTCTAGATGCAGGGCAGTTACCAGACTCAGCTAGCTGATCTCCTAAAGTCATTCTCGATCGTTTCCCTGTTGATGAACCACCCCGAGAGAAGCTTTTTCTTCTTTGCTCTCTTTCTCTTTTGGCATTATCCTCTTTCAACCCGAATAGCTGCTTGTACCAATTGATGATAGTCCATCGGGTGTAAAGAGATAGGCCCTATCAAGTGCTCCAGGATTCAGTCATTCAACCCGTCTTCAAACTGGCGACACTTGAAAGTCCCAGTCAGCATGGGTTTTGGTGCATATTTACTCAAATGACTGAATTTTGCTTCATATTCAGCCACTAACATACCCTTTTGCTTTAGTTTCAGAAATTTTTTCAACCTCTCATCCTTATATGCTTCAGTCACATACCTCTTTTTGAATTCTGCTATAAAGAATTCCTAAGAAAGGGAATCAGGTAGCTGAGGTTATGTCTGAACTAGCTTCCACCAATCATAATCTGCTCCCTAAAGCAAGGACGTAGCACAAGTCACCTTTTGATTGGCTGGGCATTAAACTTTTGTAAATACCCATTCCAATCTTTCAAGCCATAGCTTAAATTTCTCAGACTCCTTCCAAGTAGTACCCAAAAACTCCTCTACACCATGCTTTCTGATCTAAGAAATAAGAGCTTTTGGTGCCATCATTCTTTGTAAAATCTGAGCCATATCATAGGAAATTTTCAATAGCGCTTACCCAAGCTCAGCAGCAGCTACACCACCTCGAGTAGATGCAGAAGATTCAGGCTGAAAAGGACTCGATTGTTCAAGTAGATTGCTTTCAGCCGATTCATCTACCACTTCACGTTGTCCCTCCATATCTAACTATATCAAAAGAAACACAGGGATAGCATCTATAAGCCAACATCAACAAAAATTCTATATCTATGAACCTGTAAATTTTTATAGGCCAGAACTGCCTAAACCAAGGCACTCTGATACCAAAAATGTAATGATATACTAGATTAACCTGATTCCTGTTACTATTTATATTTCATTAATCCATAATACATGGAATTATAGCAATCTATTCAACTATCTTGTATCATAACATGTGAATTATCTGTTAAGGATGTATATAGATATATACACAAACAAGTCATATAAATTTAAGTCTATTACATTAAAACTATGTTGGGTTATAATTACAGAACTTGATAATCATACTACTCTAATACATGATACATCATGATCTAATAAAAAAGATACAAAAATAAATCTCATACATCAAAATGATTTTTTGTAATCTGATGTTGGCTTCTGAAGATGTTGGCTTTGTCCCCGAAGAAAAGGTTTAACCTGTGAACCTACACAGATAAACACCCGTGCTAAGCGATAAAGCTTACTGGGGAACAAAATAATATGTTGATAACCACTCATAGTGGTTATCACCAAGCATACAATAATAGTATCAAAGGAAATGTATTCATTTTAACAATTAACAATATTAAATATATTATTAAAAGCAATTGTAGCAACAATATCTGAATTATCTAAGTATAATAAAAGAATATAACTCATTCCTTATTTAACATTAGTATGTATGCATGTTAATTACTCTTGGGAATTGCCTGCTTAAAATCCTGTTAGTGTAGATAACGGGTGCTGTGGATATCCGAAGATATCAAAGATATAAATACCCGAAGATATTGAATCTGTGAACCTAATCGGGGTCAGAACTGTGGTCCCAATAGGGATATACTGTGGACCCATATGGGTCAGACTATAGCAGCTGCGACTGTAATCTTATAGGCATGCCTATCTATCCACCACCAAGTTTTACGTGCAGGCAACAAATCATCTCATATATGTCATTAATTTATATTAAGGCATTTCAGTATAAGATAAACTAACTCAAATTTATTGTCATATAGCTTACAGCTAATAGAGTGTAACCAATAATTACCAACAAATAGCCATTATAAGCATTTATACATCCATATTTAAGCAATCATGTACATATACTAAGTAGTATAATGTTTTTCCTTTATATTTCTTTTCAATTCATATGATTAAGGGGTATATTACCCCTACACTTTAAGTTCAAAAATGATTTACAAGCTTAGGAAGGGCTTAGGTGGGTTTAGACATCAAATAGAATCATAAAATTCCAGGTATTAAAATATAAGGAAAGGTCATAGTTACTACCAAATTCATGGTAACCGTGACCCAAGTCAAGCAGTAAGGATCACAGTTATTACCCAATTTATAGTAACCGTGACGTAGGTTGCTGATACCATGTAAAATATCTATTATTTAGTACGTATTTTCTTTTATTTAAGTAGCTAAGTGTGTATTATTTTGTGTATTTTATGTGTTTATGTTTAGTTTATGTGTTTATTTATGTTATAAGTCAACTTGGTGCAAATATTAAGTAATTTAAGGATTTATAAGGAGGCAGAGGAGGCTCACGAGTCGTGAAGATGCTCACGAGTGACACAGAGGCGACACATTCACGAGTCGTGACGGCATTCATAACTCGGTAGCAAAGAAGCTAATCTTCACGAGTCGAAGGATGTTCACGAGTGGGGCAAATTGTGGGAGTTCACGACTCGTGAAGGCATTCACGAGTTGATCAAGGCACCTGCTTTCCAGCAATGCCACTTTTCAACACCTGATTTCTCAGCCAACCATCAAGACTTTTCAGGGCAACTTCTCATATTGACAACCATTCTGAAGGGATATGTTTGTAGAGTTAATCTCTATAAATATGGCAGTGAAGCTCTGAAGAGGGAATCAAAGAAAATTTATTAGTTTTTCTTAGAACATTTTAGTTATTTTGTACAACATTTTTACTTAGTTTTTAGATGATGACAAAAGAGAAAAGCCAAAGAAATAAGAGATATATCAGAAGGTCTATTAAGAAAGTAAACCCTAGGAAGTGATGATATTTTCTTTTCTCTTATTCATTTTCATTTCAAATGTGTGTTTGGCTAAGTTCTTTTGTACACCACAACTATGTAGTACAATTTATTTTATTTATGTTTATTATCTTTGTGAATGTTTATTTTCTTCATGAATGAAGTATGATTTAAATTCATTTGGGTGCATTAATTTGCTTATTATGCTTGATCACCATAATTAGCATGTTAGTCAATTTATTCACAATAAGAATTGGAATTCTTTGATGAAAAAACAAATAAATTTACTTGAAGCATTAAATTCACTTAGAGATAAGGAATTCAATTTAAGGGGTTTAAGAATTGGCATAGAACTTCATAATTTTTATTTATCTCTATAATGTCATGAGAATGCTTATAGACTCTAAATAAAAACACCTTTAATGACAATGAGAAATGCTTTAAAGAAATTTGGCTAAATTATCCAATCAAGTCATTCATACAATTTTCTTTAATGGTTCTTAAATGAAATTGTTTCTCTTAGTTATAATGTATGTTCATAACATCATTAAAGTCATCTTTCGTCCAAAATTGACTTAAAGTAGTTTAGTCATTAAATTAAATGCATGATTCTTATTTTATTTGTTACCTATCCATCTAATTCTTGTTATTTCAATACAAAATTGCTCTGTTCCCTTTTGAATGATACCCTACTCATCTTATACGCAGTTTAGTGAGACTAAGGGTTCAAATAAATCCCCATCAAATTTTGGCACCGTTGTCAGGGAATGGTTTAAATTAATTTTTATTGATTGAAACAAAGTAGTAGATGCTTTAGGATTGTATGATATTAATTAGTCATTATTTTGATGTATGAAATTTTATTTTTTTGTTTTATTCTTTGTAAAAGTATTAGAGTTTTTGTAATGATCTTAGACTAAAGTTCTTGTGATTTTGTGCAGGGAACTTAGAAGAAAGCAACAAGAGGAACTTAGATTGCAATTAGAAGGAGAACAAAGTGCTAAGTTGGAGGAAAGTCACAATATTCGAAATATGGCGGATCAAGAAAGGATAACTCTTAGAGATTTTGTCATGCCCAATATCTCAAAAAGTTTTGGAGAAATAGTGGCGCCGGCCATCGCCAACAACAACTTTGAGATCAAACCGGTAGTCATACAAATGGTACAAAATAACCAGTTTGGAGGTTTACAAGGGGAAGAACCTTATGCTCATATCTTTGCATTTCTTAATATGTGTGCTGCATTTAAAATTAATGGAGTGAGTAATGATGCTATTAGACTTAGGCTATTTCCATTTTCTTTAAAAGAAAAAGCATAAATTTGGCTTGCTAGTAGACCTAGTGAGACAATCACTACTTGGGATCAACTTAAATAAGCTTTTCTCCATGAGTATTTTCCCCCACATAAAATAGCAAAATTTAGAAATCAAATATCTACTTTTAAATAATTTCCTAATGAAACTATTTATACATCTTGGGAAAGATTTAAGGAACTCCAATGGCAATGTCCTCACCATGGCTTGCCGGATTGGATGATTCCTCAAATCTTTTACAATGGACTAATGAAAGAAAATATAAATATTATAAATGCTGCTTCAGGTGGAAAATGGTTGGAGAAAACTGCTAAGGAAGCTGAAATTTTGTTGGAGGAACTAGCCTCACAAGGCTATATGGGAGAAGAACCCACGATGGCTAAAGCTAAGGGATTTTTGGAATTAGATTTCATTAATCTCTTAATGGCTAAAGTTGAAGCCTTGACTAAGTTGGTAAGTAATTCTCACTCTAATTTTGAAAATGTTAGTCAAGTATGTGAAAAATGTGGTGGACCTCATATGTATGCTAATTATAGTGAGGGGTCTAGTGAGGATGTAAGTTTTGTTCAAGGTAGTTATAATCAAAGGATGGGTCAAAATGCTAATTATTATAATTCTCAATGGAGGAACCATCCCGATTTTTCTTGGTTTAACCCAAATGCCCAATTGAACCCTCCAAATAATAATAATCCTATGACCAAATTACCTAACCCTTCGGCTTTTCCAATTAAACCACCTTTTAACCCCCAACAACCTAAATCCCATTTTGAAAATTTAATGGAGCAATTTGTTAACCATCAAATGACCATTAACAAACAAAATGAGGAACAATTTAAGCAAATAAATACAAAAATTGACCAACTTGTTACCCACAATAAGATTTTTGAAACTCAATTGGCTCAACAAGCCACTTCTAGTGCTAAACCATTAGGCAAACTCCCAAGTTAACCAGAATTTTTGCCTCATGAATCGGTTCAATCTATTATGTTAAGGAGTGAGAAAAAGATTGAGAGTAACATTAGGGCTGATGATAATTTTGTTGTGGATGATGAGCATGTTTTAGATACTAATAAAAATGATGTTGTGATGAAGAAGTCTAATGAATCTAAAGAAAAGATGACCTCATCTAAGGAAGATGACCCTAAAATTAATTTAAATGTTTTACCTTTTCCCCAAAGACTTATTAGAAGGAATCTTGATAAGCAATTTGGCATGTTTTTGAATTATTTGAAAGAATTTACTATAACTATACCCTTTGTGGATGCAATTAAGGATATGCCTTTATGGGCAAAATTTTTAAAAGAAATTGTAAGTCACAAGGGTAAACTTGAAGAACATGGTTATGTTTCCTTAATTGAAGAGTCTAGGGCCATGTATTCTAAGTATCCACCTAAGCTAAAGGATTCGGGTTGTTTTACGGTTCCTTGTCTTATAGGTGGCACACATTTTGATAAGGCTTTATGTGACATGGGTGCAAGTGTTAGTCTTATGCCTTATTTTATTTATAAAAAGCTTGATTTGGGTGAATTAAAGCCTACTAATATGTGTTTATCTATGGCAAATAAGTCTATTTCACACCCTATAGGTATACTTGAAAATGTCCCTACCAAAGTGGGTAAATTTGTAATTCTTGCCGACTTTGTTGTGCTAGAAATGGATGAAGATCCTAAAATTCCTATTTTGTTTGGTAGGCCTTTCTTAATTACTGCTAGGGCTATTTTTGATATGAAAAATGGAAAAATTGTTAGTTTAAGCCCTAGCCCCAATACATTGTAACGAAACACTTGAAATTAATAAAATGAGGCATTTGTTTTATCCTTTGTATTCCTGTGCATATCAATTGATAAAACTATCCAAGAATGTCGTTTCGGTTTAAGTTATCATGTGTGAGGCACATGGATTGTAAGACCTTGAAACAAATGAGATATCATTCTAAATATCCCTAGTCAGTCATTGTTATGGGAATAACAAATAAATTAAGACTAGTATGCTCTCTCTGATCTTATGAGTTCTGTCTTACGGATCATTAGGACAAGAGTGTCAATCAGAGATCATAGATACATGTTAAAGAACATGGTATCTGGATTCGATCCGCTCATGAGAATACTACATGGTACAAGTCATAAGTGTTTCTCATATGCAAGTTTTGTATCAGAGTTCTTAGACCTGAAATCTCTATGAAACTCTTTATGAATTACTGTGTACTTTGACATACACCTAACGTGCTCGTAACAGAGTGACAAGTACGGGTATGATTGGGTATGCACTGATTCATGTTAGAGAGCATGAGAGAAGTGAAGGGATTACCCCTCTCGATAAGAGAGAAAAATATCACCGGCCACTTGATCAGTGAACTGAGAAGTGTATGGCCATACCGAGATGAAATAATGAGTAATCATTATTTATCTGAGAGTTCAGTGTCACTGGAATATCAAGAAAGGAATTAATATATATAAGGATGACTAGTTCCATGCCTTATATTAATTCTGATATTTATGGGTAAGGGACTATGCAAAATTGCATTAGGTCACTAAATGCCATATGCATTTTCATTTAATTTGGAATGCTATAATATCTTGCTAGAGAATATATATAGCCTTTGAATTAATTTATTAATTCATTGCCAACATTAAATGGACCTATAGGATCGCACACAAAGCATTGGGCTTAAAATGTATAAATTAAGTATTGAGCATTAATTTGGGCTTTTAATTAAAGTCAAATTAATGTATGTAATGGGTTATAATATTGCTATTGGGCTTTGGTCCATGAGAGAGAGAAATTCAGCCCATAAGGTTTAATTTCAATTAATTAATTATCTTGTGTTAATTAAGTTAATTGAATATTAAAGCCTAAAGGAATTTAAATTAAATTAAATCACTTATATATTTAATGATGTGGCCGAAATTCCAAGAGGAAAATCAAGGAATTTCGGCACATGCTATATATTTAAATTAAGTGATTTCATTTATTTAAATGTCTTATGTTTTATTTCAAATTTGAATTTAAATTCAAAGGAGTTTAATTCAAAATATATTACTTATCTTTAGGAAGTGATAGAGTTTGAATTAATTATCTTAGGATAGTTGAATTCAGATTAATGACTTGCCAAAGGATAAGCATATATATTAAAAGAAATAAAACCCTAAACCTAATTTTTTTGTGGCATGAATAGTAACTCGTGAATAGTGACTCTATCTCTCTTAATTCTTTTGTTCAATTTTTCACAAGGAGAAAGGATTGTTCCTTATTCTCTTGTGTTATTGAGCAGTAATAGCAATCTAAAGAAGTACAAAATCAAGTTTTGTAGCTTCAAACTATAACCCTTACACAATACCGAAAAAGAGATCTAGCAATCTCGTTTTTAAGCCGACGGTGTAATTGTGTGTGTGAGAATAGAGGGAGTGGCGCAAAAGGCTATTCCTTGGCATTGGTGATCGAGATCTAAGGCGGACAAAGCCATCTTAGTTGCTAGTCATCATCGGAATAAAAGTTTTAAAAGGCATCAAAAGTTGTAAGTTCGATAACCCTAAAATTGCATGTTTCGATTCAATCTTTGGATATGTATGGTATGTATGATAAAATTTTTGTTTTTCCGCTGTGCTATCATGATTATCATACCATGTCATATTCCATCAAAAATATCCCTTGAAGTTAATGGTGAAACAATTGAATTTAATGTATTTGGGATGGTTAAGTCTTCACCAATAGAAGTGGTGAATAGAATTGATGCATATGATGTTCTTGATGAGTGCATTGATAATGTTGTTAATAATTGTGTTAGTCAAAACCCTATTGCACCTTATAGTTTAAATGCAAGTTGTGATGAGATTTTGCAAGTTGCCTCTAACCTTTTTCATCGAGGATTCTCAAAGTTTGAGTCTTTGAGAAAGGATGAGGATATGCCATCAAAGACATCCAAGGAGGAAGTTCAACTTGAACTCAAGCCGTTACCAACAAGCTTAAAGTATGATTATTTGGATTCAAAATTTCAATTACCTTTCATTATTAATTCTTCAATTGATAAGCAAAATGTGAATGCTTTACGTGATATTTTACTTACTCATAGAAATGCCATAGGATATTCTATAAGTGATTTAAAAGGGATTGCACCTAAAGTTTGCATGCATAGGATCTTGTTAAAGGAGGATTCTAAACCTTTAATTGAAGGTCAAAGAAGGCTTAATCCAACTCTAAAAGAGGTAGTAAGGAAAGAAATAATTAAATTACTTGATAATGGCATAATTTATTCCATAACTGATAGTAAGTGGGTGAGTCATATTCAAGTTATCCCTAAAAAGGGTGGCTTAACTGTTATTCGTAATGATAATAAGGATTTAATTCCTACTAGGACTATCACGGGTTGGCGTATGTGTGTGGACTATAGAAAATTGAATAAGGCTACAAGAAAGGACCATTTCCCTTTGCCTTTTATTGACCAACTTATTGAAAGATTAGCTAATTTTTCTTATTTTTGTTACTTAGATGGTCTAAGTGGTTTCTATCAAATACCTATACATCCACATGATCAATCTAAGACAACTTTTACATGCCCATATGGAACTTTTGCATTTCTGTGCATACCTTTTGGATTGTGTAATGCACCGGCCACTTTTCAAAGATGCATGTTCTCTATTTTTAGTGATCTCATTGATCAATGTGTAGAAGTTTTTATGGATGACTTTAGTGTGTATGGCACTACATATGAAAATTATTTATCTAATCTTTTTAAGGTGCTTGATAGATGTATGAAGCATGGTTTGGTGTAAAATTGGAAGAGGTGTCATTTCATGGCACAAGAGGGTATTGTCTTAGGACATTTAGTCTCTAATAGGGGGATTGAGGTTGATCGAGCTAAAATTGAAATTATTGCTAATTTGCTTCCTCCTAAAAATGTTAGAGATGTTAGAAGCTTTCTAGGTCATGATGGATTTTATAGAAGGTTCATAAGAGATTTTTTTAAGATAGCTAAACCTTTGTGCACATTACTAGGCAAGGATGTTGATTTTCATTTTGATGAGGCATGTCTTAATTCTTTTGAAACTCTTAAACATGCTCTTGTCATTTCACCAGTGTTGCAACCACCAAATTAAGAGCAACCATTTGAATTAATGTGTGATGCTAGTAACTATACGGTTGGAGCTGTTTTAGGCCAAAGAATTGATGGGAAGCCTTATGTTATTTATTATGCTAGTAAGTTACTAGATGATGCCTAAATTAATTACTCCACAACTGAAAAAGAACTCTTGGCCATTGTATATGCATTTGATAAATTTAAGGCTTATCTTGTAGGGCAAAAAGTTATTGTTTATTCTGATCATGGCGCCCTCAAGTATCTCTTGACTAAAAAAGATGTTAAGCCTAGGTTGTTAAGATGGATTTTAATGTTGTAAGAGTTTGATTGGGAAATAAGGGATAAGAAGGGAAAGGAAAACTTAGTTGCTGACCATTTATCTAGGTTGACCCAAAGTGTCTTGAAGGATAGTGATGATGGGGTGCCTATTGATGAAGCTTTTCTTGAGGAACATCTTTTTAGTGTTGTTTTAAAGGATGTTCCATGGTTTGCTGATATAGCAAACTATTTAGTAAGTGGTGTGCTTTCTTATGGTCTTGATTATAGGCAAAGGAAGAAATTCCTTCATGCTATTAAGTTTTACTATTGGAAAGAGCCATTGTTATACAGGAAATGTGTTGATGGGTTGATTAAGAGGTGTATTCCTCATGAGGAGGTTAGTGATGTGGTGGCTCATTGTCATTCATATGCTCTAGGAGGTCACTTTGGAGTTTCTAAAACAGCTTTCAAGGTGTTGCAAGCTGGGTTTTGGTGGCCCATATTGTTTAAGGATGTAAAAGCATTTGTGCTTAGTTGTGATAAGTGCCAAAGAATGGGGAATTTATCTAAAAGGAATGAGATGCCCTTAAATGATATTTTAGAGGTTGAATTATTTGATGTTTGGGGTATGGATTTTATGGGACTGTTTCCTAGTTCTTTAGGAAATAAATATATTTTGGTCATGGTTGATTATGTATCAAAATGGGTGGAAGTAATTCCAACCATTACTAATGATGCTAAGGTGGTCAAGAAAATGCTTAAGAAACTTATATTTCCTAGATTTGGAACACCTAGGGCAATTATTAGTAATGGTGAATCTCATTTTTTGTAACAAGGTATAGAGCAATTATTGAAGAAGTATAATGTAACCCATAAAATTGTTACACCTTATCACCCTCAAACTAGTGGCCAAGTTGAGATTAGCAATAGAGAGCTTAAGTGGATATTAGAGAAAATGGTCTCTAGATCAAGAAAGGATTAGGCACTTAAGCTTAAAGATGCTCTTTGGGCATATAGAACAGCTTTTAAAACTCCCATAAGCCTTACTCCTTATCAATTGGTTTATGGTAAATCTTGCCATTTGCCTATTAAAATTGAACATAAAGCCTATTGGGCAACTAGGGGATTAAACTTTGATATGCAACAAGTTGGTAGGAGGAGATTGCTTCAATTGTAAGAACTTGAGGAGCTTCGTATGAATGCTTATGAGAATGCTAAGTTATACAAAGAGAGAACTAAATTATGGCATGATAAGCATGTATTAAAGAAAGAATTTGAGGTTGGTGACTTAGTTTTGTTGTACAATTCAAGATTGAAACTATTCCCTGGTAAATTAAAATTGAGATGGTCGGGTCCATTTAAGGTGATTAAAGCTTTTTTTTATGGGGCTGTTGATATTGCTAATGACAAAGGGGAGGTCTTTAAGGTTAATGGACATAGATTAAAACCTTATTTCAATGGTGATGCATTAGTTCCTGCCCAAACGGTTTCTTTATTGAGTTCATTTTCAACATAAAACATTTTTTGTCTAGGATTAGTTATATTAGTTTAGGTTTTATTTGTTTTATGGTTTATTTTTTATTATGTTT
Organism: Excoecaria agallocha; assembly: GCA_037975025.1. Taxonomy (NCBI): domain Eukaryota; kingdom Viridiplantae; phylum Streptophyta; class Magnoliopsida; order Malpighiales; family Euphorbiaceae; genus Excoecaria; species Excoecaria agallocha. The sequence continues at coordinate 110,577,625 of CM075807.1, forward strand.
TATGTATTTTATAGTTTTAATTTTTATTGTTTTAATTTTTATTGTTTTTATTATCTTATATTTGTTTTGTCTTCTTGAGATTTGGATCAAGATTGATATTTTTTGTAGAAAAGTTGCAGCATAGGGACATATTCACGAGTAAAGTCCAACTCGTGAAGATGTTCACGAGTACTCCAAAAGCAAAAGCTTACCAAATCGTGAACATTTGTTCGACTCGTGCAATACAGGTTCGACTCGTGAGGGGCTTCACGAGTAATACAGAAAGAAAAGTTTACCAAGTCATGAAGGGTTGTCCGACTCGTGAAGATGTGCCACAATCAATTCTTCACGAGTCGTGAGGATTTGTCCGACTCGTGATCCACTATTCCCAATTTTTACCAAGTCGTGATTTAGAGATTATTTCTTTTCTTAATTTGTTTTTCTTCCTTATTTTAACTCTTATTTATTTTACTTAGTTATCAATTATGTGTTAATTTTACTTAACTGCACTAACTTTATTTAAAACAAAGGGGGAAATATTACAAGTGAAATTAGGGTTTTGTGAATCAATGGGACTTTTCACTGTTGATTCATTTTTCCCTCTTCATTTGTTTATAAATACTGCAGTTACCAATTTTTTTCCTTCTTCACTCGTGCACTTGTTTTTCTTTGGCTTTGTCTTTTATTTCTCCTCTCTTACTTACTCTTCTTCTTTGCTACCCATTTGCGTGTGTGTGTCTTCTACATCTTCTTCTTCTTTTACTTCTATGTTCTTGCATTTCTTTTTCCTCTGTCTTTCTCTTTTTCCAACATGGTGAGAACAAAGAATGTATCATCTTCAAAGGGACACCAAGGGGGAGATGAAGCACAGCCTGAAAGTTTCTCAGCCCAATTTGGTGCTCCATTTACCATTTCCTCTGTGCATAAAGGCAATCGCTTCCTTGATCTCAAGGATAGGGCTACCTCGCAATGTAAGTATTTTCCAGACTCTCTCCTTGAACAAGTGGGTATGCTTGATGCTGTAAATGACATGTTATCTCAATGTGGGTTGCTACATTTTGTCAATATGCATGAGTATTTTTATACTGATTTCGTCTTAGAATTTTATACCAATTTGAAGGAAAATGCAGAAAATTCTAGGCTGTTGGAATTTCGTTTAAATGGTATTGATTATCCACTTACTTATTTTATGATGCATCGCATTTTTCGCTTTAAGCAAACTGGATTTTGTGATCCTCCTAAAATTTATCTACCTAATGCATTTTGGAATTTTCTAACTAGATTGACCACACTATTTAGGGCTAGGGAGGCTAAAGTCCATGTTCATCACAGATTTGAAATATTGGATTTTGCATAAGATCCTTGCTTTTGTAGTTTTTAACAAGCCTAAATTTAATAAAGTCTCTCATCACGAGTTATTTTTGATGTGGTGTGTGCATAATCGCAAATTGGTTTGTTGGTCTTATTGGATTTTCAATCAATTAATGCAATGTGTTAGTCGTCCGGAGTCTCCTCTCATGCATGGCCACATAATAGCTGTTATTGCTAGGAGTTTTGACATTGATTTACGTACTTATGATCGTGTCCTTCCATGTTTATATTTTTCCAAACATCTTTTTGTTCGAGGTGAAGTTGTTAATAATTCTTTTCAATTCATTCCACCGCTTTTACGATCTTGTTGGAAGGATCTTGCAGGAACTTCTACTCCACAAGAAGCTGCTGTGGAGAGCACTTCAGATGAGGTAATGCAAGAGGAGTAGGGGCATAGTGATGATATCATGCCTGCTATCCCTAGTGACGAGGCTACTGTTTCGCCTATTGTTGGATCATCTTCAAATACCATTCATTTTATGTTCACCCAATTGATGCAAAATTAGTCCACCATTCAGCATCAACTCACATATTTGGAGCAAGTTACATCACAATTGGTTTGATGTCAACGACGACTTGAGCACAAGGTGGATACCTTCATTGCCCAATCGAGTTATGTGGTGTCCTCTCCTCCACCTTCACCATGATTTTTAGGGAAGTTTTCTTTCCTCTGTTCTTTAGTTTATTTCTTTTTCTTTTTCTTTTTCTTTTTGTTTTGTTTCTTCACATTGAGGGCAATGTTTGCTCTAAGTGTGGGGGAGAGTATGTTGTGTGTTGCATGTTTTGTTTTACATTATAGTTGTATGTGTGTTTGCATTGTTTGTCTTATTCTTCATTTAGACTAAACTTTTCAGTAGGTTTTATTTGAAGTATTGTTCACTTTTTTATATACTATAGGTTGTTATGTTAAGCCATTTGCCTTTTATTCTCATTTTATTAGTTTTTCAAAGCTTTTGGCATGTGTTTTGTGTCTTCAAGTTATCTCTTTTTACTTCTTTTAACATTTTAGACTATTTAGTCTCTTCACTAACTATGCTTTAAGGTTAGGATTTGATCATTTAGTTTAAGATTTTTAGGATTCTAGTTACCTCATGGAAACTATAGCCATAATACTTACCCTTAGGCCCTTTCAGTAATGGATGAGGACTAGTGAAAATGCAAATAGCGAAAAAACAAAAATAAAAAAAAAAGTAAAGCAAGATGTATACTCAAAAGTTCAATAAAGTATGGGATGGAGCGTACAACGCACCCATTACTACATTTTTTTGCTACTCTAATTACATGGGATAAAGTTTAAAAGTATACCCATGATAATATATAAAAAAAAAATACAGTCTAAAAATGCCATGAGATTGGTTTAAGGGTATGAGTGCTTGTTTTTTGTCCTAAAAGGCAACTAATAATCCTAAAATCTTAAGTTTTATGATCAATACTCTCTTGAGCATGGTTAGTTTTGAGACTTTATATTCTTGATTTTGGGATTAGTAAACTTAGGTGACTTGGTAATTTAGAATCCATGTTTCAAGATTTGATTTACTAATATTTTGAGTATTTAAGGTTTTTGATTTCATTTCGATCTTGTTTAAAGTTCATATTGAGCAATGCTTTATAGCATAACTTACTTAGTTTAACTTGGAATTAAATTTTCTCATTATTTTCTCTTGCTTGAGGACAAACAAGGTTTAAGTGTGGGGGAATTTGATACCATGTAAAATGTCTATTATTTAGTGCATATTTTCTTTTATTTAAGTAGCTAAGTGTGTATTATTTTGTGTATTTTATGTGTTTATGTTTAGTTTATGTGTTTATTTATGTTATAGGTCAACTTGGTGCAAATATGAAGTAATTTGAGGATTTGTGAACAAAGCACAGGAGGCTCACGAGTCGTGAAGAGGTTCACGACTCGAAAAAAGATGCACGAGACATGAAGATGCTCACGAGTGACATATAGGCGACACATTCACGAGTCATGAAGGCATTCACAACTCGATAGCAAAGAAGCCAATCTTCACGAGTCGAAGGATGTTCACGGGTGGGGCAAATTGAAGGAGTTCACAACTCGTGAAGGCATTCACGAGTCCATCAAGGCACCTATTTTCAAGCGATGCCACTTTTCAACACCCGATTTCTCAGCCAACCATCAAGACTTTTCAGGGCAACTTCTCATATTGACAACCATTCTGAAGGGACATGTTTGTAGAGTTAATCTCTATAAATATGGCAGTGAAGCTCTGAAGAGGGAATCGAAGAAAATTTATTCGTTTTTCTTAGAATATTTTAGTTATTTTGGACAACATTTTTACTTAGTTTATAGATGATGACAAAAGAGCAAAGCCAAAGAAATAAGAGATATATCAAAAGCTCTATTTAGAAAGTAAACCCTAGGGAGTGATGATATTTTCTTTTCTCTTATTCATTTTCATTTCAAATGTATGTTTGGCTAAGTTCTTTTGTACACCATAATTATGTAGTACAATTTGTTTTATTTATGTTTATTATCTTTGTGAACGTTTATTTTCTTTATGAATGAAGTATGATTTAAATTCATTTGGGTGCATTAATTTGCTTATTATGCTTGATCACCATAATTAGCATGTTAGTCAATTTATTCACAATGAGAATTAGAATTCTTTGATGGAAAAACAAATGAATTTACTTGAAGCATTAAATTCACTTAGAGATAAGGAATTCACTTTAAGGGGTTTAAGAATTGGCATAGAACTTCATAATTTTTATTTATCTCTATAATGTCATGAGAATGCTTATAGACTCTAAATAAAAACACCTTTAATGACAATGAGAATTGCTTTAAAGAAATTTGGCTAAATTCTCCAATCAAGTCATTCATACAGTTGTCTTTAATGGTTCTTAAATGAAATTGTTTCTCTTAGTTATAATGTATGTTCATAACATCATTAAAGTCATCTTTCGTCCAAAATTGACTTAAAGTAGTTTAGTCATTAAATTAAATGCATGATTCTTATTTTATTTGTTACCTATCCATCTATTTCTTGTTATTTCAATACAAAATTGCTTCGTTCCCTTTGGAACGATACCCTACTCATCTTATATGCAGTCTAGTGAGACTAAGGGTTCAAATAAATCCCCATCAGCTGCACTTTAATTTAGGACTAAATGCCAACTACCTCACGATTACTAGTCCTTAGATGGTAACCGTTAAGTAAAGCTACGAGAAGGGATCATAGTTACTACCAATACCATAGTAACCGTGAGCTAGGATGGATTTTGGATCTGGACTGAAAACTGGACTGCCTCACGGTTACTATCAAAAACCTTGTAACAGTGATGCCCTAATCTGCCCAACAGTAGATTTCCAGTCCTAGGTTCTAAGTCAATTTTGGCCTACTAAACAGCATTTCTAGCAAATATGTCCTTCTGCAAAGTTATAGGCCTATGGCTCTAGTTTTCAAAACACCAAAAATCATCTCAATTGGACCTATAAATCTTCAGATATACAAAGAAAACCATAGACTGCTCCCAAAACCAGGGCAACAATCACAACCAAAATTCAACACAAATTTTCACTATCATACAGTGAAAATCAGTTCTCAATTTCTTCTAAAAAATCAAGATATATGAGTCTAGTTTTTATAACAACTAGAAGTTCTCAATTTTCATAACTATAGCTCAAGATATAGCCAAATAGTATAGGCTGGTCCATTGAGTCTTAAAACAGATTTTTGTATCTTTCAACACAACTTGCATATTTCATCTCTAAACCACTTCCAATCTTAAGATCAACCCATAAAAAATATAATAGCAGCAATAAAGATATCTCTCATGTCAAAATAACAAGCATACACACACATAATAATGCAAGTTTCCATACCTTTTTAAGGCTTCAAATCTCTTCACCCTTGAATTGCTTCCTTTCCCTTCTTTTTGCTAGCTTCTCCTTCTATGAAATAAGAACACCACCACGAAAAGCATAACTCTATTCAATGAACAACATACATCAAAAGAAGAGATAAAGATACCTTACAAACAAAACTGACTAAATCTTCTTTCTTCTTAAAAAAATCCAAAAGATCTAGAGAGAGTTTGAAAGAGAGACTTTAGGATTAAGAGAGGATGAAGATGAATGAAAAAATCAGCCTTTCTTTGGCTGGCTAGCTCTCAAAATATCTCCCTTTCTCTCCTTTTCTATTTGGCTATTTGTCCTCAACTTTCCTTTATTTCTAATTATGCCCCAAAACTAACCCTTTCATCTTTCAACTAGGTCCTTATCTATTCATTTACATTTAATTTAACATAGATCCTAATTATTAATTAATGAAAGATTCTCCTAAGGTATTGGGAAGGGCATTACAAAGATGCTTTCTTTTCCATTCATCTATTGAATGTTGATTTATTTGTGAGTATATTTGTGTTTAACTGTGGTAGAATAGGGTTATAATTATTCATGTCTAATTTGATTTTATTAAAGTAATAAGGTTTGTTTTTCATTTATTTTGCTTGTTATTTGATTATTTGGCAAGATTTTTATTAATGATTAAACATTCAATTTTTGGTTAGAAAAACTTGCGTATAACCTGTTCGCTTAAATTTCACAATGCATACACAATTTGCTTCCCTCATTCTCTTTCACAAACAATGAATTAGTTATGTTCCCTTCTATTTTACACATATTTTCATATGCACACACCTTATTTGGCTATGAGAAACTTTATAATATTTTTAATAAATTAAAGGCATGGTCGGGTAACTTATCTTTTTATAGATATATGTTTATATACGACGTATGATTCTTTGAAGTCCAAAACAAGTGAGGAGTCGATGGATAATGCATTAAGGGCATATAGTGTTTTACTTCCTTTTTATTTAGATGTTACTGAGTTTTATAATAGTCATAGGGATATTCAATTTGATCAAGGGGTTTATGCAATAAAGAGATGGAAAGATCCTTTTGATATTATGGATGTTTAAGGGTTGCCCGTGCAAGAAGAGAGGTATATTTTTTTGATTGTAGTGCAGTGATTATAAAAGCAATGATTGTCTTGATTTGTATTAATTTTCTTGTGTTTCAATAGGTTTGTGATTGTGCTGTTTTTTCTTTTTCGTTTGTCGAGTACTTCATAGATGAAAAGAAGATTCCAGCACCAAACTTTGATATGAAAATTCATCAAGCTAGATTAGCAATCTCTTTATATTTTCATGGATTGACGTAGCAACTGTAAAATGTTAAGAGTGATTCGAAAGTACCTCCTAGAAGATCTAAATTGAAGGATGATTCTAAATGTTGTAAAGGAAAGTTTTAGTTTAAAAATGTATTTTAAAGTAGTTGTAAATACTACATGATACATTTGATTAAAAAAATGGTTGTAAATATGATTTTAATTTGTATTTAGATGATATATTCCAATTTTGTAATTTAATATACTACATTTAAATTAAAAATATTTTTTATTTACTTTAATAATATCTATTTATAGCAAAATTCAAGTGTCATTTTTTAGTTCATTGATTATAACATAAAGAATAAGCATGATGAGTACTTAAATGTTGCCTTTTTGGTGTTGCTATTTCATGGTATTTGCACTAATATCTTCAGGAGTTCAATACACTTATGATCCTACAACAAGTCTGACCTCATATTAAATGCAAATATATGAGATAAGAGGGGTGCTGAGATCTACCAAATTCTAGTTGCAAAAATAAAGCAAACTCTTAATTATATTTGACACTGTTGTTTTATTTAATTTTTTATTTATTTTTTTAAATTTAATCGATGTGCATTTTGTTCTTTATTTCTACTTGCAATTTACAAAATCAGAATCCAAATAACCATCTAGAATTTGGTATACCAAATTCTAGATGAAAATTTTCATCTGGAATTTGGTATACCAGCAAATATGCCAGGTATACCAGCCTACATACCAAATTCTAGAATTAAAAAATATGATAGTTCGATTAATCCTATTTTATGCCGACAGCATGTTTGTAACTATAAGCATTTGGAATTAATATTCTTTTAACTTGAAAATAATAAATTGTTAGCATCATTCCATTCTCCATTATGCTTAATTAAAATTCGTATCATTAATCAAGATGTATACTTTTTAATAGTATGGTAATTCTTTTGACAAAAAAAAAATTAAAAGATAAAAAAAAGTATTATGTCCAAATTTTTTCCATTATAATTCTTTCGATTATATCCAAATTTTTTATACTTTTTAAACCTCACTTTCACCTTAGTTTCTCATTATGATTTGATTCTTCTTTTCTTAGGTCTTCCTGCTTTACCTCTCCCAATAGGTGTTAGCACAAGTTCCTCTTCCAATAGTGTTAGAAAGAATATTAAACATTAACCAAGTTTAATTATAAAATTTCAAAATCAATCAAACACTAAAATAAACATATGATTTAAATTAAATATGTAAAAATATCTCAATTCAACTATCAATTCTCATGTCAAAAAGTTCATATAGACATTTTGATAAACACTTTGTAAATAACCAATAAAACAATAGGTTATAAGAAATATGAGAAAATTCAAAATAGATTAGTAATTAAACACAGCATACATCCATTACTATAACAAAATTGGAAAATTTAGGGAGAGAATATGAAAACCAACGACATCATAGCTATGGTGGCATTTATTATTGTAAGAAATCTAATAATTAAACTTATTAATAATTGAATATCAAAATTCTCTCCCATTATATTAATATCCTAAGATGCGATTTTATCCAAATTTAGCATCCAAAATGACACTCAAACTCAAATTTTTTCAAGTTTACATGAACATAGAAATAAGAGATAGAAGCATACCTAACTAGAGATCATCAGTGGAGTAAGAGAACTGGAATAGTAAGACTTATGGAATACTTGAAGAAATGGGAATGAGAAGGAAGAGATGAAAAACATGAAGAATCATTAAAGAAGAGTTAGAGAGAAAGAGAATAATAGGTGGAGAAAAATGTGAAGAAATAAGATGAGAAGGAATAGTGTGTATAAGTAAAATTGTAAAAGATATAAATATGGTATTTTAAAAAAGGGATATTTTTTTAAATGGAAATTTGAAAAAAATATAATTTAAAAAAAGGAGAGAATGTATTTTTAAAAAGTACCTCATTTTTTAGGCATTTTTGTGAAACTCGCTTCCCTTTAATACTAAAGGATAAATATTTTAAAAAGGCATAACTAATTTCTTCCTTTATTTCATTATGCCTGTGGACGTTTGTTTCTCATTTCAATTTTCTTTTATGCTAGTTGATATTAGTTTAACTATTATTTCAATTTTAATTTCTGTTAGTTGATATGGACAAACCTAATCCAATATTTATCCTCTGGAAATAACGAAAACCAATAAAAAATTAAAAGATGCAGAAATTTCTACCTTGCAAATTTCATAAAATTGAATTAAGAAACCAAACATGATACATAACAGGCCTAAAGTATATTGGACTCCTATGATAATCAATGGGCTTTATGTAAATAGGCTTTTTTAGACTGAATATATCCATATATTGATTAGAATTTAGAGGAAATTACATAATTTATCTCCTCTTTAACTATTATTTTCAAAAATGCTATCAATTATTTTTACACTGTATCGTTTTTATATTTTCAGTCTTTTAACTTTCAAAAATACCCCTTTTTTTAATATATAGTTTCTATTTTTGCCCTCTTTTCTAAAACCACTTGGGTTTCCATCCGTGTTCTTATAATTTTTGTGACTGCACAAGAAGTAATCAAATGTACCATTCTTTATCGCTTCTTCAACCACTGTTTCTCTACATTTTCCTTCTTATATTCCCCATTCTTTAGATGTCATTGGTCTAGTCTGAGCTTAGAATCCATAGGTGGGAGCTTCTCCTTAATCCATGATAAAATACCTCGGATTAGACATGGCTATAAAAAATGATTAGATATGTACAAGAGAAAAATGGAATGCTTATTAGAAAAAATTGATATATTACATCATCTCTACCTACAGTCCTGATGTTAAATCATTTAGAGTGATTGCAAACAATGTTAAATTATACCGAGTGAGATTAGGAGGTGGCTTAGTACTTTTCCATATCAAGGTAGCATCACAATTCTTTGTCTTGCTACTCTCGTCACCTTGAGTATAATACATGCTATCATCCCACTTTCCAAATAGTGTGGTAACTTTTTTTCCCAAAACATCTTCAACAAATCAATTAACCTTTAATTAAAATTGAAAGTTATATTAAACTACATAGAGACAAGCATATGAAGTAAAATTGGAATAAAATATCAACGTGCATTGAAAATTGATTGATTTCAAGGTTAACTTCCATATATCATTTTCAAAGCATGCAATAAAACAAACTGTGAAAAGCTGGATTAATTTACCTGGTGAGGATTTCAGTTAAGAATATATTGTTCTTTAAACTTGAGTTTGCATGAATACTATCGATTTCCTTATATGTTCATTGTTCCATAGTGATCACAATATGCTTTACCAAGGATAAGTTTGTAAATTGTTATCGTCGCCTGATGAATGAAACAAACTTCATTAACACATGCACTATCCTAATAGGAAAATAAAGCAGAAGATTGGAAGAATTGAGTGTATTAGGTTTTATTAATGCAATTAAATTGATTATATAGTGAATATAATGTAATTAAATTGCTTGTATATTAATATTTTTTAGTTTTAAGCAAAAATTAAATATAGTGTATTAGGTTTTATTAAACATAATATAGTGTGTAGACACCATGACCCAAGGTAGCCTAGATCAGGGTTACCCAATGATGAGAAAATAGTATATTACTGACAATAGGTTCGGATCTCGAAACTTCGATTGTGAATTTCTCATATTTTTCTCAAAGATTTTTATGATTTTCAAAAGATTTTCAAGTGTTTAAATGAAAGATGCATAAAACCCTTGATTTGGACATTCAGAGGTGATAGACAGTCATCTGTCACATGAGGGACTGTTGTTCCTAGCCTTTTCCATCCTGCATAGGCCAAATTAAGGGTATTTTCGAAATTTTAGGATTCTGGGCTAAGGGACGGATGCCCGTCTGTGGCTCATTTTCCATAATTCCAACATTTCTGGAATTCAAAAAAGGGGATAGATCCTTAAAAAGGATTTTATCCGAATTTAATGGAGATTTATCTCAAGATTTAGGAAGTTGGAGTTGGAACCCAACTCTAACCTAAGTATAAAACCTAAAACCCAAGGGTTTTCTAGGGGAGGAATCACTTTTTACACAGAGAAACTTTAGAGAAAAGGAAAAAAACCAATTTCTTTCTCTCTTTAAAACTTAAATGCTCTAACAATCTCTTTTATTCAAATACACAAAACCACACAAATTTTATTGGATTTTTTTGAAAAACAAGAATCATAAATCGCAGTTGAGATCTACACTACAAGAATTTCAGAGTCAAAATATAATCTGAGGGTAATATTCTAAGCTCCTTTTATACTTTCTCTCTCTAAAATTGCCATGCCTGTTTATGTTGCTTTTATTGAAATAAACATGTTTAAAAGCTGTATATGAGTAATATGCATGTTTAAATTGAGATGTGATGTAAATCTGGATCGAAGAGCATGTAAAGGCATGATTAGAATTAGGATTCCTCCATTGTTGTAATTTTAAGTTTTTATCCTTTATTGTGTAATTATATGTTCTAATATGTTTTCATTGAATCCTATGCATGATTTGATGTTAGAACACTGTATCAGCATAATTTAGGACATAATAATCACATGTGTAGGGTTAAAGTATACTTTGTGTGATTTTTGCATGATTTTGGCTTTAAGGTTTTGCATCACATTCTGCCCAACGAGTGACAAACGGGAAGACGAATCGATGTATACTTATCTATCAAAGTGATAGACGGGACGTCATGAGCCTTCTTCTTATCCCGTCCTTTGCCTAGTCTTGGACGTCCCTCACCTGTTTATGGGCATCTATGGCTATTTTTATGGTATTTTGTTATACTTTTTATACATGTTATGGTGTTTATACTATTTATTCGATCCCCATGGTATTTGTGCATTATTTTCAGTTCTGTACTTATTTTTTTTTGTTATATAGTTAGATTTGTAATTTTCTTTGCTGTATTGTATTTTTGTGATACTAACTTATTTGTCTTTTTATGTTTTTTGTTGAGTATATAAATCTTTTTACCTTGGAGGATTATATGGGGTTTTTTACATTGGAAATCATGCTCCCGATTGGATAACCACCTTCAGCCCATCCAGTTACCCCACTTGACTATTCTTTAATTATTTATTCATGTGTTATCTTAATTTCATTTAGCTATTACTTATTTTATGTTTATTTATTTATTATTTTTAGATGTATTTTCCTTCAAGGATATAATAGTTAGTAAAAAATGGCTTTTGTGCATGCCTAAAAGGAAAAGGCACTTGAAATATTTTCTATTAATTAATTGAATTTTCCTTTAAAACTTGGATTAATATCCAATTTATAAGTTAAAGTGAGCCTCCTCCGAGCTCGGACTCTAAAAGTGGACCTCCGAGAGCGAACCCTAAAATGAAGGACGGCTCAGGTGCACATCACACAGTGTATTAAATTTTGGCAAAACTTAATACACTATATTTAGTTTGAGAAAAAACTAAATATAGTGTATTAGGTTTGTCAAAAGTGTATACAATATAATTAAATTGCTTATATATTCATATTATTTAGATTTAAGCAAAAATTGAATATAGTGTATTAGATTTTATTAAATTTAATACAGTGTATTCAGTTTTAGCAAAACTCAATACACTATATTTCGTTTGAGCAAAAACTGAATATAGTATATTAGATTTATCAAAAGTGAATTCAATGTAATTAAATTATTTCTATATTCATATTTTTTAGCTTTAATCAAAAATTAAATATAGTGTATTAGGTTTTATTAAACTTAATATAATGTATTACGTTTTGGCAAAACTCAATACACTATATTTAGTTTGAGCAAAAACTAAATACAATGTATTAAATTTGTGAAAAGTGAATATAATATAATTATTGCTCATATATTCATATTTTTTAGCTTTAAACAAAAATTAAATATAGTGTATCAGGTTTTATTAAACTTAATACAGTATATTAAATTTTGGTAAAACTAAATACACTATATTTAGTTTGAAAAAAAATTGAATATAGTGTATCTAAGAGGCGTACCAATTTGGGTTTTTTTGTTTAATGCTTCATCATTTATGTTCTTCTCTCTCTAATTGCAAAATTTTTGGGTTTCAAGGACCATTTAACTTAAAATCTTCTTTACCAATTTGTTTTTTTTTCTCCTAATGTAGACACAAGAAATGTTACAAGAATATAGTCCCAATCACAGCAGCATGGTTAAGTTAAATACATAAATGAAAAGAAAGAAGGTGATTTTACAAGTTTTGACTAGTAAGGATTCTGATTTTTTTCCTGATTTTTGCTGTTTATAATTCTCTTTTGGGTTTTTTTAATTTCTCGTTGGAGATCTGTTTCTTGTTTCTTTGAATATCTATATGATGTTTTATATATCTGATGTTTCTTTAAATATAAGTTCTTGGTGCTTTGACAACATTAAAGCCGTTTGACTTAAGGGTGTTTTTTCCCTTTCATTTCTTTCCACAATTACAAATTTTAAATATATCAAAGAATTAAATGAGTAGGTTTCAACATTAAGGCATGAAATCAAAAAATGTGTATGAGATGCCTTCCTAGTAGTTGTTGATGCGTTTATAGCCTGAGATTTCTTTTCTTGGTTGTTTGTCCACTGCCATGATTCCTGAGAATATAAACGTACCAAAGAAATATTTGAGAGAGAGCATGATCTTATCAAATTGAAAGTGAAGGAGGTGAAGGAACTTAGGTTGTGATCATTCAAAACTCATATGTAACTAGAATGGGGCATTTTTTAAATTGAAATTTTATAAAATGGTAATTATGAAATAAAAAATTTAAAAAGTAGTATTCAAGAAATATGAAAAATAAGAGTGCAAATATGAAATGTGTCTTTGTTTTGTGGCATTTGTGAAAAAATCCCTAGAATTATACATAAATACCATTAAAAAATATTTCCCGCAATTTTTAATTTTTTTAAATATCATTTTTAAATTTTTTCTTTTATGATTGTCATTTTTTAAATTTTCTCTTTCAAAAATACTCGATATTCTAATTTAAGAGTCCAACTATTATTCAATTTCTTTTCTCTCAATTTATTTCCAGATTATTCAATTTCTATTTAAACCTATCATTCTCATTCATTTCTTAAAATCATAAATAGCAAATCATAAGTTAAATGTTCGAGACTTCAGGCTTTTTACCGCAATTATAAATATCATTTCTCAGCTAATTTTGATGAAAGTTTTGGCTTAGTTTAATTTAGTTGCAATGTAAGTTTTATTTTCTTTTTATGAGTTCATTTCTTAAAATTTCTATGGATTTGATTATGTTCAATCTACATTTGTTAGTTTTGTGATCTATACAACTTGCAGGCTAATGATTGCTATATTTTGCATCCTTATCTTTCTTTTATCTTGCTGATTTTTGAAACCAAATCAGTTGGTGCAAAGTAAATATATTGTATATGCTTTTGCGAAAAAGTGAATACAGTCACTACAAGAAAATCATCAAATAGCAACCAAAATTATTGATTTTTCGTTGCTAATGGTTGAAATTATTGATTTTTTGTTGCTAATCAAAACTAGCAACAGAAATTAGCAACAAAAAGTTCGGTTGTAAATTCGTTAGTTGCTATTTTTAGCAATAGAATTCATTTCCGTTGCTAAATTTAGAAACAAAATTCAAAATCCGTTGCAAAATCCACCAAATGTAATATTCAGTGAATTGGTTAAATTTAGCAACGGAAACTAATTTTTGTTGCTAAATTTGGCAACATAAATTAATTTTCGTTGCTATTTTTACCCACCAATAAAAAAACTTTACGACAGTGCCATCCGTCGTCATTCCGTTGCAAACGAATAGCAAAATGATAAAGTGAATCAATAAAAAGAAAGATAGTAAGTTTCTTGGATAGTCTAGAGTTTAAGGAGAAAAAAACAACAAAATTTTAAGGAGAAAAAAAAATCAATAGAGTTTAGAGTTTCCTTCATCCCACCCAATGGCTCACCAAATATCAAACTAATAATTGTGTTAAAAAAATTTTGGATGATATATTTGATATCCATTCTTGAATATTAAAGGACTTCTGTAACTATACACATTAGAAATGGATATTCTATCCATCATTTATGTAAAGAAATCAAACTATGTGTAAGACAACATTAATATGTGAAATTTATAAATTAAGGTATCTAGTCTCATAATGAAATTGATTGAAAGTTTTATCAATTATTGTAAGGAAAGTTTTATAATTTATGGAAAAAGAGCAACCATGGGAAAATAGCTAAGGTATCTAGTCTCTTTTATGTACTAATCCATTTCCTTTTACTTTATGAATAGTTCAAGTTGCATTATTGGATAATTTTTTAATGCCAAAAGCTTGTTGTTAAAATAAAATAAAATAAATGCAGAGATGCATTATCTATGGATGAAACAATATTATATTGAAGTGTTTTAGATGCCTATGAAAATGTTTTTATTCTTGGTTTCTCTTTAGAAATGCTAAAATTATAGTAGAGGTATAGAGTTGAAAAAGCAACATGTTGGCTAAGTTTGAATTCTTACATTCTATTTCCTTCAAAATATGGTATTATAGAAGTTATAAAGTTGATGCTATTAGCAGAATTTCTTGAAATATTACTCGTGAAAATTGAAAAGCATCACAGGCTAACCTTAGCTTACAGATAACATTTTCCAATGTCAATAAACTGCAATTTATGTGGCACCTTCTTTCAACCTCATACCAGCTGACAAAGACTGAGATACGCACTCACTTCCTGTGAGATCAACAAAAATTTATGTGGAAAATAATGATAATTAGACATGTTTCCATCAGTGCTATCGGTGATTCGATGATTTTAAAACTTCAATTGCCGATACTAACCACAGTGGCTGAAAGGACGCTTGACTTGTTATTGCCTAAAAAACTTATGCATCAAACTTTCAATTGTCTAACATAAACGCATTATCGAAGAAGAAATCAACAAATAATCATCAAATGGTGCTGAATTGAAATTTCATAATGAAATAATCATTATTATACCAGTCTCAGAATCTGATGCAATATAGAGCTTACTTCATTCATGGAAGTCTCACCTATTTATCTCTGAGCTGCAAAAATGCACCAGAATATCATTATGCATTCACTAACCAATCTTTTAGTAAAAGAAAAAATTAGTCAAAGGCAACAATTTGCCTTTACCAACAGATAGAAGTTCTTTAAAATGATTCCAGTCCTTTAGAGTTTCCTCTGTGAGCCTATCAACAACAGTTCCTCTCTGTAAACAATGATAATTGTTATCACAATTGACAATGCAAGTAGCAGTTCTTCACCATAAATAAAATGAGAATTACCTTTGGATCGTCAAGAAGTCGAAGAGGAGTTGTATCTGTACAAAGAAGGTCTCTGACAGACTCATTATAAATCTCTATTGCAAAGAATTTCAAAATAAATTCTCTTTCATGGTGCTATATGAGGGGGCCAAAAAGATGAATGACTCACCAAAAAAAGAGTAAAATCTAAAGAATGCAATAAACACCATATTAAGAGAAATGAAGGCAAAAGTCTACTATTTGTTATACCTTGTCTGCATAGTCATATATATCTGCTACTATATACTCAGTAATACCACTCATGGTGTATGTCTTTCCACTCCTTGTTTGTCCATATGCAAATATGCTTGCTGAAAATAATTGTCATTAGAAGGAAAAGGAGAAAATATTAGAAAAAAATATATATATATGAAATTTGGAGCAAAGTTTAACCAGCAGAACCAGAAAAGAAAGAGAGAAATGGAAGGCAGTTATCCTTACAGTTTATACCATTGACAACTTAAAGCACAATTTCTTTGGCTCCTTCCTCATATACATGCCTCGTAGCGGAATCAAACCTAAATACTCTATCTAGAACCAAGAAATTAACCAAAGATAGAACCGCCTCGTAGCTCAGTCACACAGAACTGCCAAAATTGAAAGCAGGCAAGAATAACCGCAGAAGCAGAGCCACTTTGTATAGATTTTTGTATAAATAAAAATAGAGCCATCAAAGTAGAAAGTAGCAGCAAAATCCAATGGGAAAGTTCTTTATCAACAGACATGAACACATGTAATGAAAAAAATGAAGAAAAAAAGATCCATAAAAACATGAACACACATATATCCATAAGGAAAAAAAAGATAAATGTAAATCTGAGCTTAATTTAGCTAAAAAAGATCTAGATTAACAGGAAATCAAAGTGGAGACCTTCAAGAACTGATCGGAGGGAAGGAAATTCAATAAAAACCTTCAATCGCAAAGAGATTGAAATACGAGTGAAGTTGAACGAAAATCGTTGGCCGGCGAGCTGCTGCTCTGCAGATCGGAGGGAGAGGCCGAGGCAGCGATAGAGAGAAAATAGGGGCACTCGGTTGTGGGTTAGGGCAAAAAATGAAAACTAAAGAGTAAAAGAGGACGGATATTATGCATATTACACAGGTTTTAAGAAATAAACACAAAACGACGTAGTTTAAAAATTGCAACCGAATAGTTTTCCGTTACTATTTTAGTAACGAAAAAATAATTTCGTTGGTATTTTTGGTCTCAAAATTTTTTCATCTTTTTGGCACCAAAAATACCAAAAGAATTTAATTTTTGTTGCTAAAATTGCAACCGAATAGTTTTTATCTTGCTATTTTAGCAACGAAAAATGAATTCCATTGGTATTTTTGGTCCTCAAATTTTCCCATCTCCTTGGCACCAAAAATACCAACGGAATATCATTTCCGTTACTAAAATTGCAACCAAATAGTTTTTTCATTGCTATTTTAGCAACGGAAAAATAATTTTGTTGGTATTTTTGGTCCCAAAATTTTCCCATCTCCTTGGGACCAAAAATTCCAACAGAATTTAATTTTCGTTATATTCGATTTATTTGGATCCACCTACAAGATCCATGATCGTCTAATCCATTTATATAAATGACTCGCATGTAATAATCCGTTTATATATGCCTATTTGACTCGATGCATATATTTATCATATCCAATTAGAAGTTCCAAATTTTATATTCAAATATATTATACCTCCCAAAACAATATCCTTTTTTTTTCCCTTCAAAATGATGCCATAAAGGAATCAATATGGGTCGTTGATGATTTTGATTATATAAGATAAAATCATATTACAAGAGGATAATTAATGGTGAGGGTTGAAATGATGTTTGTAATGAGAGTGAATTCCAATTTTGTTAAAAATCTTAATATCCCTCCAACGAGACTCCATGTAATCAGACTCATTTTTCTGTGCATAAACACCAAACTTGAAGAAATGGAAATCTCCACCACGCCCAGATCCTTGGTACAGTAGATCACCATCAATATAAACCATAACTTTGGACCCATCCATGTCATGAATCACATTCACTTTAAACCATCTGTCATATATGTCATTAACTATCACTGGGTCTGTGTAATACTTTAATGTCCCATTGTACACTCTAAGCATTAATGTTGTTGTGATCGTTGCATTAGGGCTTGCTCCAAATACTTGCATTATACATACCCCAGATGTACCTGATGGCACGTATGCATATCCTTCAAATTGCCATGTGCCGGATGTGTAATTATATCCCTGTTTAAATGTATAATTAGCACCCTTTTCCACTTACAAACCTTTGTCATTTTGCTTCTAACACATTTCGAAAAACCATTTAGCCTCCAGAACTTTTAATTTTTATAAGTAATATAATTTTTAAAAAATACTGATTAATGTAGAATTTTCCTCCTAGTAAAAAAGATAGATTTAGAGACACCCATTTGTTTTCAAACAAAAGAAAAACTTTACATCAACATTAAAATACCTGTTGTATAATAGAAATTGATGGTTTTCCAAAAAAAAAAAACAGTTGAGAAAACAAAATGACCGAAATTGTCAAGTTCGGGGACTGAATATGTATTCACCCTATAATTAATCGCGTAATTAAAAAAAAAACATAAATAGAGATGAGTTTGGAGATTGGTAATTACATTGATTATGACTTCTGATCTAGGTCGTGTTGGACTGCTTCTTGCCAAAGGTTTATCAGTGGAATAAACCCATAGCTTGTGGGTTCCATTAACAAAGCTGTATCTCTGGCTAACTTTCAAGTTATATGGCTTTTGTATATAGTAATAAGATTCATTAAATGGGAGTTGAGCAAATCCTTGAGTCGGCTCCAAAGCATTGCACCCAAATACACAATGGAAAATTACAATAAAACTTAATGTAAGAAAACAAGTGAAGGAAAGAGTAGTATTCATCTGTTTTGAGCGTTAAGCAACTAGTAATGAAGATTTAGGTTGCTTAAGTTGCTTTTTATATCATTCTTTAAGGTGGAGATTGGACAACAACGTATTTGGTTTTGTTTTTAGGTTGTCTTATTAGGCTCAAAGAAATAGTTATAAAATGCATGTTCTTTTTTTGTTTTCCACAAAATCATTGTTTTTTTATTGGCAATAATCTAATTCTTGTAGGTAAGGTATTTCATTGTGTGGATAGAAAAAGAGAAAATAAATAAACGAATAAATAAGGCGGAAAATAGATAGTGCGCGTGCTATTCTTGCTTACAAAGTGTACATGTAATGTAAGTGTGTTGAAAATGTTGAATGCAATATCATCAATAGTCAATAATGTTTGGAATCTCTTTCGGCATAATTCAATCAGCGGTCACTTAATCCTTTTCATAAATAACACTATATTTTAATTGTTAACAATAAAACAACTCAAACAATAATTTGGAACATTAAAGTCAAAAATACTGAATAATTAAATTTTCGGTCGTAAGGGTAAAAAGGAATAAAAACAGAGTTTAATTTGTCCAAACTAAGAGAAGAAAATATTATTTGATTTTGCCAAGCCAACGATATTTACGTGCTTCGATAACTAAATATCCAATTATCTATTGTTTTTTACGTTACTAAAATCGAAATATAGTGATTAGAACATTATTTGTAAAAAAAAATTAAGTGATCACGAACAAAATTACACCAATCTTCTACCCCATATTTTATTTGAGTTTCAGTTGAGGTTCTAATAATTAAAAAAAGAAAAATACTATATATTATCATCTAAATTCTAATGTGAACCTCTTTGTAGTTTGTACTGAAAAAAATCACTGCAATGACCACCTAACCACTTCAATTTTGTTAGAGTAAATGCTTCATCTTTTAGAATAACGACTCATGAGATGGTGGCTTGGTGGTGATGCAGGCTAGGCTACAAATGAGAGGTTTCATGATCAACTTCCGACACCTTCCATGGGGAGGGGTAAGGAATCTTAACTTGCAACGATGTCCTTCCAAATTTAGTCGGTCTAGTGAGATTCGGATACTGGTTGGTTAATCTAAAAAAAAATCTTTTAAAATAACAAAACAAAATGAATTTAGCATTCAACTTAAGAATTATATCTTATTTTATTGAATCACGTGTGTTTAAAAATAAATAACATATTTTAAACATCATTTTACCTACAAAGTTTGAAGAGGTTAACTACAAAATTTAGTGTGTACGTATAGAATCAAGGAAAACTTTTAACTCAATGGAAATTAAAGATTTGATATGGTTAGGAGTATTGTTTTTAAAATTGCATAATAAAATTGGTAACTGTTAAAAACTGTATAATTGTGTGTATACTACAGCTTTAACACGCGAATTTGAACTTGCTAATCAAACTATCAACTGAGCTAACCCTCTTTCTAATCAATTGTTTAACAATTATTTCTATAAATATATAGGGTGATGGTGAAAATTTGTTCCTCAACTTTCGTCAAAAGTGCAATACACCTCTTCTACTTTATTTTGGTGTAATGTTACTACTGTAATTGTAAAATAGGAGTAAATTCACCTGAACAACTACTTTTGCAAAAAACTGCAATACAGCCCCTAATTTTATTTTTGGTGCAATATTGCCCCCTTAATTTTCAAAGTTGGAGCAAATGCTGCCCCTCTATTAAACGTCCGTTAAGATAGATTAATTGTTGTCTACTAACCTTAACCCTTGACATTTCACTCACTAATAAACTAATCTATCTTTATAAATTGTTAATGGTGGGGCAATACTGCTCCAATATTGGAAGCTTAATAACAACAATACGCCAAAAATAAAGTAGTTGAGTTATATTACATTTTTGGCGAAAATACATGATAACGTTCTCAAAAAAAAATTTCGATCCGAACTTAATACTTGCAAAAAAGGGTAAATAACCTATGGAAATTTACGACTACTTCAACGGTCAAATTAGTTCATTCGAATAGAGAAATCATAAAAAAAAATCCCGTAAAAAAATAAAAACCATACCTGAGTAAATAACCAATTTAGCTATTTATAGAATTAAAAATTTGCTTACAATTAGGACTCTAAATGATATAAAGTTTAATATCAAACTAAACTAGATTTGTTATCAATAGGTGTTAATGTCAACCAACAAAAATGGGTTAACTTTAATAGCCATTACGGGAGAGACAACATTAACATCGGTCCAATTCTTAAAAATGAATGAAAAGTTGAATAAATTACATCTGGTAAATAAAAACCAACGTTCCATGAAAATAACATTAAAATCATTTAATGAGTCATAAATGAGCTCGTGTAACCATTAAAATCATTATTTATAATTAAACAAAATAAAATAAAGTAAAGACAATACATAGTGGGTTGGTGACCACGCCATTACCGTGGATGTACAGAATGGATAATGTATAAGCATTGGTAATGGGCGGTTGCGACTCCACTACAAGAAAATCAAATAAAAAAAAAGTATAATGGTTTTAAAGTTTAATCTATGTAATAATACAAATATTTAGAGAAAAATAGAAAGGAATTATTTATCCCCTATCCTTATATTGAAGCTCCTAGGAATGGGCATGGACCGGTTAATCGATCTATTAGCAAAAAAAATAATCATTCCATTAATATCGATTTTTTAAAATCACTAATCATTAATCAGTCCGTTGCATTCGGTTAATCAGTCCATCGGTTTCATTTTTTCGGTTTGGTTAACCAATATTTTTCGGTTAACCATTAAAATTTATAACATAAAATTATTAACAAAAATTAGAGAAAGGTCAATTCAATTTCAAATGTGTAAAGTAATTTAATATAAAAATTACGAAACAAACATAATTTACTAGTCAAAATTCATGCTATATAGATTAATAGCTAATATTATAAAATAGATTTGATATTTGTTGAAAATTAGAATATATTTCATTTTAAATTAAATAAAATTTTGAATAATATTAAATGTTATAACATAAACTCTAAAATATAAGAAAATATAATTACATGCTATTAAGTAAAATATGAACACCAATATATGATAAAAATAATATATATAAAAATTAATCGGATACTATATATAAATATTACTATATAAGTAAAGAGAATGACATAATATAAATTTAATTTAATATAAAAAATAATATATATATAAAAGTTAATCCTATACTATATATAAATATTACTTTATAATTAAAAAGAATGACATAATATAAATTAAGGTATAAAAATAAAAATGTAATTAAAATATATTTTAAAATATTATTTTATGTAAATTTTAGAAAGAAAGAGAAAAAATTGAAGATATAAAAATTATATATATATATATATATATATATATATATATATATATATATATATATATATATATATATATATATATATGAACCGGTTAATCGTTGACTAACGGTTAACCGGTATCTAAAAACCTAAACCGTAACCATTAACCAAAACTATAAAAATTAAAAATCGTAACCGAGTCCATCGGATCGGTTAACCATAAAAATCGGTTCGGTTTCGGACCGATTTTACGGTTAATCATATTTTCGGGTTTTTTTGCGCATCCCTAGAAGCTTCCATGTTGTAAGTTAAGTTATACATGACATTGTTATTGACAATTGTAAGAGTCTTATCGGGAAAAAAAAATATTTATCATATCAAACGTATCAGTTTATAAAATAAAAAGAAAATTAATTACTTATATTTTCATTTTACCCTTGACATTGTTATGACCACCGTAAAATTAAGGGTTAATTATAAAAAAAGACATTAACTATAGAAAACCTTATAATTTTGGATCTCATCTAAAAATATTGTAAAAAAGAGTTTCAACTATAGGATACCTTATAATTTTAGTACTCCGTTGCTATTCGGTAATTTTCCTTTCAATAGCGGCGGAACAGCGACGGAGTACCAAAATTATAAGACACCATATAGTTGAGACTCTTTTTTGCAAGATTTTTAGATGGGATCCAAAATTGTAAAATACCCTATAGTTGAGGTTTTTTTTGTAATAAACCCTATAATTAATATAGTCATTATTAAAATTTATTTTTTTACAATATTTTTTTTATAAAATTAAGACAATTTAATTATTATTTTAATATTTGGATACCAAAAAATATAATTTATTACCATGGAATGGAGGAAATATCATTTAGGCTATGCTTGGAATGAATGAATTCCATAAAATTTTATGGAATTAATTTGTAATTTCAAATTTTCATGTTTGGAATGCACAAAACAAAATAGGAATTGAATTTCATGAATTAAATTCTATGAAATTTATTATGTCTTCACCAAAATCCATCAAAATGGGTAGAATTTGCAAATGAATTCCTTATTTTTAAGGAGTCAAGTTTTGAAAGACCATAATACCCTTTATTATATTATACTTCCTTCGCTTTTTTTATCTGCCACGTTTATTATTTTTACTAAAATTAAGAAATCATAAATATAATTAAATTTAGTATTAAATTACGTGATTAAAACTAAATTATCAAATTTGATTGGTTCTAATTTCATTAGAAAACATAAATAAATTGAAAAAATAAATTAAATTGCTTTGAAAATCTAAAAGTGACAAATAAATAAAATTTAGATTTTACTCAAAAGTGACATAAAAAAAAAAAGAACAGACGGAGTATATATGTGTTATGTGTTTTTAATGTTTCTTTCTCACTTCTTCCTCAATTTCTCAATCATATTTATATTTTAAACAACTTTTGCTATCTTTTTTCCTCAATTTCTCAATCAATTTTATCGGATTAGTATTCTCTTTACTTTTATATTTTTTAAATTGAATTTTTTTGTATAAAATTAATTAAAATAGTTAATTAATATTTTATTTGGTATAATTTATATAGACATAATATTATATTAATTTTTTTATGTACTGAATTGATATTGAGAACATTTAAAGAAATAAATTAAAAATAAATTTTTTTATTCATTTATTTCAAGTATAAAATTAAAAAATTTATTTTCAATTCTATACATTAGTTATTTTATTCCAAGAATTCATTGACAAATGAATTACAATTTACAAATAAACTTCATGTGGAATTCATTTGTAAACGAATTCCATAATACTAATTCTTATATTCTAAGTAGGGCTTTAAATAAAATATGTTCTGTAACTGAAATAATTAATACCCATTATATCTAAACTTCTAAGAAAAGCAAAAAAATGATCGTTTGACGGTATTTTTATTCTAATTTTTGAGTAGTATAAGAAGAGAAGTCAAAATCAGATATTTTAATTAGATATTTGAAAAATATTTTCTAAAATAGCTTTTTATTTCATAAGAGTTTTTATGTTTGTTTAGATCGAATATGCATGAAGCCAATATTGGGGTTTTTTTTGTATTTAGGGTATTTTTTAGATGCCATTTTTTAACACGCCAATTTTTTTTCTGTTGCACCATTTTGCTAAATATTTTTTAAAAATACCCCAAATACAAAAAAAAAAACATATTAAATTTTTTATTAAAACAAATCAAATAAATTTTGACACTATTATTAGGTAACCAATAGACAAAATAAATATAATTTATCATTGGGAGACTTTTGAAAAAAAAAACCGATTTCGTTACAGTTAGGTAGGACATTCCCAAAAATGAAAAAGTAAGATGAGCTAAGGAATTTGGAGCAGAGGTGGACACATGCAACAAATGAATTTTTGACCCACGAATGAAATTTGTAACTTGTTATATATACATATAAAGATAAAAAAAACTAATAATATTTTAAAAAATTCATTAAAATAAAAAAAAATTGTTTCTTTTGTTTTTATTAGATATTTTTTCGAGAGAAATCACTTCATTTTAGCTTAATTCAAATGAATTTTTCGTAAATAAAAGGGATAATACATGTGTAACCCATTCAACTTGACACGAAAAATCACTTAGGTGCCGTAACTTCATGTTTGACTAGTTGACCCCTTAAACATGGCATTCTAACATATAATAAACCATAAATTTGTATCTATTCAGGAAATTACGGCACGTGCAATTTAGACAAGATGACATGGCCTTTAAGCTACGAATGGTTGACATGTGTACCACAATTAAACAAAATTAAATTAATGTTATTATCTTCAAAACAGAAATAAAAGGGGAAGAAGAAATTAGCCAGAGAAGAGAAACTAAATGCAATTTCAAAGATTCTGAAAATCCTAAGTTAATTTGTTAGCGAAGTAAAAAATTGGTGAGGGAAATCGCAAAATAAAAGCAATCGATTGCAGGGAAAGAGTAAAAAATATGTTACGGGATTGCATTTCGTTCGCTGTTTTGCAGGCACTTTAAAGAAGCAAGGTTGCATTTTGATCGTGGGTTGCATTTAAGGGATGCAAATCATCATTGTCAGTCGAAAGCTAGAGAGGAAACGCAATTAAGTTATGTATTGATTTATTTAGTGAATAAATTACTGATTGATGAAAATATCGTGGAGTGGTTATTTTGTCATTTGAATGCAAAAATTAGGGCTTTGTTAGCTGAGTTGGGAATATTATCATATATGAATTGTGAGGCCCCTACTTATACCCTAGGAGACTTGCTATGTAATATTTAATTTATGTGTTTAATTGGTGATATGAGTTATATGTGTTTTCTTAGTTGATGCTATTGGAAGATGGGATTTAGATATAATTGTTTGCTAAGAAATGGGCAAAATGGTCATTTCATATTATGTCATGTATGTGCATAAGTTGAGAGAGAATATGGTATTAGTTTCATGGTAATAATAAGAAATTGAAGAGAATTAGGGAGCTAAGTACAATTAACTAGGGTCACTTAAGTGGACCAATGGGATGTTGACACCTGGCCTCTCTAGATTTCTCATGAAACAAGAAGAAAATGCTAGGGATTTAAATAGAAAAGTTGGTCGGCCACTCAAGGAAGAAATATAGCCACTCCTCTTCCTAAATTACCCATAAAATCACCCCTAAAAATTCAATTTGACACTTAAGAGGAGAGAGAATTTAGTGATTGGTGTTTTAAGGTATTAACTCTCTCTTCTTCTCTTCTCCTTTTGTTTCTTATGATGAGAATTGATTTAAGGGAAAATATATATATTTATAAATGTAATCTTTTCTATGTAGAAGGAGAATCAAGTAGGAGAATGGAGAAGGAGGTGCAAAGGGATTGAAGAAAGTTTTATTTTGGCTTGTAAAAAGGTATGGGAACTTCTTATGACTTTAAATGTGCATGCTTGTGTATGTGACATAGGAAATGAAATAATAGTTGCTAAATAAGGTATCACCATGGAAATTAAACTCAAGGATGCTTGATAACCGAAATAGGAAAGTTGTTCTTGAAATCACTAAAATCTATCTTAGGACTCATCTGACAAATTAGGACTTTTTTATTATAACTTAAGCTACAAGAATTCAAATTGAGTAATTCTAGTTAAAATAAAAAAAAAGATTCATAGATCTTGATTTATATGAAGAATTCAAAATCTGAATCCCCTTGTAAGGTGATCAAAATCGTGCTTGAACTTTGACTATATCTGCTGCCCTATCATTAGGAGCAGTCTATATTGTTTGATAAATATCTAAAGATTTAAATGCTTAAATGGAGTGATTTTTAATGTTTTGAAAATTATAGACATAGAGGAACAACTTTGTAAAGGCCACTTAGCTTGCAAATGTCATTTACTAGGTCTAAAAAGACATACAAATTGAACCTAAAAATATGCATTTAGACTTTTTATGGCAGAATGGACTTCACGATCACAACCAATTGGCAACTACCGCGAGCTTTTTCAGAACCGAATTTGCACCTATCTTATGGTCACAACAAATCAGTCACCACGGTTGTTGGTTTATAAACACTATACATCAAATGTAAAGGGTGACGTTTAAAATTTCTATAAACCAAAAAATCATGATCTAGTCAAAAGAATTGAATTTTATAACTAAAAATCAAAACTTTACCATAGATATTTGTTGAATAGTTATTTAATCATCGTACCAGATTATTGTAAACCACCAGTGTCCTTACTTCAAGGTACCTCTAAGGCATCCACACAAAAATTAATGTCTAAAAACCTTATCAAGGTGCAACAATGGTTGAAGTTGGCTTAGGGACTAGTAAAGCCAATTCGCTTGGAGAGAAAGGGAAATGAGGCTAGGGTTTGGCAGCTAGAATTTCTTTTTCTCTTTCTTTTTGCTTCTCTTATCCTAATTCCAAATTCGAGATGTATCTATACCCTTATAGGTTAGATTAGGGTTGTATTATAATGGTTGTACCTTTTAATTAAGCTTGGACCAATTGGATGAGCTTAAGTGACACAAGCCCAATTGTCCAACTTTGGGTATAGGACTTAAATAAAGTGGGCTTGCACATTTGAATGGGCTCCAAACCCGTTCAAACTTTATATACAGCCTTATAACATATTAATAAAGATCCATATTAATTATTAGCTGCACCCAATGCCAAATGGATTCCAAAAAAAAATTTCTAGCTCATAAAAGCCTTATTGTATATTTTAGATCTTGTGGGCTTTTTCTATACAATAGAATTTTTCATCTTTTATCAAACCCTAAATTTTCTCTTACTAACTTATCAAATAAGTTTTCATGACATCCCATGTCATATTTATACTTTGTTTTTACCGCAAACTTTAATTCTTATATGTGTGTGATCCTTTGGGTTTTCTGTTCATGTTAGCAGTACAATATGTAACTAAGAGTTCCATTCGAAATGGGACTCTAAGAGTTATAATCAACTTGGAACTCTAAGAGTTATAATCAAACTAAAACTCTAAAAGTTCTAATCAAATTAGGATTTTTTAAGAATCTTAGTCCAACTATGATTCTAAGAGTCCTAATCGAACTGTGACTTTAAGAGTCCTAGTCGAACTGTAACTCTTATGATTTAAACTTTTTTAAACCATTATATCAATTCTAAATTGATATTTTCCATAGTTATGAGAGGCTTCTAGTCAAGCATCATGACTATCCAAATAATAAGAATTTAGTAGTTTCTACTTTTGCCCTTCCATATCAAATTTTCATGCAATCACTCCTTTCACCATTCTTCTAATCTCATTCATGAATTGAATATGGACATGTATCAATTCACTCATGAACTTATTGTATTCTCTTACTTTTATCTTTATTTTCAAAATGCCCTTATTAATATGTTATAATTTAGAGAAGAGAAGAAGGTGAGGATTAGAACAGAGAAGAAAGAGAAGAGAAAGGATAGAGAAGATTAGAGAGAAATGATATTCATTCACTTTGCATGCCCGTAAAAAATGATTTACAAGCCATTAAGTAGAGTTTTCAATTCTCTCTTCTAACCAACTAGCGAAAATTCAGCTAACAGAATTGAAATAACAAATGGAAAATAACACAGGATGGAATCGCAAATAACAGAATTTGCTAACAGCTTCAATAAGTAACTTCAGCAGAATTCTTCAAACGATGTTGGTTGCTGGGCCTTCCTCCTTTGCTGGGCCTTTCTCCTTAAGTCCATCATCCATACCCTCCAGTCCAGTCTTCTTAGGCCCGTTTTGTTCTTCCTCTTTGGTGCCTTTCTCCTTCAACCCACTAGTGTCTTCCTTCTTCAACCCATCCTGTTCTTCATCTTCAGTCTGCGGGTTCCCCTTAGTTCCAGTGCCATCTTCATCCCTCTTAATGAACTCATTGTCTTCTTCTTCATTCATCTTAATCATAACATTACCCCCTTCCAATTGAGTCACCTTGTCCTCAAGGTAAAGATGGGGAAACTGAGAAATGAGGAAAGGCAGATCCTTCCATGTAGTTTCTTCAGGATGCAGATTGATCCATTGAACAAGAATTTGCCGCACTGGTTGTCCCTGCCTAGTTATGAAACGCTGTTGTAAGAGTGCCAAAGGTTTGACTTTGGGTACTCCTTCCTTGGTGCAAGTGGGCAGAGCCAAAGTGGAGTTGTTTTATCCCAAAGCTCTCTTAAGGAGTGAGACATGGAAGACATTGTGGATGGCACTAATGGCTGGCAGCTGAAGTTGATAAGCTACAGGCCCAACTTTAGCAGTCACTTGAAATGGGCCATAGTATTTTGCTGAAAGCTTCAAATGCCTTATTACAGCCACTGTGTTTTGTCTATATGGTTGAAGCTTCAAGTACACCCACTCTCCTATCTCAAAGGCTCTGTCAGTACGATGCTTGTCCACCATTTGCTTCATGCGATTCTAAGCAAACTGAAGTTGGTCGCGAAGTAGTGAGGCCATGTGTTGCCGTTCCTTCAAGAAGTCTTCCACATTTGCTATAAGAGTCTCAAGCACGGGCAAAAAATGGAAGGAAGGAGGTTTGTATCCATACAGAGCTTCAAAAGGAGACATCTGTAAACTGGTATGGTAGTTGCTGTTGTACCACCATTCAGCTAAGCTGAGCCATTTATACCATGACACTGGTTTATGAAAGCACATGCATCGCAAGTAATTCTCGAGGCACCTATCCACCCTCTCCGTTTGTCCATCTGTCTGGGGATGGTAGGCTATGGAAAGATGCAGCTTGGTTTGTAACAGCTTGAAGAGTTCTTGCCAAAAAAGACTAGTAAAGATCTTGTCTCTATCTGACACAATAATAAGAGGCAGACCGTGTAATTTGAAGACATTGTCAAGGAATAGTTGAGTTATTGAAGTGGCAGTGAATGGGTGTTGTATAGCTAAAAAGTGAGCATATTTGGTAAATCTGTCCACAACCACCAGTATCGTGTCCCTTTTGTTCGACTTAGGCAGCTGCTCAATGAAATCCATGGAGATATAGGTCCATGAAGAAGAAGGAACGGTTAATGGTTGAAGTAACCCGGGATAAGGAACTTGTTCACTCTTGCATTGTTGGCAAACCTCACAAGTGGAAACCCAATTTTTGACATATGCATACATGTTAGGCCAAAAGAAATGAGCTGCTAACCTCTTTTGAGTTCCTGAGATGCCCGAGTGACCTCCTACCACTGAATTATGAGCTGCTTGCAACAAATTCTCTTTTAGTTTGAAGCAGTTGCCTACATAGATTCGGTTCTTATGAGTTAAGAGCTCATCATGCAATGAGAATTGAGGGTGTGCCGCTGGGTTCACCATCTTAGCTTAGATGATTTGCTGAAGTAAAGGATCTTGGGAATAGCTATCGACCACCTCTTGAACCCATAAGGGAACTGTGGCTGTGACTGTATACCGTATTTCTGCACTGAGATCCTCCTTTCTTGAGAGAGCATCAGCCACTTTATTCTCACTGCCCTTCTTGTAGAGAATCTTGTAAGTTAATCCTAGGAGTTTAGTAACCCCTTTCTGCTGTACATAAGTGTGTAAGCGTTTTGTCAACAGGTGTTTGATCGCTTCTTGGTCCGTTTTGATGAAGAATTCAACTTGTTCGAGGTAGTGGCGCCATTTGGAGACTGCTACAATTATCGCCAGCAGCTCTTTCTCATAAATCGACAACCCTTGGTTCCTTTGACTAAATGGTTTGCTGAGGAAGGCTATTGGTCTATTGTCTTGCATTAAGACTGCCCCTATCCCTTGGCTACTAGCATATGTCTCCAACAAAAATGGTTTGTGGAAATTTGGTAGTGCCAAGACTGGAGCCGTTGACATAGCTTGTTTGAGATGGTTGAAGGCTTGTTCTGCTTCCTCCGTCCAGTGAAACGCCTCCTTCTTCAACAAGTTTGTCAATGGCCTTGCAATAGTGCCATAATGGTTGAAAAACTTCCTGTAGTACCCTGTCAAACCCAAGAAGCCATGCAAGCTTTTGAGTGTACTCGGTCTTGGCCATGATACCATGGCTTCAATTTTCACTGGGTCGGTATGAACTCCTTGCTCATCAATGATATGGCCCAAGTACTCGACTTGTCTTTGGCAAAAAGTGCATTTTGTTAATTTGGCGTAAAGCTGATTTTCACGCAAGAGATGAAGCACTGTCTCCACGTGTTGATAATGCTCCTCCTCTGTTTTGCTGTAAATTAGAATATCATCAAAGAACACCAAGATAAACTTTCGTAAGTAAGGGTTGAATACTTGGTTCATGAGGGCTTGAAAGGTTGTTGGGGCGTTTGTAACACCCTTACTGAACAGTCTGACAGAAACAAGTGTTAACTCGGAAAATTTTTTTTTTTTTTTTTACACGGACCATTTGTCAGATACTGGTCATTGATCCTTTGAGAAGCAATACACTGAGTGGCAATTCCAAAATCAGCAAGATTTTTCTTTTGAATCTTAACTATCCATCGATCCAGACTTGTCCAAAAAGAAATACTTATAATTCAAGTAAGCCGATTGAACTATAATTGTCCAAATAAAAATCCGGCAATATAACGTCTAAAAACTCATCCAAACCACCTGAAAATCAGACAAGTTCCTCAGCCCATCAGGGGCACAACAATATAAAAATAATTTCATCACACATCTCATACATCCATTCTCATTATTATTCACATGTCCTAAGATGATTCAATATTACATATTACACTCTTAACTTGCTATAACATTTCAAAGTAAAAACAATATACATATAAAGCGTCTTGCTACACCAGTAATCCCTGATGGAGAACTGTCCACACTAAATCCTTTCTTCCGATGGTTGAGCCATAGCAGCTGTTAACCCAAAACAAGCTTATCCTGTTACCTACACGGATAACAAACCCGTGCTAAGCTATAAAGCTTAGTGGGGAACAGAGAAGTCTAAAGATAATCTTTTAACCATGTAATATCAATTATACAAATACAAAGTTAATAACACTCATAATAGTTATCTTCAATTATCTTAGATCCCCGTTCTTACATACAGCAATAAACCACAAGCATAAGCAACAGAACATCTTACTTACATAGGCAATAAAACTTAATAATTCAGTAATCAATGCATCATTTATTGCTATCACAAAAGACATTCGTCATATTTCTTTCGTACATCTACAACATTTAAAACATAGCATGCATTTAAAATTCACTTTCATGTAATCATTAAATAATCTTAACAAAATGAACAATCTAATACTTAACACCATAGTGTGTCATTTATTATATACTTGATTGATAACAGAAGGACGTACATACCTATACATAGATATATAGATACATAATGCTTATAAAGAATTAGAAAATCACGTGTTCATCAATATTATAACTTGCAATTTATTATCCATTGATGTACTTATACAAGATAATTCTTATGCACATTAGTTTTGAACTATAACATTTCTTGTCTTTTATACTTTTTAACTTATTTTCATATTAATGCCCCTAGAACAGTACCGACAGAAATACTCAGACTGGATATACGGGATGTGGACCCCATGGGCCACAAACAGACTGAAAAATGATCTCAAAGACCATTTTTCCACGTAGCAGATACCAGGTACAAACAAAAGTTATGGAGATCAGTGATCCTACCATAACTAAGCAAGTCACCATGACTTGCACCGCGGTACAGAATCCCTATGGCTAGCCAATTATATCCTGAGCTAGTTTTTACTGCCAGACTATTTTCTAAGGGCGCAAAAGATCACTTACTTTCAGTCCATTTCTCAACTTTCTCATCATTTTAATTCCTGGATTAGTTCCAATCCAGAAAATACAGTTATTCAGAACTTTCAATATTTTGCACAATTTGTGAACCATCATTCACTTATATCATGAACTATTTCACAATAATTCAGCAATTTCTCTTTAAATTACTCTTCAGTCATCAAAGGAATTTACTTAATATACATTCTTTCAATTTACTTTTAAACTTTCTAATAGTCACGTATTAACAATACTATTAATTGAAATAGCAGGTCATGCATTGCTAAATTGTTTTCATAAGAATGAAATCATATAAAAGTACACCCACTATGAGTGTCTAAACAGCACATAAACACATAGCCATTTCAGAAGGACATACCTGTATGATTCATCATAGCCATCTCCCATGCTCCATTGTACTTAATTTAGTTATCAAATATACTATAGTCAAGACATATATTCACTAAACAGAGATGACTATATATATATATATTGAATATCAGGCTTAGATATGTAGCTATATCATCTCAAATAATCATATACCAATGCAATCATGTGTAAAAACATAGCATTTTCAACATTAGTTTCTCATACTATCAGGAAATCATAACCATGATACTATATCCATTCCATTGAGTATCATATTGTACACAACGACTATCCCTGTATCAGATAAGAATTTATATCAAGAGAAGTAAAAGTGTCATATTTATTCCAATAGCTTGTTATTACACTAGGTACATTCCCTCATCTATAGTCTAGTGAATCCCAAATAACTATTTTATACTTTATCATGATCTCTTGTGTGTGTCAAATAATCTCTTTATTCAAGATCTTACCAAAAAGCATTTTAGATAATAAGAGCATCTACAACTATTGAACATAAATTCTTATTATTACAACGACATATTACTTTATTATCATGTTATCAAACCATATAATTTATAGAGTAAACCAACAAGTAAAACTACATAGCGTTTAGCTATCGTTATTCTCATGATACCATCACTTTCTTTTATAGTCTATTAGATCATATTAATTACTAAGTTACTTAACAATAGTTATTCCATGCAATTTCTCTCAATATCATACCATAGTGAAATCTTACTATATGATATATCAAACCTAAGTAATTAAGGAGACTATATTACTTATAATGTACTAAAACCTGTATTAAAATAAATTCATAGGAATATACATAAAGGTTGGGGTCTATAGTACAATAGGAAAAATGCTGAACAAACTATGATCATTCACTCAGGAATTAAACCTCTATTCGCAAAACATTATCTTATCTTAAAGCATCCTTAAATAAAACTCACATTTTATCATGACTTGTAATGGAAATTCTACTCAAATCACATCTTAAGCTCACTATCACTTATTATCTTTAAAATCTGTCAATAACTTTTACATGCCATTAGCATTTACTTATAATTCCTGTGACACCTGTACAATAAGTTCAATCATTCATGATAACAAGAAAGAAATCAATGACTCGACAAATTGTAATTTCTTCCATTAAGTTTTCTATTCATTTCTCATCTCAAGCATATTTTAATTTTACATATCCTTAAGCACCATTAAAACTCAAATCAAATTAAGCTCAAACTCTATCTCGACTAGTTCAGCCTAATTACAAGCACTTTAACTATTACACTTTCAAAAACTATTTTCTCACCAACACTATAATTCATTTACCTTTACAGTTTACCAGTTTCTTATATAAATCCAATATATACAATGTGATGATCAAACATAACAATTAACCAAACTTACTTCAACATAATACGTGAAATCAAATTCTTAGTCTAATTCTTATACTCTGTTAATATAAACACTTAAGACAAACGTTTACACATACAATCAATGTCCAAATTGACTGAACGAAATTTACAAAAGAAATTTCAGTATCCCATACTCAACCCAAGGACTTTGCATGCAAAATTAAACACCCTGTCACTTCTTAAAATTCATTAAACTTATCTAATCCTATATCATAAGTTTGAATTAAAAATCCTACTAAATTCACATTTTAAGTTCACTGTCAAATATTAATTTCAAGATCTGCAGGATCATATAACTTGCAATCAACTCACAATATACTCTCAATTAAACTTAATTCTCATAAACAATTCACACATACTTTTAAGGTCAATATGGGCACTTACAGTCATAACACTTCATTACATTCCTAAGCTAAAAATTATACTGCACATTAATCATGAAATACTTAACCATAATCTCATAAAACTTAACCCAAAACTTACTTCAATCTTGTACATGAAATCAAATTCGTAGTATAGTTCCCATACCGTAGAGTCGAAGCCCAGAATATTCTCTCCAATCTGCCTAATCGGAACCTCGCCGGAGCCTCACCGGAGACCCGCCGGAGCCTCGCCGGTGCCTCACCGGAGACCCGCCGAAGCCTCCCACCTGAAGCCAGAGCCGCTAGGACCCCTCCGGTGGCCTTCACGCGCCCCAAGGCATCGTAGTTTGGTCGGAAAGTCACCTGGAACCGCCGGCTGCCACAACTCCGATCTACCTTTCGCCGGCGAGTGGGGACGATCGACGGCCACCAAAAGCTCCGCCTCACCACTAGGAGACTTTTGGTGGTCTCCGTGTCACCACCCGTTGCCCCTGGTCGCCGGAAAAAAGAGAAAACCGATCCAGTCAAAGAGGAGAAAGGACCTGATCGGGGAAGGAAACGCCAGCGCTGTCAAGGAAGAAACGGCGAGGGGGCGGTAGCCGGTGGCCGAGGTAGTGGCAGCCGCGCCAATCGCCGGCGAGAGCGCCGCTGATCGGCGGCAGCGCCTCACCTCAGCCCTCTCCCTCTCTTCCCGATTCTCCCTTCCCGATTTCTCACTTCTTCTTTTTTTTTTTTCTTATTTCCTTTTTAACCACACACATCAACTTCCTTTAAAAAATATCCTACAAATTTTCTCTTTCTTCTTTCAAATATCAACCACACAAATTTAAATCTTACCTTTTTAACATTATTATTAATATATATATATATATTAACTTTCATAATAGGTTTAATTACCCATTAAAAATTTAAAACCCGAAAACATAATCAATCCAAATTTGTTTTTGGGGCGTTACAGCGTTGGTTAAGCCAAAGGGCATGACTCTGAACTCATAATGGCCTTGATGAGTCCGAAATGCAGTCTTGTGAATGTCCTGCAACCTCACCCTTATCTGATGATACCCTGCTTTCAAGTCAATCTTAAAAAAGAATGTTGCACCCTGTAATTCATCCAGTAAATCATCGATAATAGGAATAGGAAATTTATTCTTGATGGTGAGCTCATTTAGCTGTCTATAATCCACACAAAATCTCCATGATCCATCTTTCTTTTTAACTAACAAAATCGGAGAAGCAAAAGGACTTTGGCTAGGTTGTATGAGAGCAGCTTTTAACATCTCTTGCACTTGTTTTTCTATTTCATTTTTCTGGTAATAGTTATACCTGTATGGCCTAATGTTGACCGGTGTGGCTTCTGGCACTAGATTGATGGCATGGTCAACTGTCCGTTGTGGGGGCAAGGAATCTGGACTTCTGAATACATCTTCATATTTTGTCAGCAACTGTTGTAGGTGTACTGATTGCCTGGTGGTGGCCAAGGAAACGTTCTCCTTCTCTTGGGTTACTAATAATGCGAACAGTTGAGAGTCAGCTGGTGCCATCATCTTCTTAATTCTTTTTCCAGTCATTAAGTGCAACGTGCCTTCATCTGTAATGCCCTTCAATACTACCTGGACACCATCTTTCTGAAAAGAAAGCTGCATATTATCAAAATCAAATAACACTGGGTTATACTTCCTCATCCAGTCAACCCCCAAAACCATGTCATAAACTGCTAACTCTAAGAGTCTGAGGTCTGTTTTGAATTCATGCCCTTGCATCTCCCATTTAAATCCTGCACATTTGGACCGACTCATCACCCTTTGGCCCGTAGCTGTACACACTGACAATGGCGCAGCTGTGGAGAGGGTAAGAGGCAACTTACTCGCCACTCTTGAATCCATGAAGCTGTGAGTACTCCCACTATCCACTAAGATCACCAAGGAAGTGTTGTTCACTCTTCCTTTTATTTTGAGTGTACTGGGTGAAGGTTAGCTAGTAAGAGCTGATAGAGAAAGCTATGCATCTAACACTTCTTCGTTCTCCTGGTCTTCTACTTCTTCTTCCACCTCATCCGCCTTCATAGCCAACAGGTGTCTATTTTTACATTGGTGGCCAGGACTGTATCTTTTGCCACACCTAAAATAAAGTCTAGCAGCTCTTCTCTGCTTCCAAAGGTTTGGTCTGGGTTTGTTTTCGACGGAGGATTCCACCACTGGTGAGTCATTTTGGTTGCCAGTTGAAGTTGTCTTTGGAATAGGGGACGGAGTAAGGGTGTAATTTGGTCTGGGGTTGGATTGGCGATGAATGGATCTCTGCTTCTTAAGAATGGCCTCAAATGATTGCTCTTGTAACTTAGCCTATTCAAAGGCTTGATTGAGAGTGTTGGGCTTGAAAACCTTGATCATAGGCCTCAGCTCATCATTAAGCCCATTAATGAAACTGGAGATGAAATAGGGTTCTCCTAGTCCCGGGTTCGCTTTCTGCATTAGGGCCTTTAATTCTTCAAATTTCTCTTGATAAGAGGATACAGTTCCAGTTTGCTGCAATTTATTAAATTCTTCAATGATATCTGCAGCCGTTTTCTCACCAAATCTAACACACAAATCCTCAGCAAATCGTGGCCATGAAACTGATTTTTGATGAATGAACCAGCCTTGTAACCAATTGTCCACCCTTTCTCCAAACTGCAGTGTGGCGAGCTCCACCTTCTGCTCCTCAGGTACATTATAAAACTGGAAATACTTTTGACATTTCCTTATAAAGTTGCGTGGGTTTTCTCCATCAAAGGAAGGCAGCTCTACCTTTGGTATCTTGAAGGGAAATGGATCATTTTGTCCATGGTCTATGCTGGTGTCTCCTCTACTCGAGAACTTTGGATTGGGTAGTATACCCTTCTCCGAACTTGAGACTATCTCTGGTGCGATAGGGTAATGAACCGGCTCTTTTCCTCTACTGCCCAACTTCGCATTATCAGTCATCATTTCCATCAACTTTTCGAACTTGTTTTCCAATTCAGCCATCCTCTTGTTTTGAGTTTTGTTCATCTCTGAAATGCTGGAATCCAGCTTCTGAAGATGAGCTTTGACCTCCTGATTCTTAGAGTGTTCCCCCATAGTGTTCTTCTTGTTTTTCGCCAGCTTATAACTTGCAATGAATTCTTAAGAATCAATAGAGCTCATAAAACTTATTGGCCCTCAAGGAACGACTGCTCTGATACCAGTTGTTATAATTTAGAGAAGAGAAGAAGGTGAGGATTAGAACAGAGAAGAAAGAGAAGAGAAAGGATAGAGAAGATTAGAGAGAAATGATATTCATTCACTTTGCATGCCCGTAAAAAATGATTTACAAGCCATTAAGTAGAGTTTCCAATTCTCTCTTCTAACCAATTAGCGAAAATTCAGCTAACGGAATTGAAATAACAAATGGAAAATAACACAGGATGGAATCGCAAATAACAGAATTTGCTAACAGCTTCAATAAGTAACTTCAGCAGAATTCTTCAAACGATGTTGGTTGTTGGGCCTTCCTCCTTTGCTGGGCCTTTCTCCTTAAGTCCATCATCCATACCCTCCAGTCCAATCTTCTTAGGCCCGTTTTATTCTTCCTCTTTGGTGCCTTTCTCCTTCAACCCACTAGTGTCTTCCTTCTTCAGCCCATCCTGTTCTTCATCTTCAGTATGCGGGTTCCCTTTAGTTCCAATGCCATCTTCATCCCTCTTAACGAACTCATTGTCTTCTTCTTCATTCATCTTAATCATAACTGAATATCATTCACTTTGCATTCCACCATGGCTAAGGTTTTCTGAATAAAGATGTATAAAAATACTTGAGATAGAACTCCTCACTATAACTGAGGTGGTGAATCCTTTATTGGTCACTCAACTACCTCTAACTAGTTCATATTATACCCAATCTCCGAGCTATGTATATCCTTTCATAAAGTAAAAGCACAGGAGTCAAAGTATAACACTTGCTACATGAGATATCTTGGTGATCTCAAATCCAAGGATACTTACACAACTGGTATGATGAGATAATTCAATAATATAGTATAAGTATCCATGTTAAGATTCTCATGATAGGTCTCCAATGAACTTGTTCTTCTAATAAGCATCCATATATTAACTTTGATCATCTCAATAATCACAAATAATAAGAACTACTGCTCGAACTATTCAAGAAGTATAACATATACTAGTCTATCCGTATTAACAATGTCCTTTCTTCTTAATATTATGACTAGGGATAATTTAGGTATTAACACATTTGTATACAATAGATATCTTATATCATGAACTCTTCATGATTATCTTTGTATTGTGTTTATATATCAAGGACTACATTTAATAATTTAAGTTATATGCATGCAAATATTGTTACACAAAAGTACTAAAGAATGTATGAATGCCTTATTATTATTCAAATAAAATGTTTTATACATGGATAAAAATCCTATTACATGTAGGGCATATCACTAACAACATATGACCCTCCCCTGTTTCCTCCTACACTTAATTTTTAGGTCCTAATTTGTTACCAAAGTTTGTCTAAACCTCCCTAAATGTTTTAGAGCATTACAAACTTAAAAATAAAGATATTTTATGACATTAAACATGTGAGAAAAATATTGACATATAGGAATAATTTAGAGCATATTATATATGTATGTTTATATAGGTGAAGTTATACAATGATAGTTATTCAATTGTAATTATAGTTATACAAAGATAGATAGATTAAACTATTGTAATTATCTTGAACATTTGCATGTGTAATTATGCAATATGATGAATTGTACACAATGAAAGAAGTGTTATGTAAAATATTCAATGCCTACATATAACTTGGTGGCGGATAGGTAGGCATACCTATAGGGTACAGATATAGTTGCCACAATCTTGATCCCAATTGGATTTACAGTATATCCTTTATTTGGGATCACAATCTTGATCCTATTTGGATCCACAGTATATGTCCTATTTAAAATCACAATTTTGATCTTGTTTAGATACATAGATTTAATACCTTGGGATATTCATATGATAGATATCTATGGATATCAATAGCATCCGTTATCCACATCTACATAACTTATATAGGCATTCAAAAGAAATAATGAATAGTAAATGCTTAGTGCTAAATAATGAATTGATGTGACTAACTTAATTTGTACTGTAAACCATATACACAACAACATTTTTTCCAAATGACTATGATGCAGTGTTTAATGATATACATTTATTTTATTATGGTTATATGTTATGCGTGTATGAGAATGACCACTGTAAGTGGTTGTCCACATAATTATTATTTTTTACTAAGTTGTATAGTTTAGCACGGGGTTTATCTGTGTAAGTACTTAAGATAGGCCTTTTTAGCGGGATAAAGTATAAAGATGATGATATCTTATGGCTATGTTCTGTTATTGTAAATTTTATATTTTGTTAAGAAAATGTAATGATTATTGTAAATTTTATAAATATGATGTAGTAAGAAACTTCATCTTATACAGCCTATTTCTATGCATTGATATGATTATGAAATTATTGAGAATGATATGTGAACAAATGAGATATAATATGCATTGTTGTATGAAAGATAATACATAAAGTAACAAGAACCAGGAAATACTAGAGTGGTCTTTACAAGAATTTTTAATTGCATTTTTCACAATAAAAGCAAATGGGAATAGAATTTATTAATGCGAGGTTTCATCATAGGAGTAGATTTATTAAATGTGTTTTTGATAAATAAGTTAATGAAGAAAAATTAAAGAGTGGGTCATTGAGAAAGACCATTTTTCATTGGTCGAGTTGGCATATCACACAAAAAATGTTTAGGTATCTAGAGATAATGGGATTTTGTTACAAAGATTACAAGACTAATAATTTTAAATTATTGGAAATTGATTATGCTTTGTTAGGTATAGTTAAAGAGTTAAAAAATAAGGATTATTGAGATATGTATATAGTGCATTGTCTTAGTCAAACTAAGGTGGTATACAAATTACCATTAGTGGGCCCTAACCAAGATAAAAATAGAGAGAAAAAAGGTTTTAAGGCAATAAAAGAAGAGGTTGAGGTGGCTGGTTTAGGTGAAGAGTATGAGTGTGCAAAACCTATTCGGACCTAAAAGATCCGAACAACTCAATCCGACTTGAGGTATTCGAGTAGGGTTGCTAGGGTTATTAAGGTTTGTTTGAGTGATGGGATTTGGTATTTTTTGACTTTGGATTAGGTCAAGTTAAAACCTTCCACAAATCAACCCGATAAAAAATCACATATATAAGGGGTTTCTTTTTTATTATGCATTTCATCCCCTCTCTCTCTTGCTTCCAGACATGTCTCTATCTTGCTTTTCAATCTTTCCCTTTATTTATCTCTCCCTTTCTCTCTTGATTCCACATCTCTTCCTTTGTTTATCACTCTCTTCCACATCTCTCTCGATCGATCGATCAATCTCTCCATATGCTTCTCTCTGTCACTCACTATAGGCTT